>CM059816.1:41729632-41779632 GCA_030435695.1 Brachymystax lenok tsinlingensis
AGCAAGTTAAATATATAATAAACAAAAGTGAAATAAACAATCCGAAATTAAGATTACACATTATATTCAAAAAAGTTTCAAAATAAATGTCTCTCTCTCGCTCTCTCAATCTCTTTCTCTCTCTATTTCTCCATGGTTTGTGTTTTTAATGAGTATGAATTTTGACGACTGTAGTGTTTGGTGTATGAGATGACCGAGGGAGGGAGAGAGGGAGGGATCGAAGGAAAAAGGAGTGAGATAGGAAGGCGGAGGGGAGAGGCAGAGAGGGGGGTAGAGATTTGCAAACAAATTTAATAACTAGCCTGCAGAATGGAATCAGTTTCATAGCTTTAGCATTGCTCACCTCACTTAAGAGAGAGAGAGAGGGAGCATGGGAGAGATGGAGAAAGCGGGGAAATAAAATAGATACTGTATATTAAAGACGTGGAGAGAAATTTAAATGTGTCACATCAATTTCAGCTGGGGTCGTTATCAGCCAGACATAAGACTGACACAATATCAAATGCATAGACCGTAGCGGAGAGAGAGAGAGCGAGCGAGAGAGAGAGAGAGAGAGAGAGAGAGAGAGAGCGAGAGAGAGAGAGAGAGAGAGAGAGAGAGAGAGAGAGAGAGAGAGAGAGAGAGAGAGAGAGGGAGTGTCTGTGTGTCTGTGTTGTGTTGTGTTTGTGTGTGTTTTATTCCCCCTCTAACAAATGATGGCCTAATGATGTTTAATGGCCTTTTAATTTGGTGTTACCAACAAAAACAAGCCTGAGGCGGAGAGATGGAAGTATGCATGATGTTTCTTATTCATATTTTAATTGATTGTTTCTCATGGCTACAGTGATGCTAAATGATCACTCGTCTGATCTCAGAACGCTCTTGACTAAGTACAACCAACATCAGAGCTCTGTCCTTCTGTCTGTCCGTCCGTCTGTCTGTAGACAAGGACACATAGTAACACAAACACTTCAAATAAATACACAACCTCACATCATCCTTTTTATCCTGGAAACATGACTCAGTGGTTGAAGGACTGTGCGTCTCAGTGTTTACCTCGGGCAAGAGTATGATTTGTCAAGATTCCACAATAACACACTTGAAGCTTCAACCTTGCATCCTGCTTAAGCGAAGTCATAAACATTGCCCTCGCTGTGTCTGTGTTTTCGTGGGTTAGTGAGAGCAGACAGGCAGGTGTGATATTATATTTCCTGTAATTATCTTGGTTTCTGGCCTAATGACTCCCTCCTGTTTAAACTGGAATAAAGATGATGACCGGTAACTGAGGCAATGTGATTGCCTGGGAACAGGGCTGATGTCGTGGGCTTGATTAGTTGCTTCTCGGAAGTCAGATGACAGATGACCTTAGTGGGCCACATCTCTCTGTCTGTTTCTCTCTCTCTCTCTCTCTCTCTCTCTCTCTCTCTCTCTCTCTCTCTCTCTCTCTCTCTCTCGCTCTCTCTCTCTCTCTCTTTGTCTCTCTCTCTTTCTCAATCTTTCTTTCTCTATGTCTCTCTCTCTCACTGTCTCTCTCTTTCTCTCACTCTCTTTCTCTCTGTCTGTATCTCTCTTTCAATTAAATTACATTTAATTTGTTTTATTGGCATGACAATGTACATATTGCCGAAGTGTACTTTGGAGATTAAGTGAATAATTTACGTTATTAACATAATTAAATAATTAATAATCAAGATTGAATACGGGACAATCAGTAGCAACAGTAATCAAGGGTAAAAATGACCATACAATAGACAATAACAATAAGTATAGAGGACATGTGCAGGCTGATTGGTCTGTCAAAAACTTTCCCTCATTTTATGTCAGGAAGCAATGTAGTGCGCTGCCAACCCACATCTCCCTGCGTCCTCCTATTTTACATTTTGTCAGGAAATGCAGCTCTGTCTCAAGTTCTGCTGTGGTGCAGTGGTTGCACAGCCTTTCCTCTACAGGGAGCCAGGTTTTCCTGTCTACTCTTCTCAATGGCAAGGTTGTGCTCACTGAGCCTATACTTTGTCAAGGTTTTTCTAAGGTTTTGATCAGTAACCATGGTCAAATAGTTTGCCATGGTGTAACTGTCAATTTAGGGCCAGATACCAATGCATTTTGCTTTGTGCTTGTGTTTCCCAATAGGTAATGTAGTTTTGTTTTGACTGTGTTGTAATTTGGTTTATTCTGTTTGATTGGATGTTCTGGTCCTGAGGCTTCAGTGTGTTAGTAGAACAGGTTTGTGAACTCAGCCCCAGGACCAGCTGGATGAGGGGACTCTTTTCTTTGCTCAGCTCTTGGCATCGCAGGGCTTGGTAATGATATGAGAGGGGGTCACTGTATTTTAGATGTTTCCAAAACTGAATTGCTCTTTTTTGAGTTTTTATTATTAGTAGAAATTGGAATAATTTTGCCCTACATGCATTGTTTGTAGTTTTCGTCTGGACATGTAGGAGAATCTTACAAAACTCTACATGCAGGGTTTCAATGGAGAGTTTGTCCCATTGGGTGGAATCTTGTTTGGAAGTGGTCCCCACACCTCTCTGCCACGAAGTGCAATTGGTTCAATGACACTGCCTCATTTAGGTGTCCAGTTGAGCTTATTTTTAAACCTAAGTAATTGTAGTGTGTGCAGTACTCTATATATTTTGTACAAATTGGGAACTTTGGTAACTTCCCTTAGATCTGGACCTTCTCTGGAAAATCATTATTTTAGTATTTTTGGGGTTTACTGCTAGGGCCCAGGTCTGGCATTACTGCTCTAACAGGTCCAGGCTCTGCTGTAGGCCATGTGCTGTGGGTGACAGCAGGCACAGGTTATCTGCGAAGAGTAGGCATTTAACCTCTGAACTTTGGAGACTAACACAAGGGGCTGAGGATTATTCTAGAGTAGTGGCCAATTCGTTGATGTAGATGTCCGACCCTGGTTAAATAAATTCTGTTATTTTCTTGCCAATTTTAATGCTGAACATATTGCCACTACACATTGATGTAATTATGTCATATGTTTTACCCCCTACACCACTTTCAATAACTTTGTAGAACAGTCCTGTATGCCAAATTGAATCAAATTATTTTTGGAAGTCGATAAAGCAAGTGTACATTTAGTTTTCTATCAGGGGTCTAGGGTGTAAATATGATATAAATATGATGTAAGTGTGATGTTTTGGTATAAATCCAATTAGTTTTTTACTCAAGACATTGTGATTATTAAGGAAGTTTAGAACTCTTACATTTATAATACTACAGCAAACCTTCCCCAGGTTACTGTTCAAACAAATGCCTCTGTAATTGTTAGGGTCAAATTTGTCTCTGTTCTTAAAGATTGGGGTTATGAGTCCTTGAATCCAGATGTCAGGGAAATAACCTACACTCAGGATCAAATTAAACAGTTTTAATATAGCCAATTTGACTTTTGCACTAGTGAATTTGAGCATATCTTTCTCTCTCTCTCTGTCTCTCTCTCCCTCTGTCTCTCTCTCTCTGTCTCTCTATTTTCATCACAATCTTACTTCTTTCTTTCTCTATTGCCTTTATATATTCTTGTCATTTTTCATGAACTCTTAGCTCTTCAAGTCAGCCTTTATACATCCCTTCATCTCCTGTTCACCTTTTCCTCCATTGTCCTTCATGATTTTCTCTCTCTCTCTCTCTCTCTCTCTCTCTCTCTCTCTCTCTCTCTCTCTCTCTCTCTCTCTCCCTCTCTAAAATTAATTTGCGTGCTCTTGTAAATTGGTTCTTAGTGACTATTGTCACTTGTGACTGCTGTATGTAATTAGAGAGAATAATAGAAAAAATATGATTTAATATCTCATTAACGGAAACATTTCAATTTACACATAACCACTCAAGACCACAGGACCAGCTCTGATGAACTCTTGTGTGTGTGAATGCATAAGTGCATGCGTTCATGTGTGAGTATGAATGTGTGTGTGTGTGTGTGTGTGTGTGTGTGTGTGTGTGCGTGTGTGTGTGTGTGTGTGTGTGTACAGATATTAATCAGCCCCTCATGTTAATGAACAGATAATAAACTGTATGACTGTATAGTATAACTCTAACATTGACATGCTCAAAAACAACATTAATCATTCTACAAGTAAATAGTTAGTTAGTAAAACACAACATGTTTCAATCCTTCTACAAATCAATAGTTAGTTAGCAAAACACAACATGTTTCAATCCTTCTACAAATCAATAGTTAGTTAGCAAAACACAACATGTTTCAATCCTTCTACAAATCAATAGTTAGTTAGCAAAACACAACATGTTTCAACCCTTCTACTAATCAATTGTTAGTTAGCAAAACACAACATGTTTGGTACTACTATGTTGTTGGAACGTTTCTCCACAGAGCAACAGACTCTTCCTCCTTAGGTGTGTGTGTGTGTGTGTGTGTGTGTGTGTGTGTGTGTGTGTGTGTGTGTGTGTGTGTGTGTGTGTGTGTGTGTGTGTGTGTGTGTGTGTGTGTGTGTGTGTGTGTGTGTGTGTGTGCGTGTGTGTGTGTGTGTGTGCGTGCGTGCGTGTACCAGCTTTCACAGTCTCATGTCTTTCACAAATATAAAATATTGAAGTTGTTCCAAACGTCAAATATCAAAGTGTTTAAGGTTCAGTTTAGGCATTAACTCAGATTTTTTAAGGTTTCCAATAGGATTAAAGCAAAAATATCAAAAACAACTTCTATCACTAGATTTGAACTTGAAACCTTAATAGTCAAAGGCAGATGCTTATGCCTAGCCACCATCCCTGTCCACAAGACCCTAGCAAAACCAAAACCTACTTGAAGGTAACAGTGCAAACTGTTGCCCTTATTGGGTGGTTTCCACCTCATCTACCGAAGTCCTCAGACATGGATGGACGTCGAATACTGACTTGTATCACGGGTGACCTCATATCAAATCGAATCAAGCTCTCCAGGACCAAGAGTGAAAACCATATTCTCCTCTTTTTTCCACTGGAGTGTTCAGTGTTCAGTGAGTGTTTTACTGCCAGGCTGATTAGTTAGAACACAGTGAGGCGTGATGAGCTCACTTTCCACACATGCCTGCCCCTGTGTTCATACGCTGTGATCTGTCTTAACAAAAGCCTGTCAGCGCCTCTCTGAGAGAAAGAAACAAAAAGGAATAGACATGAACTGACATGATACACTCACATGAGATTAAACGCATGAGATGGACATAATGTGTGTGTGTGTGCGTGTGTGTGTGTGTGTGTGTATGATTGTTTGCAGAAGCTTTGATAATTTGTATGTTTGGTCTGTGCTGTATTCAGTGAAAGTGTGTGCATGTCTTTCAGTGTGTTTGATGTGTTTTGTGTTTCTTTGTTGTCTTAGTGGATAGGATCCTGCCAGTTCCTGGCTAAATATGATATGACAACAACAACAAATACGACAACATGGCGGACTGTCTGAGGAGGTCTGTCTGAGGAGGACTGTCTGAGGAGAGAGAAACAGTGGCTATTAAGCCGTGTTACAGAGAGAACAGAGGGAGGGAGAGAGTGACAGAAATGGAGGGAGATCTCAGAGATAACAGAGGGAGGGAGAGAGAGACAGGAATGGAGGGAGGTCTCAGAGAGAACAGAGGGAGGGAGAGAGACAGGAATGGAGGGAGGTCTCAGAGAGAACAGAGGGAGGGAGAGAGAGACAGGAATGGAGGGAGGTCTCAGAGAGAACAGAGGGAGGGAGAGAGAGACAGGAATGGAGGGATGTCTCAGAGAGAAGAGGGAGGAGTACCATTCTTCTTCTTCTTTTTACTACAACTGTAGGTCTCCCGCTAATATCCATAAGAAGTAGGTAATCTGTCTGTATCTGATGGATCGATGGTTGGCAGGGAGGATCGATTGTTGAACCCCACAGCTCTACCAACAGGGCCCAGATCCACAAAGCATCTAAAAAAAAGGTCCTAGGAATCCTGTTAAAACCTGTTTTAAGACAACAACAATTCCCAGCTCAGAGTAGGTTTCAGGAATAGGTGCTAAGACACTGCCCAGACAAAGTCTGAGCCAGGAGTAAAATCACCTGCTAAAAAGTTTATCCCAGCTGGTAATCATGACAGTGTGAGGTACCGCAAAGGGAAGATAGTGTTGATGCTCATTGACACTGTTGCAAATGATGGGGAATAGCCAATCGTGATGAGACATCGCCAGCTGTGCATGCTCCAGACAGCTGCAGTGAATTTGACAGTATATCAAATGTTCCAATGGTAAAACGTTTCATATAATATTCACCTGACACACATTATGCCATGCACAATTATATATATTTTTTTATAATTCTACCTTCATATCAAGACATATTTCACTCCTGTTTAACAGCTAAATCTAAATCACTTTGGAACAGTTGGCATAAAATCACTTGCCGATGTTGTTGAACAAAATGTTTGAAAGATCTAGCATTTCCATCAAACTCAATCAAAGTTAACACAGGCCCTAGATGACATCAATTTTTTTAAATAGTGTGATATTGCGCTCCAAAGGGTTAACTTGAAATAACATGATGTAGGTTCATTAAATAATCAACAGCATGTACAGTAGGTCTAGATTACTTATAGTAGGTCTAGATTACCAAATATTCTTTCAACAAATTTCAGGAAGGTGACGAGGTCACCTAAATATCTGTCTCTTACTCTTATGACTAAAGAGGCTTCATGCATAGCTTTTATTTTGACCCAAAAGTGTAGGAGTAAAATGTCTCTATTCTGTGTAAAATGTCTCTGTTCTCAGCAGTTACAACCAAATGTTCTATTCTGAGACGCTTTGTGGATATGCCCCTGATCTCTAAAATGGTGGATCGGTAGGAAGCTAAGGTCAAGTTATAAACTATCTGCTCTGTCAGTCCGTCAGTCCGTCCGCCCACCCACCCGCCTGTCAGTCCGTCCGTCCGCCCACCCTCCTGTCAGTCCGTGCGCCCGCCCGTCAGTCCGTCCGTCAGTCCGTCAGTCCGTCCGTCAGTCCCTCCGTCCGTCCGTCCTCCCACCCACACGTCCAACCGCCTATCTGCTGCCGCCTGTCATTCCGTCCATCTGCCCACTCGCCTGTCAGTTCGTCCATCCGCCCTCCTGTCAATCCGTCCGTCCGCCCACCCGCCTGTCTGTCCGTCCGTCCGCCCACCCGCCTGTCTGTCCGTCCGTCCGCCCACCCGCCTGTCAGTCCGTCCTCCCGTCTGCCTGTCATTCCGTCCATCTGCCCACTCGCCTGTCAGTTCGTCCATCCGCCCACCCACCTGCAGTCCGTCTGCCCGCCCTCCTGTCAGTCCGTCCGTCCGCCCACCCGCCTGTCTGTCCGTCCGTCCGCCCACACGCCTGTCAGCCTGTCCGTCCGTCTGTCTCCACTCTCTTTTCTTTCTTCTCTTCTCCAGTTGTGTTTAATTGTTCATGATTTAAAAGTGCCAATAAAGTTGAGATCTATCTCCCGTCTCTTTCTCTCTGCCTTTCCTTCCATTCTGTCTCCCCATTTGTATTGATCAGTGACAGACCATTCACAGAGTCAGCTCTGCGTGTAAGAAGAGGAAACAGAAATTGTTGTGGCATATTGTTTGTGTGTGTCTATGTGTGTGTGAGTGTGTGTCTGACACTCTCTGCTAGTGAGTCTGTTGATGTCAGGGGATGACAGTTGCTGCCATGCTTGGTGAAAGAAGCACTGAAGGGGAAAGGAGAGAGAGACCTTTACTACGATTCTTATTCTCTCCTCTTTCTGTCCCTCTCTCTCTTCATGAGTGTCCATTTTCTCTGCTTTCTCCCTCTCAATATCTGCCATTCCAATCCTTCATCTCCGGGACACTGATGATAGAAAACACAAACACACAAACACGCACACACACACACAAACACATAGTACTAAGAGCTCTGAGACTGCACTAGGAGATCCCATTCAGAAATCATTAACCTTCACCACTGAGCACACAGAGGACAGGAGAGAAAATGAGGCAAATCCAATAATACTACAGACTCAGAAGTAACAAGGTTTAACTGGGTGTGCTCCCAGGCTGCTTCATAACTAGGACCAGACACAATGTACAGGGACTCTGTGTGCTCCCAGGCTTCATAACTACACTCTTAGAAAATGGGGTTCCAAAATGGTTGTTTGCTGTCCCCATTAGATAACCATTTTTGGATCCAGGTAGAACCCGTCTGTGGAAAGGGTTCTACCTGGAACCCAAAAGGGTTCTACCCAGAACCAAAAGCATTCTACCTAATACCAAAAATGGTTCTACAAAGTGTTATGGTTACAGTTAAGCCGAAGAACCCTTTAGGTTCTAGATATCACTTTTTTTTCTTAGAGTATAGGTCAGGACTCTGGTGTAATGTTTTGATCAGCACTTGTTTTGACTTGGCTAATTGAGGAACTATTTATGTATTGTATGAATGGCTTTAGAATGTCCTGCCCACACAGATCTCATAGTCCCAACCACAACAACCTGGCCATTCATATAAACAGTATTCAAGAAGATTCCGATAGAGAATGGCATGTTTGTATAGATGATCTATCGTTTTGTTTGAAGTCCATAACTAGAAAATCCCACCCGATCTTCCATATTACCTAATAGCTGATCCACCACAACACACGTGACACATGTACAGATGTAGGATATTAATTTGATGTGGCTGAGAATTTTCCTGCAGATAAGCTTTGTGTTTTACATAAATTCACTGAAAACCCGCAATATAGACTAAATGTTCAAATGTTGTTGCTGCAGGTTTATTTTGCTGCGGCAAATACTGGTCAAATTTAGATCCCACACCTGTATGTAATAATGTGTTAGCGAGGAGAGAGTGTGTGTGGGAGGGGTTAATAAAGCTATGGTAATTTCATAATCCTGTATACTTTTCTGCCACTCAGATTCTTGTTTTTGTGTCTATGGTTGTCTGTGTTTGCAGTTTGCTGAGGTTGAAGTGCCATTACCACCACTTCCATTTGCCTTCCATTCCATCTAGTAATTCTATCACTCATAGTTTCCATCTCTCCCTGCTCAAATGTGCCATTTTGCTTTTGATTCACACTCTCAGCTTCCCATTTATCCGAGAGGTGAGAAGTAGAGTGGAGAGGAGTGGAGAGGAGAGGAGAGGAGAGGAGAGGAGTGGAGAGGAGAGGAGACATCAGATCAGTTTTCAGATGCAGCTCTTTGATTGATTGGTTAAGATGGAATGGTGAAAGGGAATGGAATGTAGTTGGTGCTATGGTAAATATATTTTAATAGGTGTAGGGATGATGGGTGTCGTGTGCCGAGGGTTAGGGCTTTAGGGTTCAAATTAGGATCTGTGTGTAGTGTGTCCCAGTCACCTCTGCTGCTGGAGCCGGTGAGGTTAAAAAAACGTTACATTTTCAGCTTTTTTATGGTGTGTTGGTTTATGTCTGTGTTGACAAATGTTCTTTCCACTACCCCTCCACATTCAAACAAAACACACACGCATTCACTCATATATTCACACACAGTTTGACATACTGCCTGGCCCTATCTTCTCTGTGAAGTACTGTGCTCTGCTTTAAACCGTTCGGTGTAGAGTAACTAAATCACTGAGCTTCAGCTAGAGACCTATATAAGACCCAAACCATACCATATCCTGCCGCCTGAGAGAAAGCTAAAGAAATTGACAAATAGGAAAGGAGAGGGAGGAGAGATATGAGGAAAATGAGGTGAAGCACTTTCCTCCGCTCAAATCAAAAGTATGGCAGTTTGTCTGTCTGTCTGTTAGACGTAAGATATGTGGCCCTGGAGATGACAGGGTAATACATCTGGGGATACACACACACACACGCACACACACACACACAGTGGCACAGAGGTAAAATATGAGCGTAGCCCAGGCGGTGACCTTTAGTTTGTGAAGGATGGAGGTTGGTAGGAAGTCTTGACCTTTAGTTTGGGATCGATGGAGGTTGGTAGGAAGTCTTGACCTTTAGTTTGGGATGGATGGAGGTTGGTAGGAAGTCTTGACCTTAAGTTTGGGATGGATGGAGGTTGGTGGAAAGTAATTACCTTTAGTTTGGGATGGATGGAGGTTGGTGGAAAGTAATTACCTTTAGTTTGGGATGGATGGAGGTTGGTGGAAAGTAATTACCTTTAGTTTGTGAAGGATGGAGGTTGGTGGAAAGTAATTACCTTTAGTTTGTGAAGGATGGAGATTGGTGGAAAGTCTTGACCTTTAGTTTGGGATGGATGGAGGTTGGTGGAAAGTAATTACCTTTAGTTTGGGATGGATGGAGGTTGGTGGAAAGTAATTACCTTTAGTTTGGGATGGATGGAGGTTGGTGGAAAGTAATTACCTTTAGTTTGTGAAGGATGGAGGTTGGTGGAAAGTAATTACCTTTAGTTTGTGAAGGATGGAGATTGGTGGAAAGTCATTACCTTTAGTTTGTGAAGGATGGAGGTTGGTGGAAAGTAATTACCTTTAGTTTGTGAAGGATGGAGGTTGGTGGAAAGTAATTACCTTTAGTTTGTGAAGGATGGAGGTTGGTGGAAAGTCATTACCTTTAGTTTGTGAAGGATGGAGGTTGGTGGAAAGTCATTACCTTTAGTTTGTGAAGGGTTGAGGTTGGTAGAAAGAGGCTGAGATGGGCATGCTGGCTGTTTTTAAGGGCTGTTTCAGACAGACATAGTGGGCTTCCAACGGATCTATATGGACCACGGTGTAGTCATCACTAACTGGTCATCTAGGGTGAAAGACCGAGTACGCAAGACATCTGACTGTAACAGATTAAGTGTATGTGTCGCTCTTTCTTTATTTCTCTCTCTCTCTCTCTCTCTCTCTCTCTCTCTCTCTCTCTCTCTCTCTCTCTCTCTCTCTCTCTCTCTCTCTGTAAGTGTGATGGCCTGTGTTAGACTTTTTGTTTTACTGTTTGAACTGTTTGTTTAACAGGAGGTAATTAAATACAGTTCATATACACACACACGCATACATACACACATCTCATATTGGTGATTAGAGAGTTACGAAGTGGTGTACAGGCGTGGCCAAAAGTTTTGAGAATGACACAAATATGAATTTTCACAAACTGCTGCCTCAGTTTGTATGATTTGCAATTTGCATATACTCCAGAATGTCATGAAGAGTGATCAGATGAATTGCAATTAATTGTAAATGAACTGAATACCCCTCAAAAAAATTCCACTCCCCAGACCTTAATCCCATTGAGAACTTTTGTTCAATCCTCAAGAAGCGGGTGGACAAACAAAAATCCACAAATTCTGACAAACTCCACGCATTGATTATGCAAGAATGGGCTGCCATCAGTCAGGATGTGGCCCAGAAGTTAATTGACTGCACGCCAGGGCGGTTTGCAGAGGTCTTGAAAAAGAAGGGTCAACACTGCAAATATTGACTCTTTGCATCAACTTCATGTAATTGTCAATAAATGCCTTTGACACTTATGAAATGCTTGTAATTATACTTCAGTACTCCGTAGTAACATCTGACAAAAATATCTAAAGACACTGAAGCAGCAAACTTTGTGGAAATTAATATTTGTGTCATTCTCAAAACTTTTGGCCACGACTGTATTTGTACCTTACTGAGTTGCAGGGACTAATGGTGTAATAGCATCATGTTTCTGTGTAATTGGCAGTACACATGTGTTAAGTCATGTGTTTCAGCTGTATGTACTCCCGAGTGCTCGGCGGTCTAAGGCACTGCATCTCCTTCTAGCACTGCTAGAAGTGTCACTATAGTCCCTGGTTCGATTCCAGGCTGTATCACATCTGGCCGTGATTGGGAGTCCCATTAAAACACAAGGAGACAACCACAACCTTAACCTGTTACTAGGTCATGTGTTCCAGCTGTGTGTGATTAAAAGACAGGAAGACAACCTTAACCTGTTACTAAGTCACTATGCACTTTACTAGGCTTTTCAATGTCAGGCTACTGCTACAAGGTACTATGACGTGATATGCAACACTTGACGAGATAGCACCACACACACATACACACATACACACTTGATTATATGTGACCTGTAGAGTGCTGTCTCTAACTGGATGTCGCTTACATGTAAAGTGACGTCAGAAATTATAGGCCTGCACCAGAGCCATACACACATTCCATATTTGATTGTCACTTCATATAAATATATTCATCAAATATTAATCATTATGCAATAACAAACTACTACAGTCTAACAGATTTATCATATGGAGAAAAAAAATAACAATCCTATAACTCACAGTCTAATATATTATTATGTTATTGAACTAACATGATGATGAACATTGTTTATCTCCAAGAGAGTGAGTGAATGAGTGAGTGAGCGAGTAAGTGAGAGAGAGAGAGAGAGAGAGAGAGAGAGAGAGAGAGAGAGAGAGAGAGAGAGAGAGAGAGAGAGAGAGAGAGAGAGAGAGAGAGAGAGAGAGAGAGAGAGAGAGAGAGAGAGAGAGAGAGAGAGAGAGAGAGAGAGAGAGAGAGAGATTTGTTTGCCTGCATTGTTGTGTGCCTAAAGCTGTTTCCCTTTCTGTTTCTGTCTGTACATATTTTCCTTTGGGGCACCACCGAAATGTCCCTACTTGTCAAATGTTCCTTCTTTTACTATCCTTGTGAGGACATCTGGAACTCTGGAACCCAATAGGATACTAAAGCTACACACACACACACACACACATACAAACAGACACACACTCAGTATCCCCAGAGGGGGTGACTCCTCTAGCTCATCGATCAAATTAATTGACCTGTTAGTAATGGCCACAATATAAACAGGCTGTGCTGTAGCAAACATATCACTGGGTCCTGTCTCACAGTGTTAAGAAAGCAGAAAGAGGGAGAAAGAGATGCACAGAAAGAGGGATGGAAGAAAGACTGGGATAGGAGAGAAACAGCGAGAGACTGAGATAGAAGAGGGAGAGAGAGAGAAAGAGAGAGAAGAAAGGATATAGTGATAGGAGAGAAAGAATGAGTTAGAAAAAGAGAGAGATAGACAGTGATATAAGAGAGAGAGAGGAATATATAGAGAGATAGAGAGTTTGAGTTTAAAATAACACAAAGAACACTCAAACAAAAAGCAGATCTCATGGGCATCTGAATCAGTCCAAATGACCACTTGTACTGTAGCGTTCCCATGGGCGTCCAGGCTAACCAAGCCTTCCCAGGGGCGTCCAGGCTAACCAAGCCTTCCCAGGGGCATCCAGGCTAACCAAGCCTTCCCAGGGGAGTCCAGGCTAACCAAGTCTTTCCAGGGGAGTCCAGGCTAACCAAGCCTTCCCAGGGGAGTCCAGGCTAACCAAGCCTTCCCAGGGGAGTCCAGGCTAACCAAGTCTTCCCAGGGGAGTCCAGGCTAACCAAGCCTTCCCAGGGGAGTCCAGGCTAACCAAGTCTTTCCAGGGGAGTCCAGGCTAACCAAGCCTTCCCAGGGGAGTCCAGGGGAGTCCTCCTCAACTGAGGCCACAGACCCCTGACTACTCTCAACACTCCTCACTTGCACCCCATCACTCATACCAGGCATCTCCTAAACTACCTGGGAGACTACCCCACCTGAACCCCCTTCTGTACCCCATTACTCATAGTGGACATCTCCTCCACTACCTGGAAGACTAGCCCCACCTGAACCCCCTCCTGTACCCCATCACTTGTACTGGGCATCTCCTCACCAGTCTGGGGAAATGGCTCCCCAAATCTGTCCCTACCTCCTACAACAATATGTTTCTGCTGCATAACAGATGCTATGTTCCCCTCTTGTACAATCTGCAATGCAGTACCCTCAACACGGACAACTTGTTTCTAAGCAACAGGTGCTTGTGACTGCTCTACCACTGTGAAGTCCACCTCTCCCTACATCAGTGGGCCCTGGCGTTACGAGGACCACCTGCGCCCCTCAGTCCGCCTTCTCCCTTTTCGGGAAAGCATGTCACTTATGGCCAACATCCCCACACTCAAAACACAGTTGACTACCCATACTAGCATAAGCCATATACAGTCTGTTGTCATACTTGACTTTCCAAAATCTGCTCCGGTGAGTCCAAAAACATAAACACCTGTTGCCGAAACAACATAACCTGTTTAAGAGCCGGGTGTTTGAAACAGCATAACCTGTTTCAGAGCCGGGTGTTTGCAACCCAACAGGACAGTCTTAATTGAACCTGCAAACTTCCCAAACCACAATAACACAATAATAGCTGGGAATAAACGGTGGTAGATTCAAAACAGAGAAGAAAGCAGAGTAACTTGAATAAAAATACCTTTAAGTAGTACACCATGCTCAACCATCCAGTCAACAACACGCTCTTCTTTAAGAAACACCACCACCGTTCTTTTTATCCGCAAAGCATAAGCAACATTCTCATAGTCTACCTTCTCTCCAACGGAGACCAGCAACTCCTCCCCAGTGACAGGAGCTTCAGTAACACACCTAAAGCCGTGCCTAGATCATGCATAGAAAAAGGCAAACCACTAAGAAAAGGAAACAAGAAAGAACAGGCGATCTAACTCCAGCCAACACTCGCACTTGCTCATACAATTCTCAGCATGCAGAGAGAGAGAGAGAGAGAGAGAGAGAGAGAGAGAGAGAGGGGGAATATATAGAGAGAGACTGTGATAGAAGAGAGAGAGAGAGATTTCACTTGCTTAGGCAATGTAAACGTATGTTTCCCATGCCAATAAAGCCCATTAAATTGAATTAAAATGGAATGAACCCTTGTGGAGTCTTAACAATCTGTATCCTCCCCTTGTCCTAAGGGTAAACAATTACCCGCCTTCACTAAACCCCTAAAATAAAGCAGCTTATTTTAATTTTAAACCCCAAATCTATTTTGCATGAAGAAACAACCTGCCATTCATCACAATATCTGGGTTTTCCCTCTTCACAACGCAGAAAGACTGCATTTAATCAATGGACACCACTAGTTTTTATTACAACACACCCGTCATAATTGTTTTCTTTACTAAAGTAGAGGTTTATTATTATTATTATTATTATTGCTAATGGTACTGCATACGTGTAAACATAAATTCTTTAGCAAGATATAAAATCAAATCAAATCAAAGTTTGTGGATCAGGACAAGATTCAGCCCCCTGAACAACTTTCACAAGCGCTGCAGAGGCTGCTGTGCGGGGGAGGCGCTCCCTTCTTTGAATGTGTGGGAATACAAGTGCCTTTCCCAGGAACACCCTCCTCTGATTGGAACTGTTACTTCAGGCCCAGGGTTGTAGAGGTATGGCAGATGCTCCACCCACTTCTCCCAGATGTCTCTTATGGCCACCAGTTTGTCTCTCACACATCTTGCAGGTCTTGACTCACGGTTATCTAATCGTAGCATTCTTGAGAAAGTGTGAAAGACTTTCAGGAGCATCGTGGCACGGAAAATCGCCTTTCCACTCTCTGCATCCCAGAGACTACATGTAGCCTCGCCTCGGGACCTATACACACCCGCTAGCAGCCCTATGTAGGCACGCAGGTCAATCTCATCCATCCTTTTCCAGTTGTCTCCATATTTACGGAAACCCTCCAAATTTGTCATCACCTGGATAATTTTTTCGATGGCTGGTGTGATGAACATGTAGAATGTTGAGGCGATGTCCTGGGCATGGGCAACTGCATGTCTTGTAGGTCCTGGGGTCATCCTTATGACATTTTGTGCTGCCATCCTGCCCTGGTTGTCATATGGTGACAAGAACCATGTTATTTTGCTGTTCTTTGACAGAAATGTCTCTCTTTCTGAAGATGATGCATCATGCTCTGGGTTGTATTCTTCCCCATGTTCTTATTCAGATACCACCTCCTCTTCTAAATCATTGTTCTCTTGTTCCTCCTGGACATCTGAAAAAATCTAATCTACGACCTGTTGGGCACTGAAACGTTGTCTGACATTTTGTTAATTTTTTTAGAAATAGTTTTTCTTCTGTCTGTGAACTTGTGTGGGGTCGTGGAGGGGAGATGCTGCACATGCATAGTACTGCTTTAGTTTTGTCTGAGTTCAATCAGTAGCACACATCATCTCAATTTGTCATTGTGTGTGTGTGTGTGTCTTTGTGTTTTTTGTGCCGGGTCAAAAATGACCCTAAGACAATCTTTGAACCCTGGTGGTGTACAGCTTTCATGGAAAGCTGGCGATGTTTCACTTTTCTAATGTTAGGGTCACTCTAGAAAAAGTCAGCAAACGTCAAGTTGAAAAATAGAGAGAGAGAGAGAGAGAGAGAGAGAGAGAGAGAGAAAGAGAGAGAGAGAGAGAGAGAGAGACAGAGACAGAGACAGAGACAGAGAGAGAGAGAGAGAGAGAGATAGAGAGAGAGAGGGGTGGAGAATGAGGGAGATGACACAACAGACACACTCCATCCATCTCCACTGACGTGCCTCCATCAAGCAGGTCGTCTTAATGATGGATAATTAGCCTGACATTATAGCAACACTTCTGAGGCCTGTTTGGCAGGAGAGCAGCAATTAATATACCACTGAGACCAGGATGCTGGAGAGAGAGAGAGAGAGAGAGAGAGAGAGAGAGAGAGAGAGAGAGGAAAGAGAGGGTGGAGAGCTTAGAATGTAACGTTAGGATATCATTGCTTAATGTCAGGTACCATTCAGAATGTTCCGAAAATGTCATTGCCATTCTTATCTTGAGGATATTTCTCTGCATCCCAGCCAACAGTCAGACACTGAAAGCTGTGGTTTTCCTTGTTAGATGTACGTGTGTTTTTAGCCAACAGCCAGACACTGAAAGCTGTGGTTTACATTGTTAGATGTGTGTGTTGTTCTCTTCCCTGGGGCCTCCTTGGGCCAGGTTTATTCCTTTTCTAAAACTGCAGAATCACACTTATTGTCTGTGTTGATCTGTGTGTGTGTGTGTGTGTGTGTGTGTGTGTGTGTGTGTGTGTGTGTGTGTGTGTGTGTGTGTGTGTGTGTGTGTGTGTGTGTGTGTGTGTGTGTGTGTGTGTGTGTGTGTGTGTGTGTGTGTGTGTGTGTGATGGTGTGTCTGTGTGTATGTGATGGTGTGTGTGTCTGTGTATGGGTGAGTGCATTGTGTGTGTGTGCGTTGTGTGTCTGAGTGTGGGCGAGTGCGTTGTGTGTGTGTGTTTGCGTTGTGTGTCTGAGTAAATGTGTATGTGGTTAGCAGATAGATCCTTTGCCAACACATTTATCTTCTGACCTTAATCCCAGACCACAAGAATCTTTGTTGAAAAGTGTATACTAATGGAGGGATTTTATGGGCGATCATTAGACCTTTGGTCATAACACCAAGGCATCTCTCATTTTGAGTTGTTTCGACCGCATCTCTCTCTTGCTGCTATCTTTCTCCATCTTCTATATTTCTCCCCTCTCTCTTTCAAATATATGTCCCTTCATCCCTATCTCTTTATTTTACTACTCTCTCTCTCTCTCTCTCTCTCTCTCTCTCTCTCTCTCTCTCTCTCTCTCTCACAGCCCCAGTCATAATGTTCCTCTACACAGCAGCCTCCACTCTTCTGGGAAGGTTTTCCATTAGTTGTAGAAACATTGCTGTGGGGACAAGAGCATTAATGAGGTCAGGCACTGATGTTGGGTGATTATGCTTGACTCGCAGTCGTGTTCCACTTCATCCCAAAGGTGTTTGATAGGGTTGAGCTCAGGGCTCTGTGCAGGCCAGTTCTGTATGGACCTCGCTTTGTGCTCGGGGGAATTGTCATGCTGAAACAGGAAAGGGTCTTCCCCAAACTGTTGCCACAAGGTTGGAAGCACAGAATCGTCTAGAATGTCATTGTAAGCTGTAGCATTAAGATTTCCCTTATCTGTAACTAAGGGGCCTAGCCCGAGTCATGAAAAACACAAAGACATTATTCCTCATCCACCAAACTTTACAGTTGGCACTACGCATTGGGGCAGGTAGCATTCTCCTGGCATCCGCCAAACCCAAATGCGTCCGTCGGACTGCCAGATGGTGAAGCGTGATTCATCACTCCAGAGTCCAATGACAGCGAGCTTTACACTACTTCAGCCAACACTTGGCATTGCGCATGGTGATCTTAGGCTTGTATGTGGCTGCTCGGCCATGGAAACCCATTTCATGAAGCTCCCAACAAACATTTATTGTGCTGACGTTGTTTCCAGAAGCAGTTTGTAACTAGGTAGTGAGAGTTGCAACTGAGGACAGATTTACATGCTGCGTACTTTAGCACTCAGCGGTCCCGTTCGTTGTCTGTCCATAACTCTCCTCTTTCTGAGGTATTTCCTTCAAATAAAAATTGGACGCTAGTCTGTCCGGCGAGACGGCTGAGGAGAAGAATCCATCGTTTTTTCCCCGCCTCTCCACAGATTTCCTCCTAAATCTTATCTTCCAGTATCATAAAAAGGACATGCAGTATCAGTAAAATTCCAAGCTCATGTCTGCATGGATAACCCAATAGAGACAGCACAGCAAGGCAATGCAATGCAAGGCAATGCAGGGCCAAGAGAAGCATCTCAGCCACCCAAAATAAAGCATAAACTCTGAAAGACATACATACACAATCACACCTTACTACAGGCTGAGATGGGGATGGATATGCTGCTGTTTTTACCTCTGACACCAGAACGATCAAACAATCTATCTTTATGACGTCAAACAGAACACAAAATGAAGGAAATGGAATAGTCTAGAGGTTCTGAATTGTTGGGGTTGGAACAATGAGACCGGCGTACACAACAGCAGAATTTCACAGAGTTCAAATAAAAACATTTTGCTTGTCTCTAGTGAATCCCTACGTTTATATTTAATTTACATTGCTAGCAAACGACCACTCCCTTTCATATGTAATTATGTAACAAATGTATTTTCCCGTTGGCTCTCACTGAGTGGGTATTTTGGAATATGTCTAACAGTCACACTCCTTTTCTCTCTTCAAACTGTTTGACAAAAGTTAAAGGACACACTGTTAATAGAGTCTATTGAGAACAGTAGTGTGATGCGTAGTGATATCTGGAACTCCTGTCCTTCATGCCACAGAGTGTCTGACTGTTTTTAATCAGTCAGTGATATGGGCCTGGGAGGCCCATGAGTGGACTCTCTGGTCAATCAATGGAACTGACAGACAAAGTGAAAGAACTAGCACACACTGCAACCTCCAAGAACCTAGATTTGAGAAATGCTAGTTAGACCTTCTGCAGCCTGTGCCAGTTTCTCTGGGCTCTTTACTGTGTGGGTGTTCTAGAACAACAGCAGTACTGTTCTTTTTCTGTCTTGGAACTCTTTGTAACAGGTCAAGGACTCTGACCATCTGAAACAACATGATACTTTCAGAGCAGAGAGTTGCCCGTTCAGAACAACCTGGACTCATGGGTAGACGTAGCATAGTAAAAATATAGCCCAGACACTCCAATTAGAATTATATGTTACATTTTGTATGGTATGCATTAGTCTGTGGATGTCCGTCATCCATTTTATATGATATGTTATGAATAAAAATGTGTATGGTATGTTATGAATTGCAATTCATACAATATGTTATGAATTTGCAAAACATATGATATGTTTTAAATTCCAAGTTGCTGGGCTAGGAGTTAGGGAATAAAGTTAGGGTTAGGGTTATGGTTAACTAACATGGTAAGTAGTTGTAAAGTAGCAAGTTATCCGTGACGAGACATTTGTTTTTGCCATAAGTAACCTTCTGTCTTATGTAACCACACCAAATGTAATATATCATACTAATTTGAGTGTCCCGGATTTAGTTCACTATGTTACGTCTAGTCTATGAGATCAGGCTGTTCAGAAAAATGTCAGTAAAGTGGACAACGTCTCAAGTCACAGTGGTGTAGCACATTCATTATCTCTCAACTGCTTTATTAAAAGGATAGTAATTTCCAAAAGATACTGTTCAATAGTTTCTTATTATCTGCAAGGACAAGGAATAAACCAAAGGCTTGTGGGGACACAAAGTTACTGGTAAATGAAAAACAGTTGAATCAGGATGTTAAGTGTATGAACCCTGCGTTTCCTACACTACTTCAGACATTTTTTAATATCTCCCTTTTTCCATCCTTTCATTTCTCTCTCCTGGACCAGCCTCTGCAGGTCATTAACAAATCGAAGCTCTTTGAGAATAAGCACCTGCGATCGTTTGAAGTGTGTGTGTGTGTGTGTGTGTGTGTGTGTGTGTGTGTGTGTGTGTGTGTGTGTGTGTGTGTGTGTGTGTGTGTGTGTGTGCGTGCGTGCGTGCGTGTGCGTGTGCGTGTGCGTGCGTGTTTTTGTGTGTGTGTGCGTGTTTTGTGTGTGTGTGCGTATACTTATATGTGTTTGAAGTGCTGGCCTAGCGCATGGCGTCGAAGCCTAACTATCCCTGGAAACGCTTTCATCACTTATTACTCCATGATTTATGGTCATAAAGACGAGTTCTGAAAAAACAAGTCCTGTACATACCTTCTTCTTCAAAAAGACCCATTTATATTATTCATGACTAGCTTCAGTTCGTAAGAAGGAGAGAGGAGAGGGGGTACATTTTATATGCAGAACCTGTACTCTTTAAAGCAAAAGATGTGTACATAAAACTCCAGAGCGTGAGAGAGGGGTTTAAAAATGCTAATCAATATGTGGTTATGTAACGCCACATCACTTTTCACTTTAATTATAGATTTTTCATTTCTCTCATTCTTTATCTGTCCCTCTTTACACCAGACAGCAACGGATGAAGAATGATATAATTATGCATGCTGTATTTGGAGAAAATCACTTAAACACCACTGAACTCCGTCAGGAGCATCGGCAATGCATGATTGTATAATCCATTCAAACTGGCTATGTTATATTTCATATTGATTTAATAGTACCTGAATTCTGCGAAAAGCTTGGTGTGTTAGTCAATTAAAAACCCTTTTGGCTAGTACGGTGGCTTGCATTGTCTCCATTTAAAAACCCTTTTGGCTAGTACGATGGCTTGCATTGTCTCCATTTAAAAAAAACTTTTGGCTAGTACGATGGCTTGCATTGTCTCCATTTTTCATGGCAAGGTCTTGACATGGCTCAAACGCTATCACATAATATATTTAGTAAAATATGTAAGGGCTGTAAACATGGTAAAATATTACTCAGATATAAAGAATGATCCATTCAATGTGAAGGCTACTTTTCTTATTTACTGAACTGTGTTATGTAGTCAATGCCTGTAAACAGAAACATAAATGTTAGAAGAGACACTGAGCGAAAAAGGGTTCATATCAGAGGGTGTCTTTACATGACATGTTTTTGATATTCCAAAGAATACAGACCATTTCTAATGTTTGGAGTTTTGTGGAGATGCACCATATTCTGCCATTCTGAATTCAGACATCGTTTAGACTGACTGGAGCACATTCAAGTGATTTCTCAACTAAAAGTTTAGTGATTATGATATGGGACTTCGAGGTAATTTGTGGTTTAGTACCGTACCCTGCGTCACCACTTCATTGCTTCAGACCAGCGCAAGGGGGAGTTAGAGCACGGATTATGCTTTTGGGTCCCAAGGTGCTACTGTGTCTCTAACTGACAATGAATGGGCGATATAAACCAAATAGAATAATAGATAATTGTGCGCACACCAGGGAAAATTAACATAATTTTTGTTACTACTTGTCAGTATTACTTACTAAAACTGTGGTTACACTAAGGCTTTTATTCTAAGATAAACTTAGACTACAATGGAAATGTTAGGATTATTTTGCTCTTACTGTAGTACTGTAGACCACTTACGTGACACAGTGCCTGAGTGGCCCAGTGGTCTATTAACCCTGTTTACACAAACGTAGCAGGCTGTGAATTCTGCAAACAATGTTTCTAGCAGGACAATATCTATTGGTCATATTGGTCATGGCTCCCGAGTGGCGCACAATGGGATTACCTTGCAGTTCTCCAGCTGTATCCACTGAGATAGCAGTAGGCGCACAAAGTTCAAGGCACGAGGGCAGGAGGCATGGGATGGGCCACAGAGCAGCACACAGAAGACGGACCTAGCCCATGGGGAAGGGAGGAGGAGGAGGAGGAGGAGGAGGAGGAGGAGGAGGAAGAGGAGGAGGAGGAGGAAGGGGGAGGTGGACCATATCTGGATCTTGGTCCATACCCGGATCTTGATATGCTTAAAATAAGGACGATGTCTGATGCATTTCTGAGTTTTCAGCACATGCTCAATAATTTGACAAATATGAAATTCATATTTTTCTTTCATGCACACATAATTTTGGGATTCCTTCCGGATATGTAAACGTCTTATTGTGTCTATATGTTGACAAATACTGATAGTAGGCCTACAAACAGATGTATCACTCTTGTGTCGCTGAGAATGTTCCTGTACAGCAGGAAATGCAAACTTGTTGTTTATTTGAGATTTAAAAAGGCTTCCGAAGTTTGTAATTTCCACTTTAAATGTCAGACTTGATTTGCCCTAACGAAAAATGTATCAACACCTAAAAAAAATGCCATTAATTATAATCCACACAATAATATATAATAATACACATTTCTTGTTGCTGTAGGATTATTTTCCTGCTGTATCAAACTTACGATCCTACATCTGTAGTATATTTTCTCAGCACATAGAATGCATATGCTATTGGCTGAGGTCCATATTAGGATCTTGATATGCATTTTGATATGCTAAATCATCCCTCTCTTACTCCTTCATCCCTCTCTTTCTCCCTCATCCCTCTCTTTCTCCCTCATCCCTCTCTGACTCCTTCATCCCTCTATTTCTCCCTCATCCCTCTCTTTCTCCCTCATCCCTCTCTGACTCTTTCATCCCTCTATTTCTCCCTCATCCCTCTCTTTCTCCCTCATCCCTCTCTTACTTCATCCCTCTATTTCTCCCTCATCCCTCTCTTTCTCCCTCATCCCTCTCTTTCTCCCTCATCCCTCTCTTACTCCTTCATCCCTCTCTTTCTCCCTCATCCCTCTCTTACTCCTTCATCCCTCTCTTACTCCTTCATTCCTCTCTTTCTCCCTCATCCCTCTCTTACTCCTTCATCCCTCTCTTTCTCCCTCCTCCCTCTATTTCTCCCTCATCCCTCTCTTACTCCTTCATCCCTCTCTTACTCCTTCATCCCTCTCTTACTCTCTCATCCCTGTCTTACTCCCTCATCCCTCGCTTACACCATCATCCCTCTCTTTCTCCCTTGTCCCTCTCTTACTCCCTCACTCTATTAATACATATACCTCCCCTGTCCTTTCCTCCTTTCCTCCCTCTATCCACCCATTCTCACAACACCCACTCCTCCCTCCTCCTCCTCCTCCTCCTCCTCCTCCTCCTCCTCCTCCTCCTCCTCCTCCTCCTCCTCTCCCTCCTCCTCTCCCTCCTCCTCTTCTTTCTCTCCCTTTTCCTCCTCTGTCTGTGGTGTGGCTGCTGTATAAAGGTCTGTAGATTTATTTTGGTCTTTGAAAAATGGGTTTTGTGAGGATGTATTATCCAGGTCTCCTGTTAAAACATGCTCCCAAAAAGGGTGTGGAGGCAATATTGGATGTCTTTATCTCCCTGTTCCTCTCTTTTGTGGCGGGGGAATAAGGAAGGTTGAGATAACCAAAAGAGCTCCCTACTCCCTCTCTCATCCCCTCCTCCTCTTTCCGTCTCTCTCTTTCTCACCAACAAGGGGACACCACTCCCACAGAACCAAAAGTATCTAAAGCAACAAGTAAATATGCAACTTTTTCATTTTCAGTATGCCTGTTTGTGTTTGTGGTCTGTGTGTGAATGTGTGTGTCTGAGACTGTGAAACTGTGTTATTTTATCTTGCATACTTAGCAGATAGCTAATATTTGAGCGCTAGGCTTTCATGTTTCTAACCCCTCTCTCCTTACCAGCCAGCCCTTGAGAAAGTTCTTGTGGTTGTGATTTATCTCTACACAGATACAGCAAACAGGAAAAGCAGAGAGATGGAGGAGAGAGGGCAGAGAGATAGAGGGAAGCCAACTTTTTCAGAAGAAGCTGCCTATTGTAGCTGCAAAATGACCTATCTGCTCTCCCTCTCTCATCCTCCTGCTCTATCTCTCTTTCTTCTTCTACTATCTTTTCATCTCTCCCTGCAACCTTATAGACTTTGGGACTCGCTGCACAAAATGCATTTTGAAGCACCGGTGACAGCATCTTAAGGCTGACAGAAAGGCTGTGGCTTTTAGCCTGTGACTACTTTACATTTTAATCCAAGGGCAGAAAGGCAAGAGAGGAAAAATATATTTTATTTAACGGCCGTGAGGATATGACACAGTTATCCTTAGCCAACCCAGACAGCCAGCGAATATTAACCCTCAATGTTGCCAAGGGAACATATAGGCTGTCTGAATGAATGTGGAACAGTTCTAAGTCTTTCCTTGAGCTGGCGTGAACATACACTCACAAAAACAGATTGATTAGTCATCAATATGAATATGTAACTGATGATATTTGGTCAGTAAATTGAATTGATTGTGACTTAAAGATGGAATCAGCAGTGGGGATAACAGCCGCCCCAGCAATGCTGTTATTGTTGTTATTGCCGAGCTGACGAGCGTCGCTCAGCACAGTCTAAAATCACAGCAAACATTGTGTTGTTCAGTCGCACGTGCGATGATGTCAGCAGGGGAAAACAGTGTTGTTGTTTGCAGAAACGTCTCTGTTGTTGTTGTAATATCACAAACAGCTTTAAGGAACGAATCCATTCCCTCTGTGCTCTTACAGCTCCGGGGGAGAGTCTATTGACAATAATGATAGATGGAGTTTGAATGGTGCTCTGCTATACATACCATGTGGTGCTATCTCAAGTCCCTAACATCAGTCCATAACATCATAAATCATTCTTAATCTTCATTTTCAAGGTGTTGACTGGACTTCCCTTCACAACACACTAAAACAATACATTTCATTCTACATTTTCAAAGGGGGGAAAGCGAACATCCCGCGGGGGGATTTGAAAGCTACACCACAAGTTACAGCAATTGTCAGGAACTCAGTGCTTTATACTGTGAGCTATTTGTGAAGTCACATTGCCACCAGTTCATTTGATTATCAGAACATGGAACTCATTACCATCCCAACTCAGAAACATTGATTCATTTTCCCATTTCAAATCACAACTTAAAACACACCTGTTTAAAACTGCCTATCTCACTTGACGTCAACTGCTCTGCTTCTTTTGTTGTTTTTAATGCTGTTCTATGCTTTTAAATGTCTTATGTTTCCCTGTACAGTGTCCTTGAGTGTCAAGAAAGGCGCCTTAAATAAAATGTATTATTATTATTATTTACTGGTGAGGACGCTTTTGTGTAAAAGTGTTGGATGACGTCTAACTACGAGTTGAGAGCTTCTAGTTCCTTGGCGTCCGTTTCACTAAGGACTCAACATGGTCCACACACACCCGCACAGTCTTGAAGAGGGCACGACAGCACCTCTTCCCCCTCAGGAGGCTGAAAAGATTTGGCATGGGCCCTCGAATACTCAAAAATATTCTACAATTACACCATCGAGAGCATCTTGACTGGTATGGCAAATACACCGTCCTCAACCGCAAATCGCTACAGAGGGTGGTGCAGACAGCCCAGTCAGGCAGTGTCAGAGGAAGGCCCGAAAAATTGCCAAAGACTCCAGCCACCCGAGCCGTGGACTGTTCACTCTGCTACCATCCGGTAAACAGTTCCGGAGTGTCGGATTTCAGACCAAAAGGCTCCCGCGGTAGCTTCTACCCCCATGCCATAAGACTGCTAAATAGCCATAAGACTGCTAATTGGTTTTTTATTTTATTTTTTATTTCACCTTTATTTAACCAGGTAGGCAAGTTGAGAACAAGTTCTCATTTACAACTGCGACCTGGCCAAGATAAAGCAAAGCAGTTCGACACACAACAACACAGAGTTACACATGGAATAAAACAAACATACAGTCAATAATACAGTAGGAAAAAAAAGAAATCTATATACAAAGAGTGCAAATGAGGTAGGATAAGGAAGGTAAGACAATAAATAGGCCATGGTGGCAGAGTAATTACAATATAGCAATTTAACACTGGAATGGTAAAAGAAAACTGTGCAGTAGATGAATGTGCAATGTAGAAAAACTGGGGTGCAAAGGAACAAGATAAATAAATAAATACGGTAGGGGATGAGGTAGTTGGTTGGGCTATTTACAGATGGGCTATAAACAGGTACAGTGGTCTGTACACTGCTCTGACAGCTGGTGCTTAAAGCTGTTGAGGGAGATAAGTGTCTCCAGTTTCAGAGATTTTTGAAGTTCGTTCCAGTCATTGGCAGCAGAGAACTGGAAGGAGAGTCGGCCAAAGGAGGAATTGGCTTTGGGGGTGACCAGTGAGATATACCTGCTGGAGCGTGTGCTACGGGTTGGTGCTGCTAAGGTGACCAGCGAGCTGAGATAAGGCGGGACTTTACCTAGCAGGGACTTGTAAATGACCAGGAGCCAGTGGATATGGCGACGAGTGTAAAGTGAAGGCCAGCCTACGAGAGTGTACAGGTCGCAGTGGTGGGTGGTATATGGGGCTTTGGTAACAAAACGGATGGCACTGTGATAGACTGCATCCAGTTTGTTGAGTAGAGTATTGGAGGCTATTTTGTAAATTACATCACACGAAGTCGAGGATCGGTAGGATGGTCAGTTTCTACGAGGGTAAGTTTGGCAGCATGAGTGAAGGAAGCTTTGTTGCGAAATAGGAAGCCAATTCTAGATTTAATTTTAGATTGGAGATGTTTGATGTGAGTCTGGAAGGAGAGTTTACAGTCTAACCAGACACCTAGGTATTTGTAGTTTTCCACGTAATCTAAGACAGAACCGTCCAGAGTAGTAATGCTAGACGGGGGGACAGGTGCGGATAGCGATCGGTTGAAGAGCATGCATTTTGTTTTACTTGCGTTTAAGAGCAGTTGTAGGCCACGGAAGGAGAGTTGTATGGCATTGAAGCTCGTCTGGAGGGTAGTTAACACAGTGTCCAAAGAGGGGCCAGAAGTATACAGAATGGTGTCGTCTGCATAGAGGTGAATCAGAGACTCACCTGCAGCAAGAGCGACATCATTGATGTATACAGAGAAGAGAGTCGGCCCAAGAATTGAACCCTGTGGCACCCCCATGGAGACTGCCAGAGGCCCGGACAACAGGCCCTCTGATTTGACACACTGAACTCTGTCGGAGAAGTAATTGGTGAACCATGCGAGGCAGTCATTTGAGAAACCAATGCTGTCGAGTCTGCCGATAAGGATGCGGTGATTGACAGAGTCGAAAGCCTTGGCCAGATCAATGAAAACGGCTGCACAATA
The DNA here is from genome assembly GCA_030435695.1 of Brachymystax lenok tsinlingensis. Lineage (NCBI taxonomy): Eukaryota > Metazoa > Chordata > Actinopteri > Salmoniformes > Salmonidae > Brachymystax > Brachymystax lenok. The sequence continues at coordinate 41,756,710 of CM059816.1, forward strand.
ATGTCTCTTGTCGATGGCGGTTATGATGTCATTTAGGACCTTGAGCGTGGCTGAGGTGCACCCATGACCAGCCCTGAAACCAGATTGCATAGCGGAGAAGGTACGGTGGGATTGAAATGGTCGGTAATTTGTTTGTTAACTTGGCTTTCAAAGACCTTAGAAAGGCAGGGAAGGATGGATATAGGCCTATAACAGTTTGGGTCAAGAGTGTCTCCCCTTTGAAGAGGGGATGACCGCAGCTGCTTTCCAGTCTTTGGGAATCTCAGACGTCACGAAAGAGAGGTTAAACAGGCTAGTAATAGGGGTTGCAACAATTTCGGCAGATAATTTTAAAAAGAAAGGGTCCAGATTGTCTAGCCCGGCTGATTTGTAAGGGTCCAGATTTCGCAGCTCTTTTAGAACATCAGCTGACTGGATTTGGGAGAAGGAGAAGTGGGGAGGCTTTGGCGAGTTGCTGAGGGGGGTGCAGGGCTGTTGACCGGGGTAGGGGTAGCCAGGTGGAAAGCATGGCCAGCCATAGAAAAATGCTTATTGAAATTCTCAATTATTGTGGGTTTATCGGTGGTGACAGTATTTCCTATCCTCAGTGCAGTGGGCAGTTGGGAGGAGGTGCTCTTATTCTCCATGGACTTAACAGTGTCCCAGAACTTTTTGGAGTTTGTGTTACAGGAGGCAAATTTCTGCTTGAAAAAGCTAGCCTTGGCTTTCCTAACTGCCAGCGTATATTGGTTCCTGACTTCCTGAAAAGTTGCATATCACGGGGCTGTTCGATGCTAATGCAGAACGCCACAGGATGTTTTTGCGCTGGTCAAGGGCAGTCAGGTCTGGAGAGAACCAAGGGCTATATCTATTCCTGGTTCTAAATTTCTTGAATGGGGCATGCTTATTTAAGATGGTGAGGAAGGCACTTTTAAAGAATAACCAGGCATCCTCTACTGATGGGATGAGGTCAATATCCTTCCAGGATACCCTGGCCAGGTCAATTAGAAAGGCCTGCTCGCTGAAGTGTTTTAGGAACGTTTAACAGTAATGAGAGGAGATCGTTTGACTGCAAACCCATTACGGATGCAGGCAATGAGGCAGTGATCACTGAGATCTTGGTTGAAAACAGCAGGGGTGTATTTGGAGGGCAAGTTAGTTAGGATTACATCTATGAGGGTTCCGTGTTTACGGCTTTGGGATTGTACCTAGTAGGTTCAAATATGATTTGTGTGAGGTTGAGGGCATCAAGCTTAGATTGTAGGATGGCCGGGTGTTAAGCATGTCCCAATTTAGGTCACCTAGCAGCACGAACTCTGAAGATAGATGGGGGCAATCAGTTCACATATGGTGTCCAGAGCACAGCTGGGGCAGAGGGTGGTCTATAGCAAGCGGCAACAATGAGAGACTTGTTTCTAGAAAGGCAGATTTTTAAAAGTAAAAGTTCAAATTGTTTGGGTACAGACCTGGAAAGCAAGACAGAACTCTGCAGGCTATCTCTGCAATAGATAGCAACGCCGCCCCCTTTGGCCGTTCTATCTTGTCTGAAGATGTTATAGTTAGGGATGGAAATTTCAGTGTTACTGGTGGTCTTCCTAAGCCAGGTTAATTAAGTGGTTACCCAGACTATCTGCTCTGACCCTATCTTACACTCACAAGACCATCTATAAACACTATATACAAACTTGCACACTCTACACTGACACTCTCACACAAAACACAAACACATGCACACTAGTGAACCCGCAGTCCCTGCAGTTATATCCGCGGGACAGATGGGATTTAGGGTCATTAAATATTAGATGTTGAATAAAGAGAAAACAATACCTTAAAAAATCCATAAATGTATAATTCCTGTGCAATTTATATCTATAGGCTACATTTCTTTCATTTATTTTAGGCTGTCTGGTATTAGTGCATAAACCTAAATTTTAGGGGTTAACTGTATGCGTGCAAATAGCCTGCACAGCCAATCGGCAAATAATGTTTTTGGGAACGGGCAGAAAAAGTTAACGTTAATCCATGGATGCCAAAAAAGGACATTGTTGGTTTAATTCAATAAGACAAAACAATAATAATGTTTGTAATAGATTTGGTGAAGTGGTAAACGAGGATGACAGCAGTGTTTTTCTCTCTTTTTACTGTTGTTTTTATTTATTTACTTACCTAATGTTGACCTAATACCTTTTTGCACTGTTGGTTAAAGCCTGTAAGAAAGCATTTCACTGTGAAATAATGAGAAATAATTTCACGGCGCACGTGACAAATACACTTTGATTCGATTTGATTTGATTTGATTTGATTTGTTGTGTGATGATTGTGAGGCATTGTACAAATTCAACAGTCACAACACAGGACTTCAAATAGGCCTATTGCACATCACGGGAACTGTAGCCTACTGTTTAGATGGCTTAAATGGAAACTGAAATCATGACATTGACTGTAGGTTTATAACCTCTCACATAGCCTTAACATTAACTCCTGTAGAATTAACCATTTCTTGCAGGAAAATGACAATTTGGTCTTGGGAACAGGAGCAGAGAAATATGATTTATTTATTTCTGTATCTTGAGAGAATGCAATGTTCAGTTAGATACCATCTGTAGAGGTGCTGTCTTCATCATAAATACATAATTAATATGGATCATATTTCAACCACATAAAATACGCATCGAGGCCAAACTGAAATCTGATCAGAAACACGTTGGGTCATTTTCACAGCTTTCTTTTTGCTTACAACCGGTCAAACTGATGTCATTTGGACATTTTGCAAAGAAAATCTTTCCCGTATAATATATATTTGTTGCCGTTATTGTATTTTCGACCCAGTCCCTAAACGTCTTCATTGAATTTTCTTCCCGGTCCCTAAACCTCTTCATTGTATTTTCTCCCCGGTCCCTAAACCTCTTCATTGTATTTTCTCCCCAGTTCCTAAACGTCTTCATTGTATTTTCTCCCCGGTCCCTAAACCCCTTCATTGTATTTTCTACCCGGTCCCTAAACGCCTTCATTGTATTTTCTTCCCGGTCCCTAAACCTCTTAATTGTATTTTCGACCCGGTCCCTAAACGTCTTCATTGTATTTTCTCCCCGGTCCCTAAACCTCTTAATTGTATTTTCTACCCGGTCCCTAAACGTCTTCATTGTATTTTCTCCCCGGTCCCTAAACGTCTTCATTGTATTTTCTCCCCGGTCCCTAAACATCTTTGCTCTGCGAAAGATGACAGAGAAAACTTTACAGATGTCAATTAGATTGAAGCATTCATTCTATTGATCTATTACATTATTCTGGTGAGTAATTTGGTCTTCTAGGGCAACATATAATGACAGATGAGAAGCTAGATGTATCTAATTATAATTCACTAACAAATAGCCTACCAAAATGTCCAAAATTAGAAGCAGAAACATATCTAAATCAGGCAAGCAGGCCTCAGATATTCACTTTATCACATATAGACGGGTGGTTGTGGATGGGTTATTAGCAATTGCGGGCGGGTGAACAAACAGCTGACCTGCGCACCACTAATTCACACACACACTATCTACGCATACGCACATAACACACACACGCATACCGACACAAAGCACACACACACGCGCATACTGACCCAACACAAACACACATACACACAAATGTGCACTCACATACACACACTTTTACACTCATCACGTGCTGCTGCTACTCAGTTCTTTATTTTAATCTTAATATTGTCTATCCGGATGACTAGTCACTTTACCCTGCCTTCATCTACATATCTACCTCAAATACCTTATCATTATCTATCCTGATGTCTAGTCACTTGACACTGCCTTCATGTATATATCTACCTCAAATACCTTATTATTATCTATCCTGATGTCTAGTCACTTAACTGCTTTCATCTACATATCTACCTCAAATACCTTATTATTATCTATCCTGATGTCTAGTCACTTAACTCTGCTTTCATCTACATATCTACCTCAAATACCTTATTATTATCTATCCTGATGTCTAGTCACTTGACCCTGCCTTCATGTATATATCTACCTCAAATACCTTATTATTATCTATCCTGATGTCTAGTCACTTTACCCTGCCTTCATGTACATATCTACCTCAAATACCTTATTATTATCTATCCTGATGTCTAGTCACTTTACCCTGCCTTCATGTATATATCTATCTCAAATACATTATTATTATCTATCCTGATGTCTAGTCACTTTACCCTGCTTTCATGTATATATCTACTTCAAATACCTTATTATTATCTATCCTGATGTCTAGTCACTTTACCTTGTCTTCAACTACATATCTACCTCAAATACCGTATTATTATCTATCCTGATGTCTAGTCACTTCACCCTGCTTTCATGTACATATCTACCTGAAATACCTCATACCCCTCCACAATGATCTGGTACTGGTACTCCCTGTATATCGCTCCATTCTTGTGTATTTGATTCCTCTTGTGTTACTATTTATATTTATTACCGTTATTATTGACTATTTGTTACTATTATTATTAAGCAGGCATTTCAAGGTAAAGTCAGCCTGGTTGGTCCATTGGCCTCACATTATGAAGTGCCTTAAAAGCATATATTTTTTGACAGGTTGGCGTTTACTGTAAAAGCACCTGGTCACCCACTGAGGGAGTGTTTAGCGCCACAGAGGTGTGTGTGTAGGTGTGTGTGTGTGTGAGGGGGGGGGTTGTTTGATGAGAAGAGAATTGACAACCTTGAATCTGCTTAACCTACAACAGGTGCACTCCCACTGGACACATATATAAACGCACACACACACACACACACACACACACACACATACGTACAGAATCCTTTACCTTAGTATTTAGGTCCAAGTGTTTTATGCCCAAGTTGCATATTTCTGTACTCCAAATGCGAAGTGTTAAAAACTGAAATTATTATGTTAGTTCAATTATGTTAGTTCAATAATATGCTGCTAGGTTGCTAGGTTCTGCTAGGAGATGAGGATGTTACAGCAACATTCTGAGGATGCTACAGCAAAATTCTGCTAGGAGCGGAGGATGTTACAGCAAAATTCTGAGGATGTTACAGCAACATTCTGCTAGGAGATGAGGACGTTACAGCAACATTCTGCTAGGAGCTGAGGATGTTACAACAACATTCTGCTAGGAGCTGAGGATGTTACAACAACATTCTGCTAGGAGATGAGGACGTTACAGCAACATTCTGCTAGGAGCTGAGGATGTTACAACAACATTCTGCTAGGAGCTGAGGATGTTACAACAACATTCTGCTAGGAGCTGAGGATGTTACATCAACGTTCTGCTAGGAGCTGAGGATGTTACAGCAACATTCTGAGGATGTTACAGCAACATTCTGCTAGGAGCGGAGGATGTTACAGCAACATTCTGCTAGGAGCGGAGGATGTTACAGCAACATTCTGAGGATGTTACAACAACATTCAGAGGATGTTACAGCAACATTCTGCTAGGAGCGGAGGATGTTACAGCAACATTCTGCTAGGAGCTGAGGATGTTACAGCAACATTCTGAGGATGTTACAGCAACATTCTGCTAGGAGCGGAGGATGTTACAGCAACATTCTGAGGATGTTACAGCAACATTCTGAGGATGTTACAGCAACATTCTGCTAGGAGCTGAGGATGTTACAGCAACATTCTGCAAGGAGTAGAGGATGTCAAGTCAAATCAAATATTATTTGTCACATACACATGGTTATAGCAGATATTAATGCGAGTGTAGCGAAATGCTTGGGGTTCTAGTACCGACCATGCAGTAGTATCTAACAAGTAATCTAACAAATTCACAACAACTACCTTATACACACAAGAGTAAAGGAATGAATACGAGTATGTACATATAAATACATGGATGAGCGATGGCTGATCGGCGAAGGCAAGATGCAGTAGATGGTACGGAGTACAGCATATACATATGAGATTTGTAATGTAGGAGAAACATTCTGCTAGGAGCTGAGGACGTTACAGCAACATTCTGCTAGGATACTATTTGTATTTTTTACTATTATTATTAACTATTTATTACTATTATTATTAAGCAACCAATTCAAGGTAAAGTCTACACCCGTTGTATTTTGCGCATGAGACAAATACATATAGATTTTATTTGAATTGGCTGATACGGAATTTGTTACCCGAAATAATTATGTACACAACTGGTTGTCCTCAGCATAGTGGCTAATTGTGCCAGGTTGGCGTATGAGAAAAGCTAGCAGCTAGCCATTTTAGACCACAGGTATAAACGTTGGGCCTAAGCAAATGTTTGCTATTATGACCCCATGTTTTCTGGAACTGAATTAGAAAAAAGAGGAGGAGATGATTAACTTGACAGTGTCATTGTTATTCAGTTATAGCATTTCTTTTTTTGTTGTTGATTGGGCAGTGTTTCTGCTACACCTTGGCAGGCGACACACATACACTTGATCTAGGATAACAATACAAATGACCAGGCTTTCATTAAAGTATGTTGTAGGTTTAAGAATATAAGAAAAGCAGAATTGTGTGATTTCTTTCAAGTTTGGCCAAGCTTGGAGAACGCTTGATTATTATTGAAAATTTCACTTCAATATTCTGTCTCACCTTTAAATGAATGTTGTTGCCACAAAGGCATATATTGACATCTACTTTGTTCAGTTACTTATTATTTCACTAAGCTTTCACACATATTGATAATTCCATGACGACAGCGTAGTCAAATAAAATAGATTTTTCTGTTAAAGGTCCAATGCAGCCGTTTTTTATCGAAATAGCAAATAATTTCTGAGGAAACAAATAAGCACCTTACTGTGATTGCTTTCAATTAAAATGGTCAAAAAGAAACAAAAATAGCTTCTTAGCAAACTGCAATTTCTCTAGCAAGAATTTTCGAGGATTGTCTTGGAGTGGTTTGAGTGGGGAGGGGAAAACGTAACATCTTGCTGTTATTGGCAGAGATGTTTGGAACTTTCTTTCTTATCTTGTTAGGGAGAGGCAGCTGAGGGGTCGGTTTTGGAGAGCCTGGCGTGCCCAAAGTAAAATGCCTCCCATTCAGGCCCAGAAAATAGGATATGCATATATTTGGTACCATTGGATAGGAAACACTCTGAATTTTCCAAAACTGTTTTGTCTGTGAGTAAAACAAAACGCATATAGCAAGCGAAACCCCGAGGAATTTCTGTCCTGGAAAAAGTGATTTTGACACATTGCTCATTTGGGAACCCCTCCCTCATGAAAATGACCATATAAGGGCATATGAATGCAGTACCCGTCGCTTCCTTTAGATGTCAACAGTCTCGAGACAGTGTATTTTTTTCATTTTGGATGAGTAAGACCAGAGAAAAAGACCAAACAAGGAAGTCCCCCCTTGATGACAACAGTAGGCTGGGCGCGTTCCCGTGAAAGCGCGCAGTGTCTTTTTTACCGTCGTTATCGATCAGTTTATATTCCGGTTGATTTATAATAGTAAATATACGTAAAAGTGTTCCTAAGGATACATTTAAAACTATGTTTGATTGTTCTTGGACAAGTTTATAGGTATAAGATGAACGAGTTCGCGTCACCTTTTAATGGACTAGTGGAAGCTGTCGTTTCTGATTATAACGCGCGAACCAAATGGAGGATTTATGGATAAAATACGTTACTTTTTCTAACAAAAGAACCATGGATTGTCTTCGTTGGACACTTAGGATGACCTCAGCAGAAGTTCTTCAACAGGTAATTGATTTGTTTTCGCTGTGAAATGTGTTCTGTGTGTGCCATGATGGCTAATCGATACATGGCTATTGGAAAAATATGTGAGGTGCTAGCCTCAAACAATGAAATGTGCTGCTTTTGCCGTAAAGCCTTTTTGAAATCTGACAACGCTGTGATATTGCCAAGAAACAGAGCTTTTGATGAGTATGGAACACTTGTATATTGGTGGATGTTTAATAATTCAACTTTTGGATTTTGAATTTGGCGCTTTACATTTTACCTGGTAGTGTCGGGAGGAGCCCGCTAGCGCCCCACTGGTCCTTGAGAAGTTATTTGTCTATCAAACATATTTACCGCATGGTGATGACATCATAGAAGGCCAAACCTCCCACACACCAAAAACAGTTTTTACACTAAAAGGGCATTATAAAAATGTTCACAATTTAACAGTATTATTCCAACCTTATAGTGTGGAAATATACTGTACAAAAACCATTTTACCATTTTAATGAGTTACAGTTCATACAGCAAAATCAATCAATTGAAAAAATAAATTGGCCCTAATCTATGTATTTCACATAACTGGGAAGTGGTCACAGATACCTTACAAAAAAGGTAGGGGTGTGGATCAGAAAACCAGTCAGTATCTGGCGTCTCCACCATTTGCCTCATGTAGTGTGACACATCTCCTTCACGTAGAGTTGATCAGGCTGTTAATTGTGGCCTGTGGAATGTTGTCCCACTCCTCTTCAATGGCTGTGTGAAGGTGGCGGATATTGGCCGGAACTGGAACACTTTGTTGTACACGTCAATCCAGAGCATTCCACACATGCTCAGTGGGTGACATGTCTGGTGAGTATGCAGGCCATGAAAGAACTGGGACATTTTCAGATTCCAGGAATTGTGTACAGATCCTTGCGACATGTGGCCGTGCATTACCATGCTGAAACATGAGGTGATGGCGGCAGATGAATGGCACGACAATGGGCCTCAGTATCTCATCACGGTATCTCTGTGCAATCAAATTGCGTTCATTGTCCGTAGCTGATGCTTATCCAAACCATAATCTCACCGCCACCATGGGGCACTCTGTGCACATCGTTGACATCAGCAAACCACTCACCCACACAACGCCATACACGTGGTCTGTGGTTTTGAGGCCAGTTCGTCGTACTGGCAAACTTTCTAAAAACAATGTTGTATGTAGCTTATTGTAGATAGATTAACCTTCAAGTCTCTGGTACAGCTCTCATGGACATTCCTGCAGTCAGCATGCCAAGTGCACACTCCCTCAAATCTGTGGCATTGTGTCGTGTGACAAAACTGCACATTTTAGAGTGGGCTTTTATTGTCCCCAGCACAAGGTGCATCTGTGATTTGCCACACCTGTCAGGTGGATGGATAATCTTGGCAAAGGAGAAATGCTCACTAACAGGGACTAACACCACACAATTGTGCAAAACATTTTATAGAAATACGCTTTTGGCTTATTTCTATGATCTTTTATTTCAGGTCATGAAAGATGGGACCAACACCTTACATGTTGCTTTTATATCTTTGTTGCGTTAATATAAAATACAGGTACTTTTTGAGTGCACTGGGCCTTTAAGCTTTGAAAAAGAGAAATACTGCAAGCACTCTAAATAGAGAGAGAGAGAGAGAGAGAGAGAGAGAGAGAGAGAGAGAGAGAGAGAGAGAGAGAGAGAGAGAGAGAAATAGCTACAGTATAAACTCTCTCCTGGCTTTGTGTAATGTGTATATAATGTGTACATAATGTACAATTACATTTTAGGTGGGTTGTATTCCTCAGGAAGCTTAAACAGAGTTTGTGTGCGTACCGGTGAGTTTGTGTGCGTACGGGTGTTGCTCAGTAAACTTACACAGAGTTTGTGTGCGTACGTGTGCTGCTCAGTAAATTTACAAAGATTGAGGAGAGGGTGGATGCTGAACACACCGGTTTAATAATTTCAGTTTTTAACACTTCGGATTTGGAGTACAGAAATATGCAACTTGGGAATAAAACACTTGGACCTAAATACTAAGGTAAAGGATTCTGTACGTATGTGTGTGTGCGCTTGTGTTTGTTTGTGTTTGTTTGTGTGTGTGTGTTTGCATGTGTGTGTGCATGCGTGTGTTTGTGCGTGTGCGTATGTGTGTGTGTGTACGTGCTTGTGTGTGTGTTTGTGTGTGCGTATTTGTGTGTGTGTGTTTGCCCATGTGTGTGTGTGTGCAGAGAGAGAGAGAGAGAGAGAGAGAGAGAGGCAGAGAGAGAGAGAGGCAGAGAGAGAGGCAGAGAGAGAGAGAGAGAGAGAGAGAGAGAGAGAGAGGGGGGAGATGGAGAGAGAGATAGACAGAGAGAGAGAGAGAGAGAGAGCGCAAGAGAGAGAGAGCGAGAGAGAGGGGGAAGGTAGAGGGGGATAGGGAGAAAGTGACAGAACAAGAGTCATGTGTGTATTTGTCAGAGAGCGATAGGGGGTTGAAATTGGCAGGGAGAGGTATTACAATCAGTGGAAGGCAGGCCCTGGCCTAAACCCCGGGTGGTCCTCCGTCTTCAGAGAGCACCATCACCTGAAATACCTCAGCAATTAGAAGCTGTGGAGGTGGATGACACACATGAACACTAAAAAACACAAACACAAACACACACACAAACACACAGACACACACACTTCAAACAGTGACTGTCAAAGCAGATAAACTCTCTCCCCCTCCTTCTCATAGAATATGTTGTATTTCAGAGCTGATGTTTTCTGCTTCCTCCTCGCTGGTCTGAACTCAGTGGTCCTGTGAGAAAATGAGGTGAGCCTAATGCTCAGTTTCATCCACACACACCACACACACACCACACCACACACCACACACCACCCACACACCACACGTCACACACCACACACACCACACGTCACACACTCCACACACACCACACACAACACACGCCACACGCCACACACACCACACGTCACACACTCCACACACCACCCACACACCACACACACACCACACACCACCCACACACCACACGTCACACACCACACACACCACACGTCACACACCACACACAACACACGCCACACGCCACACACAAACACACCCCACACACCACACCCCACACACCACACACACCTAACACCAGACACCACACACACCACAAACCACACACCACACATACACCCACAACACACACCACACAAACCTCACACCAGACACCACACACACCACACACACACACACCACACAACACACACACACACACACCACAGAACACACACACACACCACAGAACCACATGTAACCCTCTCACCAGACTGAAATTTGACTCTCATGATATTAGCTTACGTAGAGTATCTCAACAGCATGGGATGCTAGGTGAGAAGGACATCTCCAATAAGAATTCCTATTGTTGTCACGGTTCATGAATTCACCGGCTCGCTCTGTGTGTATGTGTGTGAGTGTGGGTGTGGCCGCTGATCACCACTCAGTTCATTATCAGCACCAGCTGCCGCTCATCTTCTGTGTCTATTTATTCTGCTTGTCATTGTCTTGTGTTTGTCAGTTCATTGGGTTGTGTCCTGTGTGCTAGCTCGTTCCCCTGGCTGAGTCCTGTGCCTCCGATGGTTGCAGTCTCTGTTTTGGACTCTACGTTCGCTCTGTTGTCTCTCCGGTGGAGGACTCGACGCCGGGTACTTCCTGGTTTGACGGATTTGGGATTTCCTCTCGCTACACTCACCTTCACGGAGGATCTGGCTTACCCCATTCAGTCCCTGCGCTGCTAAGACTCAGACTGTTCTTGCTACGCTGTCATCCTTGTTGGTTTCATTAAATGCTTAACTTCACTCGCTATTGAATCCTCTGTTATTGAACGTGACAATTGTAAACTATCTAGGGTTATGACAATAGGGTATTAACTTCAGATGAAATGATTATAGGTTTCTGTTATTGTTTTAGGATAATCTATCCCATGCATTCAATTAGATTAAAACACTTAATGACTCCACCAAGACAACATAAATAAGGTTCAAATGTGTATTGTTACAATTGTCTTATCACAACATCAAAATAAATAAAAATAATAAACCCAAAATGAGTCGTGCACAACCCATGTCCAAATTATTTCAACCTTGCTTAATTGACCCGTTGGCACGCGTTGGAGCTCAAAAAAAGAATGTCGACACACATAAAGTCCAGAAGCACCTCACGTTGTGGTTACTCACGAATGTAGATATTTCTCCAGCGAAGTATGACAGTTCCATGCAGGTTTTCTTCACATGCTCCACAGCAACCGACACCCCATGGGAACATGAACTCTCCAAGCCCTCCCAAGAAATTCTCTCCTGGTGTCTCACGATGCTAGGCTAACCTCAAGGCTGTCGACCTCCACAACGAGACGGTAGCTTCAGTCTTCACTGAGTCCTCTCAACAAAAAAATACAACAACTCTCCTATAAAATAAAATGTGTATTTCCATTCATATATTAATAGGTAGGTATCTTGTTCTGTACTTTTTTGTTGTCTTCTCTTATAATTCCTCTTCACCAACGGTCATAATCTCAGCATCTATCCTTTCTCCACCAACGGTCATCTCTCAGCATCTATCCTTTCTCAACCAACGGTCATCTCTTATTTTCCCTCTCTCTTTTTTTATATCCCAGGCCTCCCGATAACCAGGTCAACTCTCCCATTGGCCACAACTTAACGAGCAACCTTATTGGTCAAAACAACAATTTGAAAGTAAACCAACTTATGCACGTATACTTTAAATAAATATTTCTTCAAAATAAATGCATTAACAATATTACAATTAACTTCAAAGGGATTGCTGGGGCGCTAGCGCCCCAATCCCGACACTACCAGGTGAAATGTAAGGCGCCAAATTCAAAATCCAAAAGTTGAATTATTAAACATCCACCAATATACAAGTGTTCCATACTCATCAAAAGCTCTGTTTCTTGGCAATATCACAGCGTTGTCAGATTTCAAAAAGGCTTTACGGCGAAAGCAGCACATTTGATTGTTTGAGGGTAGCACCTCACATATTTTTCCCATAGCCATGAATCGATTAGCCATCATGGCACACACATAACACATTTCACAGTGAAAACAAATCAATTACCTGTTAAAGAACTTCTGCTGAGGTCATCCTAAGTGTCCAACGAAGACAATCCATGGTTCTTTTGTTAGAAAAAGTAATGTATTTTATCCATAAATCCTCCATTTGGTTCGTTATAATCAGAAACGACAGCCTCCACTAGTCCATTGAAACGTGACGCAAACTCGTTCATCTTATACCTATAAACTTGTCCAAGAACAATCAAACATAGTTTTAAATGTATCCTTAGGAACACTTTTACGTATATTTACTATTATAAATCAACGGAATATTAACTGATCGATAATGACGGTAAAAAAGACACTGCGCGCCTTCTCGGGAACGCGCACTGGGTACTGTTGACATAAAAAGGTCACTTCCTGGTTTGCTCTTATTCTCTAGTCTAATTCATCCAAAATGAAATTTTACACTGTCTCGAGACTGTTGACATCTAAAGGAAGCGATGGGTACTGCATGCATATGCCCTTATATGGTCATTTTCATGAGGGAGGGGTTCCCAATGAGGCACTCTGTCAAAACCACTTTTTCCAGGACAGAAATTCCTCGGGGTTTTGCCTGCCATATGCGTTCTGTTTCACTCACAGACAAATGGTTAACACTTTTGGAAAATTCAGAGTGTTTCCTATCCAATGGTACTAAATATGTGCATATCCTATTTTCTGGGCCTGAATGGGAGGCATTTTACTTTGGGCACGCCAGGCTCTCCAAAACCGACCCCTCAGCTGCCACTCCCTAACAAGTTAAGAATCAATTTAAATCACCTGTTAAAATGTAATACTAATTAATTATAACAAATAACTCAATACTTGGTTTTAACAAGGGTATTACACACACCATACACACACACCACACACACACACCACACACACAAGGCACCACACACTCCACACACACCACAAACAACACACACACACACACCACACACACACACACACACACACACACACACACACACACACACACACACACACACACACACACACACACACACACACACACCACACACACACACACACACCACACCACACACACACACACACACACAACACAACACAGACGTACCACACACTTGTAACACCCACCCACACATATGCATGTAAGCACATCACACACACAAGCACAGCACACACACCCACAAATACACACACACAAATGCATACACACACACAAATACAGAAACACACATAAGAAATACACACACAAATAAAAACACACAACATTTAATACCAAAGGCCTCTCTGCAGCTCAGACAATAGTATTCTCCACACATCTTCTGAATGTGCTTGATGAACTAGCAACTGAATACCTGTTTATTTAGAGGTAGAAATGTTCTATTTTAGAGTAATAAACATATTAACACACGGGGCCAAGGGCAATACTTCTGATTAATTCCTTTCAAACCCTCTCACACACACACACATCCTCTATATGCCTTTCTGTGTCCCAGCTCTTATGTGAATGTGAATGTGTTATGACACACTCTGCGGGCATTATGACACTCTGCGGGCATTATGACACACTCTGCGGGCATTATGACACACTCTGCGGGCATTATGACACACTCTAAGGGCATTATGACACACTCTAAGGGCATTATGACACACTCTGCGGGCATTATGACACACTCTGTGGGCATTATGACACACTCTGCGGGCATCATGGCACACTCTAAGGGCATTATGACACACTCTAAGGGCATTATGACACACTCTGCGGGCATCATGGCACACTCTGTGGGCATTATGACACACTCTGCCGGCATTATGACACACTCTGCCTGCATTATGAAACACTCTGCCGGCATTATGACACACTCTGCGGGCATTATGGCACACTCTGCGGGCATTATGGCACACTCTGCGGGCATTATGGCACACTCTTCCGGCATGACTCTTGGTAGAAACGAAGTACATATTTATGCTGTGATTTCCATTGCCTTATCGCCTTGAAGTGCAATTTTGCACACACACACACACACACACACACACACTCACAAACACACACAAACACACACAAACAAACACACACACAGGGTCATGATGAACTGTAAATCTGTAGTGTCAGTCATTACAGGTAATTGTGTAACAGTACCAGAGGCCAGCTCCAGGAGACCTCCAGGGGTTATAGGGGCCACAGGGAGCTTCTGTACCCAGGAAACAGTTAGAGGTTCCTGGTTAAGAGCACACTGAGATGGGGCCTCTAGCCCGGTTCTTCACCTTCACCTCTCTACCTTCTCATTAAGGACTGAATCCTAACCTGAGAAATTTACGCATTAAATCTAATTTAAATCATGCACAAATGTCAATGAGAGTTTGCGCTGCACACATGAATCTCAAATTAGGATTTGGCTCCAACACCAATTAGAAGCTTGTTACAGGGTTAGGGTTGGGCCTCTGATCCAGAGAAAGTATAGAGAGAACAGATAAGTTCATTGTGAGAAGATTGGGAAGAAGGGAGAGCGAATGAGTCCTACCTCAGTCCACATGGTTCATGATATTCCTACACAGGGTGTTTAAGACAGTCTTGCTGCACATTTTAGCAGTGGTGTGGCTGCCTCGTATTGAGTGTTGAATCCATTAGTAGCTTTTACCTATTCAGATATGATATAGTCCTAGTTGGCCTTCATTGTAAATAAGAATTTGTTCTTAACCGACTTGCCAAATTAAATAAAGGTTAAATAAATGAAATGAAGATATGATCCAGGCTAAGTGACCTGCTTCTCCTTACAGCAATCCCCTAATCACCACCTAACGAAACAATACCAGGTCAGACCTACTGGGAGAACACACACACACTCTGCCGAGCATAGTGGTTTAGGCACAAAAAAACATGTCTCATAAATATGTTATGGCTCTTAATGTGAGTAGTGTTAATATTATGATTTTTTATTTTGAATTTGGCGCTCTGCAATTTCACCGGATGTTGTCGCTAGCGCCCCACGATCCCTAAGAAGTTAATTATAGAACGTCTCAATATAGTTTGTGTCTTTTGGGATCTGCAGAGGAGGAGAAGACAACTTATAAGGTGAAACTGTATTTTTTTTTTTAGGGGGGGGGTTATTAAACAACCAACTAATTGACAAAATTTGGTTCAATTACTTGAATTCCAATTAGTTTGGTTTTCTGTGATCCCAACGCGTAATTTCTCATGAGCTAAATTAAGTCAAAACTATGTGGGCAGAAGGGATTTGTCGTTTTCACTTAGCAAATATTCAACCTAGTTCAGAAACGTGGTAATTAATTACAATGACCATAATCCATTGCGCCTGTTATTTCCGGCTCAGACAGAGCTGGATACACTGTTACGTCTGCTACTTTAGGTTAGATACAAACAGACTGCATAGACAGCATGAGAGAGGACTGTGTACACAACACAGATGATAGAGAGGGATAGAGACAGTTAGTGAAACTATGCCTTATCTACTTTGAAGAACTAGTAAAATGATTTTGTCGGAGCATACTTAGTCAGGCTAGCCTAGATAAATAGAATTTCTGAAAACAGTATGGGGAGCACAGAGATAAGGTTGTCTGCTTGGCTGACTGCTACTGCTAAAAACAAAGTAATATACACAACTGAAATACAATATAACACCGGTGAAGGGAGGATAGAGTGAGGAATATAATTAGCGAGAGAGAACGAGAGAGACAGAGAAAAAGAGAGAGAGAGAGAGAGATAGAGAGCACACGAGAGAGAGAGAGAGAGAGAGAGAGAGAGAGAGAGAGAGAGAGAGAGAGAGAGAGAGAGAGAGAGAGAGAGAGAGAGAGAGAGAGAGAGAGAGAGAGAGAGAATGAGTGCTTGTCTCGTTTTGAAGGTAAAGAAAAAAAAGTTATTATGTCTTTTTACGTTGCATGTTGGAATTTACAAGGATTGAAGTCATCTGCTTTTCCTATCCAACAGAAACCCAGACTTCCTGAAAGAAATTGATGATGTTGATATTGTAGTACTACAGGAAACATGGTGCAGAAGTGATGTTTCCACTGGCTGTCCACTAGGTTATAGGGAGATAATCATACCATCCACTAAATTAAAAGGAGTCAAACAGGGCAGAGACTGAGGGGGAATGCTAATATGGTATGAATCTGAACGAATTAATTCAATCGAATTGATCAAAATAGGAGAATTCTTTATCTGGTTAAAAATCAACAAGGAGGCTATCTTAACAGATAAAAACGTCTTCCTCTGTGCCACATACATTCCCCCGTCAGAGTCACCCTACTTCAATGAAGAGAGTTTCTCCATTCTAGAGGGGGAAATTAGTCAGTTTCAGGCCCAAGGCAACGTATTGGTCTGTGGAGACCTGAATGCTAGAACAGCAGAAGAACTAGACACTATTAACAGTCATAGGGATAAACACCTACCAGGAAGCAACAACCTTTCCCTCCCCACATACCCCCCCAGAAACAACTGTGACAAAGTGAAAAACAAAAATGGAGTACAGCTCATCCCTTGGCAGAAGCACTGTAGACTGCTTCTTCACCGACCTCAACCCAGAGTCTCTAAGAGCCTTCACAGTCAGCCCACTGACACAGCCCACAGTAAAATCACAGTGTATCTGAGAAGAGTGGAACCCAACCATGAAGCATCACGGCCCAATAAATTACACGGTACTTATCAGGCCTATAGATGGAGTGCAAACAGTACAGACATCTACCAAAAAGCAATTACTAGCCAAAAAATACAATCTCTCCTGGACAACTTTTTAGCCTTAACATTCTCCTACAGCAATGAAGGTGTAAAGTTTTGGCCGTATGGAACATAAACTTTATATTTGACAAAGTAGCCTCCTTGGCTAATCTAAAGAAGCATAAGATCAAACAAAAATAACAGATAATGAAAAATGGTTTGATAATGACTGCAAAAATCGAAGAAAGTCATTGAGAAATATATCAAATCAAAAACACAGAGAACCAGACAACAAAAATATACGCCTTCAATATGGGGAAACACTGAAGCAATACAAACACACCCTAAGAACAAAAAAGGAACAGGACATTAGAAATCAGCTGGATGTAATTGAGGAATCCATAGAATCAAACCCACTTCTGGGAGAATTTGAATAAATTAAACAAACCTCATCATGAGGAATTGGCTATCCAAAATGGGGATATGTGGAGAAATCACTTTGCAAACCTCTACAGCAATATAACAAAGAGCCCAAAACAAAAAAGATATACAAGAAACATTACAAATCCTTGAATTCAGCAGTCAAAGACTATCAGAATCCTGTGGATACCCCAATTACAGAAGAAGAATTATTGGAAAAACTATGCACTCTCCAACCCAAAAAGGCCTGTGGTGCTGATGGTATTTTAAATGAAATGATCAAATATACAGACCACAAATTCAAATTGGCTATACTCAAACTCTTCAACATTATCCTCACTGCAGGTATTCTCCCCGATATTTGGAACCAGGGATTGATCACACCCAATCTATAAAAATGGAAACAAATTTGACCCAAATAATTTGAATTTGCGTTAACAGCTGAGGGGTCAGTTTTGGAGAGTCTGGCATGCCTAAAGTAAAATGCTTTCCACTCAGGCTCAGAAAATAGGATATGCACATAATTAGTACTATTGGATAGGAAACACTCTGAGGTTTCCATGTTAACATTTTGTCTGTGAGTGTAACAGAACTCATTTGGCAGGCAAAAACCCGAGAAAATTCCATCCGGAAATTTAATTCTGGTGGCTTATGGCTCACTTAGAGAGACTGCCTATTGAAAAGTCTTTATACCAGGACACTGAATGTAGTACCTATTGCTTCCACTGGATGTCAGCAGTGTATAGGTACAGTTTAATGGAAATCGGAACCATTGTGTTCAATTGGTAGTGGTTTTAGTCAGGGGAGCTATTTTTCAGTTGCACGTTTTTGGGCGCACGTTTGGCTGAGCGGTCCACTTTATTTGACTTATATAACGTTTAGGTGACCATCCAAGTGAAAGATTATCACTTTTATTCATAAAAGATAAGCTAAGGTTGCATTTTAATTGTTTTTTGTTTTGTTGAGGGAAAGTTTATAGGTTTAAATGAACGCGTTCACTTCACGTTGGATTTTCTGAACACAAGGTGCCAACCAAACGGAGATTTAAGGATATAATAAATTACTTTTTCTAACCAAATACCCATGGATTGTCTTTGTTGGACACTTAGGAAGCCCTCTGCAGAAGTTCTACAAAAGGTAAGGCACAGGTTTTCCCTGTGAAATGCATTTTCTATCGACGCGTTGGCTAAAAGATTTCATGGTTATGGAAAATATTGAAGGTGCTACCCTCAAACAATCAAATGTAGTGCTTTCGCCGTAAAGCCTTTTTGAAATCCGACAACGCTGTGATATTGCCAAGAAGCAGAGCTTTTGATGAGTATGAAACACTTGTATATTGGTGCATTTTTCATAATTCAACTTTTGGATTTTGTCTTGCATTTCACCTGGTAGTGTCGGGAGTGGGGCGCTAGCCCACCACTCATCCCTAAGAAGTTTTAACAGCAACTTGGGGAAAATTCTCTGCAGTATTATAAAAAGCAGACTACATCATTTCCTGTACAAACACAACGTCCTGAGCAGAAGCCAGATTGGATTTCTAAAAAATTATCGTACAACAGACCACAATTACACCTTCCACACTCTAATTGACAAACAAGTAAACCAAAACAAAGGCAAAATCTACTCGTGTTTTGTAGATTTCAAGAAAGCGTCAGATTCAATTTGGCACAAAGGTATTTTTTATAAACTAATAGAAAGTGGTATTGGAGGGAAAACATATGATGTTATTAAATCAATGTACACCAAAAACAAATGTGCGGTTAAAATTGGCAACAAGCAAACAGACTTCTTCTCTCAGGGACGTGGAGTGAAACAGGGCTGCCCAATAAGTCCAACACTATTTAACATCTACATTAATGAATTGGCAAAAACATTTGAAGAGTCGGCAGCACCTGGAATCACCCTACACATCACTGAAATCAAGTGTCTTGTCACGTCCAGGCCTGAGAAGACAGGCTGGCGTGTTTTGTTTTGGTGTACGGTTTTTCTGTTTTAGGTTATCTGTTTCTATGTGGGGTAATGGTTCCCAATTAGAGGCAGCTGAGTGTCGTTACCTCTAATTGGGAACCATATATATGTTTGTAGTTTGCACTAGGGGTTTGTGGGTTATTGTTTGTTCATAGCATTTGTTGGTTTGTCATGTTATGTTTATTGTTACGATCTTCGTTAGTTTTTGTTATTTTTGCCCAGTTACGTGTATTCAATAAAGCATGTATACTGGATGCCTCGCTGCGCCTTGGTCTGTCCGTTCCGAAGATCGTGACATGTCTGCTGTACGCAGATGACCTGGTGCTGCTGTCTCCCACTAAAGAGGGGTTACAGCACCACCTAGATCATCTTTACAGATTCTGTCAGACCTGGGCTCTGACCGTTAACCTAAAAAAAACAAATATAATGATATTCCAAAAAGGTCTGGAAATCATGATGACAAATATAAATTCTATTTGGACACAGTTCTGTTAGAACACACCAAAAACTACACATATCTAGGACTAAATATCAGCAACATAGGTAGCTTACACAAAGCTGTGAATGAGCTGAGAGACAAAGCAAGAAGAGCATTCTATGCCATTAAAAGGAACATTTCCAATCAGTTATAGAACCAATTGCTCTATATGGCAGAAAAGTATGGTGCCCAATCTCTAACAATGAATTTACCAAACGGGACAAACATCCAATTGAAATACTACATGCAGAGTTTTGCAAGACTGTATTGCAAGTGCAAAGGAAAACTCAAAATAACGCATGTAGAGCAGAATTGGGCCAATACCCCCTCCTCATTCGAATAGAAAAAAGAGCCATCAAATTTTACAGCCATCTAAAAACAAGTGACCCCAAATCATTCCATCACACAGCTCTACAATGTCAAGAGATGAAACAAGAGAAGAGTCCCCTCAGCCAGCTGGTTCTGAGGCTCAGTTCGCTAACCCAAACCAACCCCATAGAGCCTCAGGACAGCACTCAGAAAATCCCAACCAAATCATCACAAAACAAAAAGAAAACAATATCACCTATTGGAAAGACACCACAAAAAATCTAAGTAAACTTCAATGCTATTTGGCTCTAAACAGACAGTACATGGTGGCAGACTATCTGACCACTGTGACTGAAAATGTGCCAAATATGTGTCCTCCTGCCACAACCTGAGGGACAGCCAGTGAAAAGTTCAATGTAATGTGGATAATTTTCCCATCTTGTTTTGTTTTGTCATGTGTCTTCACAGTCATGTTGACAGTGGTCTACTACCATTACTTTAATGTATTGTTGTTCTCATTAATATTGTTGTTGTTGTTAATGGTAATCCCATGTCCACTACTACTACTATTAATATTGTTGTTGTTGTAGTTGTTGTTGTTAATGGTAATCCCATGTCCACTACTACTACTATTAATATTGTTGTTGTTGTAGTTGTTGTTGTTAATGGTAATCCCATGTCCACTACTACTACTATTAATATTGTTGTTGTTGTAGTTGTTGTTGTTAATGGTAATCCCATGTCCACTACTTCTACTATTAATATTGTTGTTGTAGTTGTTGTTAATGGTAATCCCATGTCCACTACTACTACTATTAATATTGTTGTTGTAGTTGTTGTTAATGGTAATCCCATGTCCACTACTACTACTATTAATATTGTTGTTGTAGTTGTTGTTAATGGTAATCCCATGTCCAGTACTACTACTATTAATATTGTTGTTGTAGTTGTTGTTAATGGTAATCCCATGTCCACTACTACTACTATTAATATTGTTGTTGTAGTTGTTGTTAATGGTAATCCCATGTCCACTACTACTACTATTAATATTGTTGTTGTAGTTATTGTTAATGGTAATCCCATGTCCACTACTACTACTATTAATATTGTTGTTGTAGTTATTGTTAATGGTAATCCCATGTCCACTACTACTACTATTAATATTGTTGTTGTAGTTGTTGTTAATGGTAATCCCATGTCCACTACTACTACTATTAATATTGTTGTTGTAGTTGTTGTTAATGGTAATCCCATGTCCACTACTACTACTATTAATATTGTTGTTGTAGTTGTTGTTAATGGTAATCCCATGTCCACTACTACTACTATTAATATTGTTGTTGTAGTTGTTGTTAATGGTAATCCCATGTCCACTACTACTACTATTAATATTGTTGTTGTAGTTGTTGTTAATGGTAATCCCATGTCCACTACTACTACTATTAATATTGTTGTTGTAGTTGTTGTTAATGGTAATCCCATGTCCACTACTACTACTATTAATATTGTTGTTGTAGTTATTGTTAATGGTAATGTCCACTACTACTACTATTAATATTGTTGTTGTTGTAGTTGTTGTTAATGGTAATCCCATGTCCACTACTACTACTATTAATATTGTTGTTGTAGTTGTTGTTAATGGTAATCCCATGTCCACTACTACTATTATTAATATTGTTGTTGTAGTTGTTGTTAATGGTAATCCCATGTCCACTACTACTACTATTAATATTGTTGTTGTAGTTGTTGTTAATGGTGATCCCATGTCCACTACTTCTACTATTAATATTGTTGTTGTTGTTGTTGTTAATGGTAATCCCATGTCCACTACTACTACTATTAATATTGTTGTTGTTGTTGTTGTTAATGGTGATCCCATGTCCACTACTTCTACTATTAATATTGTTGTTGTAGTTGTTGTTAATGGTAATCCCATGTCCACTACTACTATTATTATTGCTGTTGGTCCCACCATTTATTTATATATATATATTTTATATATAGAGAGAGAGTTTAAAAAATATATATGTATTTTTATGTATGTATACTTTGACAATGTAAGTAACAATGAACTTGCCATGTCAATAAAGTCAATTGAATTGAAGGGAGAGGGAGATATAACGATAGGGATTGAACGTTTGAGAGAAACAGGGGAAGATAAACATTTAAAAGGGAAGTTTGTTCAGAAATAGTGTCCCAGCAGTGATTCTGAGAGAGGAAAAAGAGACAAAAGACTACTGCAGCTTGATCCTAAGCAAAGAGGTAAAACCTCACCCAGCTCACTGCACTGGAACTACAGGCTTCTGTATTCATACCCACCCACACATTTAGACACCTACACACACACACAACAAACACAC
>CM059816.1:41784632-41817132 GCA_030435695.1 Brachymystax lenok tsinlingensis
CTACATTTGATTGTTTGAGGGTAGCACCTTCAATATTTTCCATAACCATGAAATTTCTAGCCAGCGCGGTCAATAGAAGATGCATTTCACAAGGAAAACCTGTGCCTTACCTTTTGTAGAACTTCTGCAGAGGGCTTCCTAAGTGTCCAACGAAGACAATCCATGGGTATTTGGTTAGAAAAAGTAATTTATTATATCCATAAATCTCTGTTTGGTTGGCGCCTTGTGTTCAGAAAATCCAACGTGAAGAGAACGCGTTCAACTAAACCTATAAACGTTCCTTTAACAAAACAAAAAACAATTAAAATGCATCCTTAGCTTATCTTTCACTTGGATGGTCACCTAAATGTTATATAAGTGAAATAAAGTGGACCGCTCAGCCAAACGTGCGCCCAAGAACGTGCAACTGAAAAAGAGCTCCCCTCACCAAAACCCCTACCTGTTGAACACATTGGTTCCGAATGCCATGAAACTTTACCTATACACTGCTGACATCCAGTGGAAGCAATAGGTACTACATTCAGTGTCCTGGTATAAAGACTTTTCAATAGGCAGTCTCTCTAAGTGAGCCATAAGCCACCAGAATTACATTTCCGGATGGAATTTTCTGTTCTGTTACACTCACAGACAAAATGTTAACACTTTTGGAAACCTCAGAGTGTTTCCTATCCAATAGTACTAATTATGTGCATATCCTATTTTCTGAGCCTGAGTGGCAAGCATTTTACTTTAGGCACGCCATACTCTCCAAAACTGACCCCTCAGCTGCCACTCCCTAACAAGTTAAACACACAGTTAAACACACACACAGTTAAACACACACACAGTTCAACACACACACACAGTTAAACACACACACAGTTAAACACACACACACAGTTAAACATACACAGTTAAACACACACACAGTTAAACACACACAGTTAAACATACACAGGTAAACACAAACACAGTTAAACACAAACACAGTTAAACACACACACAGTTAAACATACACGCGATTAACTCACCACAGCACAAAGGCTTGCTATTAAATTAGATGGGGAAAATGCGCACAGCGCCACAAATACAAAAGCCTTTTTTTCTCCTCCTAATCCCTACAAAGGGATGCTTACTCCTTTGTTCTACGCTCCCTCTCTTCTCCACTCGGACAAGAAACGAGGGAACGAGGGAATAAAGAAACGAAGGAGTGCTGCCAAGCCCCGTGCAGAGAAAACTCAGGCCTTTTGTGTGTCTTCTTTTTCAGAGGAGTTAATCTGAACGCTGCTGATTAGGAACTGTTCAACAGACTGTCGTCTTCCTGGAAGAGAGGAAGAGATGAAACAAACTACTCTTCCATCTCAGTAACAACAGACACACATACTGTATGCACGCAAGCACGCACGCACACACACACACACACACACACACACACACACGAGGTAATGCATGTTCAAATCCAGGATTACTCAACATACAGGGGTGTGTGTCTGTGTGTGTGTGTGTGTGTGTGTGTGTAAAAACAGTGTGTGTGTCTGTTGTTACTGAGATGGATGTAACTGGAGGAGTAGTTTATTTTATTTCCTCGTGCTAATCAGATCAAGATGACCTTAAGGTGAGTGAGTGGGCCACTGACACACAGAGAGATGGAGGAAAGTAGAGACAGAAAGGAGAGACAGAAAGGGGATATGAGCAATAGAGATAGTGATAGAGAGGGAGAGTGGGCTGAATGACAGAAAGTAATGAATTCATCTTCATTCATTATGTGAGTCAGATAATCTTAGCTAGGAAACAGCTACCGCACAACCAACACACACATATCGTACACACACACACACACGCGCGCGACACACACACTCCACACAAACCTTGTCACCTGTTTTACCTCCACCTGTCGGATACAGGTTAAAAGGTTGAGGGAGAGATGTCTAGAGAGGGAGAGATGTATTAATGAGGAAAAGGGGGAGGAGTGATGAGAAGCTGTGTGGAAGAGAGGAGAAATTGAGGAGAAACGGAACATTATTCAGGTAAAAAAAAAAAAGTTTTTAACCCAGACTCAACCAGACAAATGACGAATAGTAATGAGTTACATTGATCTATCTTCATTTGATTAGTGCTGTCTGGCTCTGACCTTTGTGGCCCAGAATACTCAATCACCTGGCCATGAGAAGACGGAAGGACAGAGTTCACTTCTGAACCACCAGGGCTTTTGGTCACTTTCTACTGTAATTAGTGTGTGTATGTGTGAGTGTGTGTGTGTTAGTGTGCGTGTGCGTGTGCGTGTGCGTGTGTGTGTGTGTGTGTGTGTGTGTGTGTGTGTGTGTGTGTGTGTGTGTGTGTGTGTGTGTAAGCAACCATATATGGGCAATAATAAAGCACCACTTCAAGGTCCACAAGGACAGCACATGGCCCTCTCTGCCCTCTGATTGGATCAGTGCCCTGGGGGCTCCACGCTTCCCTGTGATTGGATGAAACCCTGGGGGCATCCGATGGAGGAATCCACTCCACCTCTCCCTCTCTCTCTCTCTCTCTCTCTCTCTCTCTCTCTCTCTCAGACAGAAAGAGGGGCATTTGGCTGCAGATCTCAACCCCCAGAATACCCTTGAAGACTGAATGCTTGTTTAAGCCTTTTTTCATCCTGAAGGCTCATCTCTCTTCCTTTCCTAATGCCTCAGTTTTCTCTGTTTAATGACTTCCTCTCACTCCTCCACTCGGCCTGAGGGTGGCTCCCCAACTCACACTTTCGCCTGTGTGTGTGTATGTGTGTGTTTGTGTGTTTGTGTTTGTGTTGTTAGGTTCTAAAGATCAGAGTAAGAAATTGACGGACACTATAAAAGCTCCAACCAAGTCTATTCGCCCAAAGGATGGAACAGCTGAACAGACAAAACCATGGTACCACCAGCGGTGGTTTAAATACCCCAATTTGGGGTGGAATCTCCTCCTTCTCTCTAAACATTACAGCTTTGTTGCTAGGCAGGTTATTAAGTGACAGAGGCAATAAACTGTTCCTTCTCCCTTAACGTGACCTCGACCTCGACCCCCTTCCTCACTAATCCCCAGGTCTCCACCCTTATCAGTGCCTGCCAACATGTGATCGTCTTCCCTGCACTCAGCACATTCCGAGCTTAACTTCTTTGGGAGCAGCGCACGAGGTGACCGTTTTGGAGAGCCTGGCGTGCCCAAAGTAAAATGCCTCCCATTCAGGCCCAGAAAATAGGATATGCACATATTTAGTACCATTGGATAGGAAACACTCTGCATTTTCTAAAAGTGTTAACATCTTGTCTGTGAGTATAACAGAAAAGATAAGGCAGGCAAAAACCCGAGGAATTTCTGTCCTGGAAAAAGTGGTTTTGACACATTGCCTCATTTAGAACCCCTCCCTTTTGAAAATGCCCATATAAGGGCATGTGCATGCAGTACCTATTGCTTCCTCTGGATGTCAACAGTCTCGAGAAAGTGTTCTGATTCTTTTTAGATGCTTTTAGAGCAGAGAAGAAGACGAATAAGGAAGTGGCCACACAGATGTCAATAGAAGTAAATGCGCGTTCACGGCTGGCGCACTCTGTGGTTTTTTCCTTTCTTATTGCCCAGTTTATATTCCGGTTGAAATATTATACGATTTATACATAAAAGTGTTCCTAAGGATACATTTACAATTATGTTTGATTGTTCTTGGACAAGTTTATAGGTATAAGTTGAAGGAGTTCTCTTCACGTTTCAATGGACGATTGGAGGCTGTATTTTCTTATCATAACGCGCCAACCAAACTGAGATTTATGGATATAATATATTACTTTTTCTAACAAAAGAACCATGGATTGTCTTCGTTGGACACTTGGGAAGCCCTCAGCAGAAGTTCTTCAAAAGGTAATTGATTTGTTTTCGCTGTGAAATGTGTTTTCTGTGAACCGTGATAGCATATGAATTTATGGTAATAGGAAAAATATGTTAGGTGCTACCCTCAAACAATCAAATGTGGTGCTTTCGCCGTAAAGCCTTTTTGAAATCTGACAACGCTGTGATATTGCCAAGAAGCAGAGCTTTTGATGACTATGAAACACTTGTATATTGAAGAATGTTTAATAATTCAACTTTTGGATTTTGAATTTGGCGCCTTGCATTTCACAGGGTAGTGTCGGGAGTGGGGCCCCACTAGCTCTAGCGCCCCACCACTCCGTAAGAAGTTAATTACATCCCCCATATCCATCCCCCCTACAGATAACTTTTAACCTCTGGTGTAGACAACGGACTATAGCAACCCTCATATCTCTAATATAACCAATGACCAATAATATTCAAAGTTTAGAACTCCGAACCCATCAGTGTGTAGTGAGGTATGGTTTAACATTCAGGTTTTAACCTGTTTCTTTACGCTGCAAGCACACAGGCGTAGTTATGGTAATTGTTTCCACAGGGATGAGGCAATCCGTCACCAGCTGAGACTAAGGGGAAATCAGTCACCTGCCACATCCCCTGATCCTATCGCCATGGGGACAAGATCAGAGAGAGACAAGGGAAGAGAGAGTGTGTGTGAGAGAGAGAGAGAGAGAGAGAGAGAGAGAGAGAGAGAGAGAGAGACACAGAGAGAGAGAGAGACACAGAGAGAGAGAGAGAGAGAGACACAGAGACAGAGACACACAGAGAGAGACAGAGACACAGAGAGAGACAGAGACACAGAGAGAGAGAGAGAGAGAGAGAGAGAGAGAGAGAGAGAGAGAGAGAGAGAGAGAGAGAGAGAGAGAGAGAGAGAGAGAGAGAGAGAGAGAGAGAGAGAGAGAGAGAGAGAGAGAGAGAGAGAGAGAGAGAGAGAGAGAGAGAGAGAGAGAGAGAGAGAGAGACAGAGAGAGAGAGAGAGAGAGAGAGACACAGAGAGAGAGAGAGAGAGAGAGAGAGAGAGAGAGAGAGAGAGAGAGAGAGAGACAGAGAGAGAGAGAGAGAGAGAGAGAGAGAGAGAGAGAGAGAGAGAGAGAGAGAGAGAGAGAGAGAGAGAGAGACACAGAGAGAGAGAGAGAGACAGAGAGAGAGAGAGAGAGAGAGAGAGAGAGAGAGAGAGAGAGAGAGAGAGAGAGAGAGAGAGAGAGAGAGAGAGAGAGAGAGAGAGAGAGAGAGAGAGAGAGAGAGAGAGAGAGAGAGAGAGAGAGAGAGAGAGAGAGAGAGAGAGAGAGAGAGAGAGAGAGAGAGAGAGAGAGAGAGAGAGAGAGAGAGAGAGAGAGAGAGAGAGAGAGAGAGAGAGAGAGAGAGAGACGAGACAGACAGACAGAGAGTACAGTTGTTCCTTCTCTACTGCTACTTAAGACAGTGGTTCCCATGAGGTGAGGAAAGCACGTCCACACATACACACACATGCACACACATTGATGAAAAGAGCTACGGCCTGCAGTCACACTTCAAAGGTCCTCTCCTTGATTGGGCCACCTGAGGTTTGATGGTAAAGGCAGGACAAAGCCAGCGACACAGAGGAAGAGAGGCCTTATCTATTTCATTATTAACTCACTGTCTGTCCTTTTGAATTTTCTCTATACTGCACAGTGTCATTATGCTAATGAGTGAAGGGCCAGTGATGAGTCAGCACTACATCAGCCTGGTTATGTCATTGTGTCAATCAAACATGCCTAGACATGTCAAAGCTTCCATAAGGGGACTCATCTTTGATCAGTTCCCTGCTGTCTGTTGGTGGGTTCTGTGGGGCTCAGAGGGCTTTAAAGTCTGGTTGGGGCACAGTCACAGGAGTGATTCCTTATGGCACAATCACAAGAGTGATTCCTGATGGTATGGTAGGCTCCATTTTGCAATTTAGGGCTTTCTGTGTGTTTATGAAGAGTGTGTGCGTGTGTGTGTGTGGACGTGTTTAACTATTAACTATTCTTGTGTTTGTGTGTGTATGTGTGTGTGTGTGGGGTCTGTGTGTGTGGGTCTGCGTGTGTGGGTCTGTTTGTGTGGGTACATGCGTGTCAGAATGTAAGTTATTCCTGGTGGCGTGGCTGGCTGTGCTCGTGTTTCTTGTCATGGTCAGTGTCTGCATCAACATCCCTCGCCAGGCCTGGGGATGTCACCGTACACATCATCATTCATGGCCTGGAGGATCTCTCAGCGCTCAGGCATCATTTTGAATCACAATCATCATGGCCACCTCTAACCTCCCATCAGTCTCCGGGCCTCTCAGCTGAGAGAGGAGCAATGCAAGTGGACAGAGGAGGATGACTGAGCTTGTAAAGTTATATCATACAATCTGCTTATTAAAATCACATTTGAACCGGATAATTAGATAGCTATGTTCATCTTAAAGTTTGTATTCCTGCAATCCTATGATGTGATTTCCCTCAATCGCTGGTTAACTACAACTCCACACAGTGACGCTTCCATGTGTGATATTACTATTGGGATTATGTCCTGTGTTTTACACTTAGTTATTGACGACACAGTCCACAGGGTCAAAGGTGAGCGGAGTGGCGGAGCAGTTCATGGTCAGGTGTCCGTTACCAATAGAAGTACAGCTGTGTATAATATTACAATTTGATTAAAGTGTTTCTCTCCATGTGTCTAGTCCAGTTCCACCACATAATCCACCCTGTTAGAGACATAGAGGGAGACAGAGAGAGAGACAGAGAGAGAGACAGAGAGAGAAAGAGAGAGAGAGAGAGAGAGAGAGAGAGAGAGAGAGAGAGAGAGAGAGAGAGAGAGAGAGAGAGAGAGACAGGGGGAGAGACAGGGGGAGATACAGACATATACAGGATACTACCCTCCATAACATAACCTTCACTCCAAATCAAAACTACAAACCAACAACCTGATTTTGGAATTACCTTGAAGGTTTGCTACTACCAAAGATTATTATTTCCAAGCTACTGTATACAGGAAATTCAATGGCAAACAAACAACAGAAACCTGAAAACACCATTCGACCTTGGAACTGAGTGAGTACTGTTTAGTCTGAAGCTACTTTTAAAGCCAAGAAGAAAAATACATCACAATGATATATTTTACTTTATAAGAACTGAATGCTAAGTTAAGGCTGCCAAGCTTGATACAACTTCAATTAGCACTGACGTGTCAAGTGAGAGGTGTCAAAGCCCTTGAGCCCAACAATGGCAGGAGAGTCGAACAGTCTACTCCAACCAAATGGAGAGGCCACAGAAGCACCTTCCCGCTGTTCAGACGTAATTAAAATACAGTATGTACTGTATGTAAAGAACGATAAGGAACGAAAAGAGTACAAAATGAAGCTCCTTATGGAAAATCAAGAGACACTTTTTGCTGACAATTATAAAAACATTAACATAAGCAACTTAATCTTCCACACAGACCGTCCCCTGGCATGGTGCAGTGCTACATTAACCAGACCGTCCCCTGGCATGGCACAGTGCTATATTAACCAGACCATTCCTTGGCATGACACAGTGCTATATTAACCAGACCGTCCCCTGGCATGGCACAGTGCTATATTAACCAGACCATCCCTTGGCATGACACAGTGCTATATTAACCAGACCGTCCCCTGGCATGGCACAGTGCTACATTAACCAGACCATCCCCTGGCATGGTGCAGTGCTATATTAACCAGACCATCCCCTGGCATGGTGCAGTGCTACATTAACCAGACCGTCCCCTGGCATGGCACAGTGCTATATTAACCAGACCGTCCCCTGGCATAAGCAACATAAGCAACTTAATCTTCCACACAGACCGTCCCCTGGCATGGTGCAGTGCTACATTAACCAGACCGTCCCCTGGCATGGCACAGTGCTATATTAACCAGACCATTCCTTGGCATGACACAGTGCTATATTAACCAGACCGTCCCCTGGCATGGCACAGTGCTATATTAACCAGACCATCCCCTGGCATGGTGCAGTGCTATATTAACCAGACCATCCCCTGGCATGGTGCAGTGCTACATTAACCAGACCGTCCCCTGGCATGGCACAGTGCTATATTAACCAGACCGTCCCCTGGCATGGCACAGTGCTATATTAACCAGACCATCCCTTGGCATGACGCAGTGCTATATTAACCAGACCGTCCCCTGGCATGGCACAGTGCTATATTAACCCACTACCTCTCTGTTAAAAGGGGGTGTTACCGATGGGTGGAAACTCAGGATACTAGACAACGAGGACTCTGAGTCAGCTAATATAAATCTCTCTAAGTCTGGAACAGTATTGGTACAGGGCAACCGCAAACAGTTTCAGATGGACTTTCACCTAATCAAAGAATTAGCCCAGCAGGAGAAGCTCTCCCTTGAGAAAGATACCCCCACCCCGAGCGGGTCGGACCAGACCTCTTCATTACATAAACCCACAAATGAGCAACCCTAAGCGGAAAGTCAACCTCCCAGCACAGAGTACTACTCCCTCATTGAAATGAAGGACACATTTACCCAGCTGGAGGTAAGGCAGGTGGAGCTGGAACAGCAGGTGATTACACTCCAGTCAGCATAGACCCAGACAACAGTCCAGAACAACAACACCCCCTTAACCATGCCCGGATGGCTGGAGGTGGAGAAAGACATATCTGCACTCTGGACTGTGGTGAGACAACATCAACAGGAGAAAGAGCAGGAGAAGAGCACAGCACTAGAGGAGAGGATCAGACTGCTGGAAGAGAGGGTGAGGGGGACGGCGTGTGACAGAGAACAACCCATCAGAGAGGTGGCCACCGCCGCAGAGAAGCCAGCAGAACAGCCCACCCCAGACCCTGACCATAGCGTCGACAACACAGTGGGACAGACAAATGAAGAAGCCCAAGAACAGGGGATCCCACCCCCTCTGAGCGGGGGTCCCGTAGGTCTGGGAGAGTGTCTCGCTGGTCTGGGCGGGGTGTCTATTGATCTATTGCTCCTGTGTGAAGTGTTGGGGCTGCGTTTGAGAGCGATGTCCTTTAGGGTCCGGGCGAAGGTTGGCACTGCTGCCTTGTATAGGTGGACCTGGTCATGAAGACTGTTCAAGTCCAGGGTGGAGTGGTGGGCTAGGTAAACATTTGGTTTTGAGGCACAGTCACGGGAAATTCTTGTGTTTACTCACTGTATGGTAGCAGGGTGGAAGTCTTTTCGTGGTAGCAGGGTGGAGATAGCCACTTGTGCGTTGGGGAAAGTAGAAGAAGCTTTTTCAATCACTCCCTTCAGGGCTGTGGCCACCCTTTCCTGCTGGGCTCTCAGGTTGTTTGTGCCTGTGTTTATTACTATGCGTCGGGGTGTACAGTGCTCTGTTCTTCTCCTGCTCTTGCTTTTTATATTGTTGATGTTATCTCACTACAGTCCAGAGTGCAGATATGTCTTTCTCCACCTCCAGCCATCCGGGCATGGTTAAGGTGTTGTTGTTCTGGACTGTTGTCTGGGTCTGTGCTGACTGTAGTGTAATCACCTGCTGTTCCAGCTCCACCTGCCTTAACTCCAGCTGGGTAAATGTATCTTTCATTTCAATGAGGGAGTAGTGCTCTGTGCTGGGAGGTTGACTTTCCGCTTGGGGATGCTTGTCTATGGTGTTATATACCCCCACGCTCAGGGTGGGGGTATCTTTCTCAAGGGAGAGCTTCTCCTGCTGAGCTATTTCTTTGATTAGGTGAAAGTCCATCTGAAACTGTTTGCGGTTGCCTTGTACCAATACTGTTCCAGACTTAGAGAGATTTATATTAGCTGACTCAGAGTCCTCGTTGTCTAGTATCCTGAGTTTCCACCCCTCGGTAACACCCCCCTCTTAACAGAGATGTAGTGTGTTAATATAGAACTGTGCCATGCCAGGGGATGGTCTGTGTGGAAGATGAGGTTGCTGATGTTCCCATTTTTATAATAGTCAGCAAAAAGTATGTCTTGATTTTCCATAAGGAGCTTCATTTTGGGATCTTTTCTAGCCTTATCATTCTTTACATACAGTACATACTGTATTTTAATTACGTCTGAACAGCGGGAAGGTGCTTCTGTTCGACTCTCCTGCCATTGTTGGGCTCAAGGGCTTTGACACCTCTCACTTCACACGTCAGTGCTAATTGAAGTTGTATCAAGATTGGCAGCCTTAATATTTTTTTCAGCATTATTTAAACAGGTAGGCTAGTTGAGAACAAGTTCTCATTTACAACTGCGACCTGGCCAAGATAGAGCAAAGCAGTGCAACTCAAACAACAACACAGTTACACATGGAATAAACAAGTGTACAGTCAATAACACAATATAAAAAAAGAAAGTCTATATGCAGTGTGTGCAAATGGAGGAGGTAAGGCAATTAGGCCATAGTAGCAAAGTAATTACAATTTAGCAAATTAACACTGGAGTGATAGATGTGCAGATGATGATGTGCAAGTAGAAATACTGGTGTTCAAAAGAGCAGATAAGTAAATAAAAACAATATGGGGATGAGGTAGGTAGTTGGATGGGCTATTTACAGATGGGCTAAGTACAGCTGCAGCGATCGGTTAGCTGCTCAGATAGCTGAAGTTTAAAGTTAGTGAGGGAAATATATATTTATATTTAGCATTCAGTCCTTACAAAGTAATGTAATGTATTTTTCTTCTTGGCTCTTGGAAATCAAATATAGCTTCAGACTAAATATTACTCACTCAGTTCCAGGTTGGATGGTATTTTCAGGTTTCTGTTGTTTTCCAGAGCATTTGCTGTATAGCTTTGGTAGTTGTAAGCCTTCCAGGTGATTCTGTAATTCCGTCCAAAATCAGGTTGTAGGATTTGAGTTTTGATTATGGAGTGAAGGTTATGTTGTAGAGGGTTGCATCATGTATATGTTCCTGACAAAAAAAATCCAAGTTTATCTAACTCCTTTAAATATGTCTTTTTTTAAGAACATTCTGAAAAATGCAGGAGCTCATCTGATCATGACCTCTCTCTCTCTCTCTCTCTCTCTCTCTCTCTCTCTCTCTCTCTCTCTCTCTCTCTCTCTCTCTCGTTTCTCTTTATCCTGATGTCAGAGGTAACTCTCGCTCGCTCTCTCTCTCTCTAGTTTCTCTCTATCCTGATGTCAGATGTATCGACACACACCCAGACTGTAGGATGTACATCAACACACATCCAGACTGTAGGAAATACATCGACAAACATCCAGACTGTAGGAAATACATCGACACACATCCAGACTTTGGGAAATACATAGACACACATCCAGACTGAAGAAAAAACAACACACATCCAGAATTTATGAAATACATCGACACACATCCAGACTATAGTAAATACATAAACAACATAAAGAATATGAACAACAACAGAAGTAGTGTAAGAGCTAGGTGAGAAAATGTAGTTTTTTTCTAAGACAACATAATTAGAAGGCCAAGAATTTAAAGGTGTACTTGTTTCATTTTTACTAGCATCATCAGAATTTATGTAAATACATTGTGTGCTGACAAAAAAGCGTTGTTCAGGCTGTTTGAAAACATTGAATTGATGCATATCGTACAGTAAGTCAGGCAGTGCACCTATGGGTACAGTGGGTGTAAGAGTGAGTGAGTGAGTGTCACTCACTCATTATTTGATTGTTGTTGACTTAGGTTACCGCTGGAGAGTACCATTACCCTGTTTTCTAGTTTCCAGGTCACCCTAATTATTACTTATTGGATTCACTTGTGTTTAATTACCTTTCGGTTCACAAGACTAATTGCGCTTTGTCAGGGCAGCCGGAGCGTAGCTGATTACGTCATTGACTTTCGGGCGCTCGCCACTGAGAGCAGTTGGAATACAGAGGCACTTCACTCAGCCTTTCTAAACGGACTCAGCGAGGTTCTCAAGGATGAACTGGCTTCCCGGGACAACCCTGACACTCTGGATGAGCTTATCATTCTGGCCATCCGGATTGACAACCGGCTTCGGGAACATCGTCGTGAGGGGATGGAGGTGTTCAAAGTTGTTTCCAGTGTTTCGGGTTCCACTGAGGGAGTCGATTCATTGCCTTATGATGCGTCTGCTTGTCCCGGGAAGTGGTCATCGGATGTAAACAGAAGAGGATGCGCGTTCACGGGGTCTCGCGGGCTGTGGTTTTTTCCTTTTCTATCGTCCAGTTTATAATCCGGTTGAAATATTATAGTAAATATACATAAAAGTGTTCCTAAGGATACATTATCAATGATGTTTGATTGTTCATGGACAAGTGTATAGGTATAGGTTGAACGCGTTCTCTTCACGGTTCAATGGGCGAGTGGACGTTGTATTTTATGATCATAACGCGCCAACCAAACGGAGATGTATGGATATAATAAATGACTTTTTCTAACAAAAGAACCATTGGATGTCTTCGTTGGACACTTGGGAAGCACTCAGCAGAAGTTCTTCAAAAGGTAAGGGATTTGTTTTCGCTGTGAAATGTGTTTTGTGTGAACCGTGATGGTTTATATATTTATGCTAATGGTAAAATATTGGAGATGCTACCCTCAAACAATCAAACGTTGTGCTTTTGCCGTGAAGCCTTTTTGAAATCTGACAATGCTGTGATATTGCCAAGAAGCAGAGCTTTTGATGACTATGCAACACTTGTATATTGATGAATGTTTAATAATTCAACTTTTGGATTTTGAATTTGGCACCTTGCATTTCACTGGGTAGTGTCGGGAGTGCGCCCCACCACTCCGTAAGTAGTTAAATAACATTGCTATTAAGAATCGTTACCCTCTTCCTGTCATGTCGTCAGCCTTTGAGAGACTCCAGGGAGCTACGGTTTTCTCAAAATTAGATTTACGGAACGCGTACAATCTAGTGCGCATCAGACAGGGAGACGAGTGGAAGACAGCATTCAACACCCTAAATGGACATTATGAGTACTGTGCCATGCTGTTTGGACTGTGTCATGCTGCTCCAGCCGTTTTCCAGGCCCTGGTTAATGATGTGCTGTGCAACTTCCTTCACCAGTTTGTGTTTGTGTACCTGGATGACATCCTCATCTTCTCCAGGTCCATTCTTTTACAAATCCAACATGTTCGCTAGGTTCTTCAAAGACTCCTCTCACTCCTTCTTCATGAAGGCTGAAAAGTGTGAGTTTCACGTTCCTCAGATCTCCTTCCTGGGGTACATCGTGTCTCAGGGCTGTGTACGGATGGTCAACTGGCCACAGCCCAGCATAGTCAAGCAAGTCCAGCGTTTTGGGGGTTTTGCTAATTTCTAACAGAGATTTGTGAGAGACTTTAGTTCGGTGGCTGCACCATTGGCAGCACTCACCAAGGTCTCAATTGGGTATGTAAGCTGGACTCCTGCTGCTGAGATAGGCATTCCAGGATCTGAAACGTCAGTTATCTTCTGCACCCATTCTAGTTCATGCGGATCTTTCTCTTCCCTTCGTGGTAGAGGTGGATGCTTCTGACTTTGGCCTGGGTGCAGTTTTGTCTCAGCGCTCGCTCATCCTCGCACCGGTGTCCTGGGGTAAAGAGACTGTAGTGAGGGAGGCGCAAAGTAGGGAGGCAGTTCCTGGCGGCTGGCCATCTAACAGACATCATGAGGCATGGTCCAAGGTACTTCAGTGGGCTCACTCGTCGCATCTCACCTCTCATCCAGGTGGGCAGCGAACGCTAGAGTTTCTAAGGAGGAGGTTTTGGTGATCCTCGGTGGAAGTGGACACTCTGATTTTTGTGACTGCCTGTCCGACATGCGCCCGGACCAAGACTCCTCGTCACAGCCTCTGGGGCTTCTTCGTCCGCTGCCAACACCTTCTCAACCCTGGTCTCATCTCTCTATGGATTTCATCATGGTTATTCCATCCTCAGAGGGCCACACTATCATCCTGGTCATTGTGGACCACTTTTCCAAGGCGGCACATTTTATTCTGCTGCCTAAGCTTCAATCTGCAATGAGACTGCTCAGCTAGCTATTCAGCATGTTTTCCGCCTTCAAGGACTTCCTCTGGACATTGTCTCCGACCGGGGCCCCCAGTTTGCCTCCAGATTCTGGAGGGCGTTCTGTACTCTTCTGGGGTCATCAGCCAGTTTGTCCTCGGGCTATCACCCTCAGTCCAACAGTCGAACAGAGCAGGTAACCAGGATCTGAAGACCGCCTTACTGTGCTGTGTGTCCGCCAAACCCGCCACTTAGAGTCAGCATCTTCCCTGGGTGGAGTACACACACAACACTCTCTAGTGTTCCTCCACTGGCCTGTCACCATTCCAGGTTTTGTACGGATTCCAGCCTCCTCTGTTCCAGATCAGGAGATTGAAGTGGCATTCCATCCGCTCAACGTCTCATCTCCTGTTGCCGCCGGACCTGGAAGAAGGCTCGGTCAGCGCTCCTGAGATCCTCCGCTTGGGTTCAATGACAGGCCAACCGTCATCACCGTTCGAGTCCCCTCCTGCGTCCAGGCCAGAAGGTCTGGTTGTCTACTAGGAATCTGCCTCTGCGTGTGGAATCAAGGAAGTTGGCACCCCAGTATGTTGGGCCATTCAAGGTTCTACGGTGCATTAATCCAGTGGCCTATCGTCTTCGTCTTCCCTCATCCATGAGGATTCATCCCATTTTCCTCATCTCCAGACTCAAGCCTGTGGTGTTCAGTCCTCTGGTTCCGACCACTGGGCCTGCACTTCCACCTCGCATGATAGCGGGACAGCCAGCCTGCACTGTGCGACACATCCTCTCCAGTCACCAGATTCGTTTTGGGACTCAGTATCTCGTGGACTAGGAAGGTTACGGTCCTGAGGAGCGATCCTGGGTTGCGGCTCGGAACATTCTGGACACCGGACTCATTCGGGATTTCCATCGCCATTCAGCTACCCAATGGTGGAACATTAGGAGACGTTCCTTGAGGCGAGGGTCCTGTCACAGTTTCTGTGTTATTTGATTGTTTTTTCTTTAGGTTATCGCTGGAGGAAACCCCCTGTTTTATAGTTTCCAGGTTACCCTGATTATTACTTATCGGATTCACCTGTGTTTATCCTGTTACGGATCAAATCCCGTGAACAGGATCGATTTTGACAAGATCTGGTGAAATGCAGGTTGTCAAATTCAAATTACAAAAATACTCATTTCAAACATTCATAAAAATACAAATGCTGCACACCCTTCAAAAGCTTAGACTCTTGTTAATCTAACAGCGGTGTCAGATTTCTAAAAGGCTTTACGGCGAAAGCAGAGCATTTGATTGTCTGAGGACAGCACCCCCACTCAAAAACCCTATTAGCATAATAACATAACCAGCAGAGGTGTCACAAAACTCAAAAATAGCATAAAATAAATCTCTTACCTTTGATGATCTTCCTCTGATGGCATATCAAAGCGTCCAGGTTACACAATAAAAGGCCCTTTTGTTCGATAAAGTTCCTCTTTATATCCATATAGCTCCATTTGGTTGGCGCGTTTTGTTCAGTAATCCACCTGCCCAAAGGCTTTCATCCATGCAGACAAACGATATCCCAAAAGTACCCGAAAAGTTTGTCGTAAAAAGTCAAACAGCATTTGTAATCAATACTCAGATATACCCTAAAATGAATATACACTATAATATTTCAGACGGAATATAATCTGCTGAATAGAAGAGAAAAAGAACTGAGCACGCATTCCCTGTTACGCTCAAAATCCATACAGGACACTTGACGTGAACTCAGGAACAAGTGGTCTTACTCCCTTTATTTTCAAGATTGAACGTTCAAACCTTTTTCTAAAGACTGTTGACATCTAGTGGAAGCCATAGGAACTGCAATCTGGGAGCTAAAATACCCTGCTTTGAATAGCATGCCAATTGAAAACAGTGTGACATGACTGATTCAGACATCCCGGATGGATTTTGCTCTGGTTTTTGCCTGCCATATCAGTTCTGTTATACTCACAGACATTATTTTAACAGTTTTAGAAACCTCAGAGTGTTTTATATCCAAAGCTACTAATATGCATATATGCATATCCTAGCTTCTGGGCCTGAGTAACAGGCAGTTTACTTTGGGCACGTTTTTCATCCGAACTTCAAAATACTGCCCCCTAGCCGTAAGAAGTTAATTACCTTCTCTGTTCACTTGGCCTGTATCTTTGCTTAGGTCTCATGTTTTATTACTGTGCTCTTGTGCGGTTGCCTTGTTTCTTTTAAGACTTTAAGTAAAAGTTCTGGATTTACCTTTACCTCTGCTTACTGTGTTTCTCTGCGCCTGGGTTCGAGTTCGTACTAGCATTATTGTTACAGTGAGTGAGTGAAGTGAGTGAGAGAGTGAGTTTAGTTCATGATTAGGAAGTACGCGTAAAGTCATACAACTGTAGAGAGATGACCTCTAACATGTGGTAAAAGCAAAATGTTAATTCCACATCTGTCTATAACCTTGTCTTGTCCCTAGGACAAACAGTAGAGAGATCTTTCTTTAGATGTTCCCATGTGAAGTGCTCTGTGCACCAGCCATGTCTCCACTTGGAAACAGTTACAGTTCTCCTCACTACACCAGCTTGTCTCCCCGGGGCAGAGCTTCTGCTCTCAAAAATATCATTAGTCAGTGTATGTGTGTTTTTCAGTTAGAGTTCATCATAAGATATTATTAACCTCTCTGTCTGTGAGAGAGAAACAAAAAGTAACCTAACCCCGAACCTGTGGTTTTACACATCCAATATCTCCCTGCATATTTACTGTCTAATTATAAAAAAATATGGTGGTGGTATTCAGTCAGATCCACCCCCTACAGTTTACCACCACATCTGCTGGAAAACTCACATTTCTATTATTTTTACCCAGACAATAAATTAGAGCGAAAAGTTCCCCATTATGTCATTAGTTTATTCACTGACTTCGGCCCAGCCTGGACCCAGCTGTTTTCATGTTTGTTTTTCCAGTTTTTTTCCCCCAAAAAAAATTCTAACACTTAATCCATTCCATTTAGCCTGAGCCTTGGTCCGAAGCGACTGAGCTGTCACAATGAATTTCAGTGAGTTAAACAAGATAAACTATTGCTATTTTCCCCCCACATTGCTGGAGGTTTAATCAAAACACAGTGTATTTGGTTTGCTAATTCACCATGGTTACCATTAGAGAACTAACCATGGCTCTGTCTCAAACAACACGCTATTCCCCATAAAGACTACTACATGTGTAGAATCTTAATTTGAATTATAGTTTGGATTATAATGGACAGTTTTGTCAGGCCAATTCAGCTCCTACATCTGTAAGTGTATAAAACACTTTTCTTTTACCTTTTCAGTACATTACAATTGTGAGATCAACTATATAATATTCAACATAATGACCATTTACTTTCATTATGTACTGTTTTAAAAATAAATATTGTTATTGTCTGCAAACCGACAGAGCAGCTATTCCCAGAGGTTCCAGTGAAATGTAATGTTTAGCATCTCTATGGTCTACCTTGAAACATCTCTCAGACACTCTAAAAGGAAGGTCAACAACCCCATGAGCACACAGAATACATAACTAAACAGGACACATTTACAACGAAATGAAGTTATTGAAGAAATAACAACTGAAATGTCTAGCCTTATCTAGCCTAATCTAAGTACCGTAAGATAAAAGATCTGAGTGCCACTATATAAATGATTGAAGTAGGCAATTCACAACAACTTTAAATCATTAAGTTGAATTCTTAAAATGGCAATCGGTTTTGGGACTTTACAATTCATTATATATGGTCCACCCACACCAACAGTGTGGTGAAGAAGACACAATAGCACCTCTTCAACCTCAGGAGGCTGCGTAAATTTGGCTTGGCCCCTAAGAACCTCAGAAACTTTTACAGATGCACAATTGAAGGCATCCTGTCGGGCTGTATCGCCGCCTGGTACGGCAACTGCCCCGCCCACAACCGCAAAGCTCTCCAGAGGGTGGTTGCGGTCTACCCAACGCATCACTGGGGTTACATTAGACTGTTAAATAGCCATCTTTAGCCAGCTACCACCCGGTTACTCAACCCTGCTCCTCAGATGCTGCTGTCCTATATACATAGACATGGAACACTAGTCACTTTAATAATGTTTACACACTGCCTTACTCATTTAATATGTATTCTACTGTATTTTCGTCAATGACACACCAACATTGTTCGTTCAAATATTTATATATTTCTTAATTGCATTCTTTTACTTTTAGATTTGTGTTTATTGTTGTGAAATGTTAGATACTACTGCACTGTTGGGGCTAGGAACACAAGCATTGAGCTACACCCACAATAGCATCTGCTAAATAAACTCAGCAAAAAAAGAAACGTGCCTTTTTCAGGACCCTGCCTTTCAAAGATAATTCATAAAAATCCAAATAACTTCACAGATCTTCATTGTAAAGTGTTTAAACACTGTTTCCCATGCTTGTTCAATGAACCGGCTTTCTATTTCGCAACAAAGCCTCCTTCACTCACGCCGCCAAACTTACCCTAGTAAATCTGATGGTGTCATCTACAAAATAGCTTCCAATACTCTACTCAGCAAACTGGATGCAGTCTATCACAGTGCTATCCGTTTCGTTACCAAAGCCCCTTATACCACCCACCACTGCGACCTGTATGCTCTAGTTGGCTGGCCCTCGCTACATATCCGTCGCAAGACCCACTGGCTCCAGGTCATCTATAAGTCTATGCTAGGTGAAGCTCCGCCTTATCTCAGCTCACTGGTGACGATAACAACACCCACCCGTAGCACGCACTTCAGCAGGTATATCTCACTGGTCATCCCCAAAGCCAACACCTCTTTGGCCGCCTTTCCTTCCAGTTCTCTGCTGCAAGTGACTGGAACGAATTGCAAATATCGCTGAAGCTGGAGACTTAAATCTCCCTCACTAACTTTAAACACCAGTTATCTGAGCAGCGATCCGATCGCTGCAGCTGTTCATAGTCCATCTGTAAATAGCCCACCCAGTCTAACTACCTCATCCCCATACTGTTTTTATTTACTTTTCTTTTTTTTGTGCTCTTTTGCACACCAGTATCTCTACTTGCCATCATCATCTGCTAAATTGTAATTTACTTCGCTACTATAGCCTATTTATTACCTACTTCCCCACGCCATTTGCACACACTGTATATAGACTTTCTTTTTTCTATTGTGTTATTGACTGTATGCTTGTTTATTTCATGTGTAACTCTGTGTTGTTGTTTGTGTCGCACTGCTTTGCTTTATCTTGGCCAGGTCGCAGTTGTAAATGAGAACTTGTTCTCAACTAGCCTACCTGGTTAAATAAAGGTGAAATAAATACAAATAAATAAAAAACCATAAACAATGAATGAAAATGCACCTGTGGAACGGTCGTTAAGCCACTAACAGCTTAAAGACGGTAGACAATTGAGGTCACAGTTATGAAAACTTAGGACACTAAAGAGGCCTTTCTACTGACTCTGAAAAACACCAAAAGAAAGATGCCCAGTGTCACGACTTCCGCTGAAATCGGTCCCTTTCCTGATTCGGGCGGCTACAGGCGGTCGAATTCACTGGAGTTCTAGCCATCACTGATCCATTTCTCATTTTATGTTTGTCTTGTCTCATTCACACCTGGTTCCCATTTCACTAATTGTATGTGTCCTATTTAATCCCTCTGTTCCCCCCTAATCCCTCTGTTTTTGTCCGTTATTGTTTCCTGTAAATTGTGCTCCGTTGGTCGTGAGCAGGTGTGATTACTACTGGTTTAGTAGTTCGTGTCCGTTATCTTCTTAGGGAGCGGCAGCTGAGGTGTCGGTTTTGGAGAGTCTGGCGTTCCCAAAGTAAAAGGCCTGCCACTCAGGCCCAGAAACTAGGATACGCACATAATTAGTACTATTGGATAGGAAACACTCTGAGGTTTCTAAAACAGTTAACATATTGTCTGTGAGTGTAAGAGATCTGATATAGCAGGCAAAAACCTGAGGAATGTCTGTCCTTGAAAAAGTGTTTTTGACACATTGCCTCATTTTGAACCCCTCCCTATTGAAAACAGACATATCTGGGAGTAAGATTGCAGTACCTATTGCTTCCACTGGATGTCAACAGTCTTTAGACAGTGTTTGGTGATGTTAGGTTGCTCTGGATGGTAATAGAAGAAGAATTTCGAACTAGTCACAGGATGTAAACAGAAGAGGAGGCGTTGTCACGGCTCAAGC
The DNA here is from genome assembly GCA_030435695.1 of Brachymystax lenok tsinlingensis. Classification (NCBI taxonomy): domain Eukaryota; kingdom Metazoa; phylum Chordata; class Actinopteri; order Salmoniformes; family Salmonidae; genus Brachymystax; species Brachymystax lenok. The sequence goes on from CM059816.1 coordinate 41,804,573, forward strand.
GGGCTGTGTTTTTTTTTCTTTCCTTTCGTCCAGTTTATAATCCGGTTGAAATATTATAGTAAATATACATAAAAGTGTTCCTAAGGATACATTATCAATGATGTTTGATTGTTCTTGGACAAGTGTATAGGAATAGGTTGAATGCGTTCTCTTCACGGTTCAATGGGCGAGTGGACGCTGCATTTTATGAACATAACGCGCCAACCAAACAGAGATTTATGGACATAAACAAATGACTTTTTCTAACAAAAGAAGCATGAATTGTCTTGCTTGGACACTTCGGACTATCCTCAGCAGAAGATCATCAAAGGTAAGGGATTTTATATTAGCAATTTTATTTGTTTTTTGAGACCCGCGTTGGTTATGGATTTATGCTAATGCAGGAGGAGAACACAGCACTCCTCTTCATGTAGGGGACCGCGTCCAGCAGCATGTGACAATGCTTCAACATCTCGGCACAGCCATGGATCACGTGCTGCTGACCATGGAGCGATGGGAGAGAGGAGGGCTGCCAGCACCTCTACCATCACCACCACCTACCCCACTGGTCGCCCCTCCTTCATCTGGTCCCAGTGGGATTAGGCTCTCGCTCCCGAGGGAGTATGATGGGACGGCTGCCGGGTGCCAGAGGTTCTTGCTACAGCTGGAGCTCTACCTGGCGACCGTCCACCCGGCTCCTTCGGGACGCGAGAGCGTGTCAGCTCTTGTCTCCTGTCTATCTGGGAAAGCTGGGCCAATGCCGTATGGGGAGAAGGCGACGCGGCGTTGGACCACTATGAAGAGTTCACTCGCGGTTTTCGGGCGGTTTTTGACCATCCGCCTGAGGGGAGAGCGGCGGGTGAACGCCTTTTCCACTTACGACAGGGGACGAAGGGCACGCAGGATTTCGCCCTGGACTTCCGTACCCTGGCTGCGAGCGCAGGATGGAATGACAGGGCCCTGATCGACCATTACCGGTGCAGTCTGCGTGAGGACGTCCGTCGGGAACTGGCCTGTAGGGACACCACACTCACGTTGGACCAGCTGGTGGACATGTCAATACGACTGGACAACCAGCTGGCCACCGTGGACGTCCGGATCAGGGCCCGTCACTTCCATCCTCCAGCATCTCCGCTCCGACCCCTATGGAGCTGGGAGGTGCTGCGCTCAGGGGGGCCGGAGGAGGGACCATTCCCTGCACCAGCTGTGGCCGCAGAGGACACACTGCTGGTCGATGTTGGGGGGGTTCTTCTGGGAGTCGAGGCGGCAGGCAGAGCACTGTTGTGTCCCCTCAGGTGAGTAAGCACCAGACTCACCCAGAGCCCCCTGTTGCTCACTTGTTTTTGTTAGTAGAGTTTCCTGAGTGTTCCCTGCATTCCCAGCATACGGCGCTAGTAGATTCAGGCGCAGCTGGGCCGTTCTTTTGCCAGTAGGTTAGGGATCCCCATTGTGTCTCTTGATCTGCCTTTCCCTGTGCATGCCCTAGATAGTCGACTCTTAGGGTCAGGGCTGATTAGGGAGGCCACAGCTCCACTAAGTATGGTGACGCAGGGGGGTCATGAGGAGCGTATCAGTCTTTTCCTCATTGATTCTCCTGCGTTTACCGTGGTGCTGGGCATACCCTGGTTGGCCTAGCATGACCCCAATATTTCGTGGCAACAGAGGGCTCTCAAGGGGTGGTCACGAGGGTGCTCGGGGAGGTATGTAGGTGTTTCCATCGGTGCCACAACGGTGGAGAGTCCAGACCAGGTCTCCAGTGTGCACATCCCCTCAGAATATGCCGATTTGGCTCTCGCCTTCTGTAAAAAGAGGGCGACTCAATTACCACCCCAATGACAAGGGGATTGTGCAATAAATCCCCTGGTAGACGCAGCACTTCCCAGGAGTCACATGTATCCTCTGTCACAGGAGGAAACGGAGGCTATGGAAACATATGTCTCTGAATCTCTGGGGCAGGGATACATTCGGCCCTCCACTTCACCTGCCTCGAGTTTCTTTTTTGTGAAGAAGAAAGATGGAGGTCTGCGCCCGTGTATTGACTATCGAGGGATCAATCAGATCACTGTGAGGTACAGCTAACCTCTGCCTCTCATAGCCAGTGCGATCGAGTCAATACACGGGGAGCGCTTCTTCACAAAATTGGATCTCAGGAGCGCTTACAATCTGGTACGTATCCGAGAGGGAGACAAGTGGAAGACAGCATTTAGTACCACCTCAGGGCACTATGAGTACCGCGTCATGACGTACGGGTTGAAAAATGCTCCATCAGTCTTCCGATCTTTTGTAGACGAGATCTTCAGGGACCTGCTCGGGCAGGGTGTAGTGGTGTATATTGACAACATATTGATATACTCCGCTACACGCGCCGAGCATGTGTCCCTGGTGCGCAGGGTGCTTGGTCGACTGTTGGAGCATGACCTATATGTCAAGGCTGAGAAGTGTCTGTTCTTCCAACAATCCGTCTCTTTCCTAGGATTTCGCATTTCCGCGTCCGGGGTGGAGATGGAGAGTGACCACATTTCTGCCATGTGTAATTGGCCGAATCCAACCACGGTAAGGAGGTGCAGCGGTTCTTAGGGTTTGCCAACTACTACCGGAGGTTTATCCGGGGCTTCGGTCAGATAGCGGCTCCCATTACCTCACTGCTGAAGGGGGGACCGGTGCAACAGCAGTGGTCAGCTGAGGCGGACAGGGCTTTTGGTCACCTGAAGGCTCTGTTTACCTCGGCCCCCGTGCTGGCTCATCCGGATCCCTCTCTGGCATTTATAGTTGAGGTGGACGCGTCCGAGGCTGGGATAGGAGCTGTGCTGTCTCAGCGCTTGGGTACGCCACCAAAACTCCACCCCTGTGCCTTTTTTTCGAAGAAGCTCAGCTCGGCGGTGTGAAACTATGATGTGGGGGACAGGGAGCTGTTGGCTGTCGTGATGGCTCTGAAGGCATGGAGGCATTGGCTTGAGGGGGCTAAACACCCTTTTCTCATCTGGACTGACCACCGAAATACAGAATCCTCGCCAGGCAAGGTGGGCCATGTTTTTCACCCGTTTTGATTTCACTCTATCCTTCCGACCAGGTTCCCAGAACGGGAAGGCAGACGCACTGTCCCGGTTGTATGACACAGAGGAGTGGTCCATCGATCCCACTACCATCCTTCCTGCCTCTTGTCTGGTGGCACCGGTGGTATGGGAGCTGAACGCGGATATTGAGCGGGCGGTGTGTACAGAGCCCACTCCCACTCAGTGTCCAGCTGGGCGTAGGTACGTTCTGTCCGCTGTCCGCGACCGTCTGATTGTTTGGGCTCACACATCACTCTTCTCTGGTCATCCAGGTATCGGCCGGACAGTGCGCTGTATTAGTGAGAAATACTGGTGGCCCACCTTAGCTAAGGACGTGAGGGTTTATGTTTCCTCCTGCTCGGTGTGCGCTCAGTACAACATCTCACAGCAAGAACTGGCAAATCTGGTGCAGTCCATGAGGAGGAGATGCACTGCAGTACTTAATGCAGCTGGTGGCCACACCAGATACTGACTGGTACTTTTGATTTTGACCCCCCTTTTTTTCAGGGACACATTGTTCAATTTCTGTTAGTCCCAAGTCTGTGGAACTTGTTCAGTTTATGTCTCAGTTGTTGAATCTTGTTATGTTCATACAAATATTCACACACGTTAAGTTTGCAGAAAATTAACGCAGTTGACAGTGAGAGGACATATCTTTTATTGCTGAGTTTATGTGTATCAAATTTGATTTGATTTATACCTATTGACTTTTGAAGAATATAACTTATAAATGCCTCATGAGCTTAGTTCAACTGTCGTACCACATCTGAACCCAAAATATAAGCTTGTTTTAATCCATTGTTCGTAAACAATGTAAACGTAAACAAACACTTTACGATCTCAAAACATGGTTGCAACTATAATTTTTATATCATGGATGGTCAGTTCTTGCATCCACAGCTCTGTCTATGAATTTGAGATTGGTTACATTTCTCCAAATCCAACCCTCGGCTACACTGAACAAAAATTACAATGCAACAATGGTGTCACTACAGTCCCTGGTTCGAATCCAGGCTGTAGCACATCCGGCACTGATTGGGAGTCCCATAGGGTGGCGTAGAATTAGCCAAGCGTTGTCCGGGTTTGGCTGGGGTAGGCCGTCATTGTAAATAAGAATTTATTCTTAACTGACTTGCCTAGTTAAATAAAGGTTAAATAATTTAAAAAATACATATATAAAAAGAAAAAAAAAGATTCATTTAAGGAAATCAGTTAATTAAAATGAATTCTTTAGGCCCTAACCTATAAACGTTAAATGACTGGGATTACAGATAATACCTTACAAAAAAGGTAGGGGCATGGATCAGAAAACCAGTCAGTATCTGGTGTGACCACCATTTGCCTCATAATTTGACCACCATTTCCTTTGCATAGACTTGATCAGTCTGTTGATTGTGGCCTTTAAAATGTTGTCCCACTTCTCTTCAATGGCTGTGCAAAGTTGCTGGATTTTGGCGGGAACTGGAACACGTTGTCGTACACTTCAATCCAGAGCATCCTAAACATGTGAGGTGGGTGACATGTGAGGTGAGTATTCAGGCCATGGAAGAACTGGGACATTTTCAGCTTCCAGGAATTGTGTACATATCCTTGTGACATGGGGCCGTGCATTACCATACTGAAATATGAGGTTATGGTGGCAGATGAATGGCACGCCAATGGGCATCAGGATCTCATCACTCATCATTGCCATCAATATGCAATTATGTTCGATGTCCGTAGCTTATGCCTGCCCATTCCATAACCCCACCGCCACCATGAGCACTCTGTTCACAACGTTGACATCAGCAAACCATTCGCCCACACGATGCCACCTGCCCGGTACAGTTGAAACTGGGATTAATCTGTGAAGAGCACACTTCTCCAGCATGCCAGTGGACATCGAAGATGAGCATTTCCCCACTGAAGTCGGTTATGATGCCAAACTACAGTCAGGTCAAGACCCTGGTGAGGACGACAAGCACGCAGATGAGCTTCCCTGAGACAGTTTGTGCAGAAATTATTCGGTTGAGCAAACCCACGGTATCATCAGCTGTCCGGGTGGCTGGACTCAGATGATCCCGCAGATGAAGAAGCCGGATGTGGAGGTCCTGGGCTGGCGTGGTTACATGTGGTCTGCGGTTGAACGTACTGCCAAATTCTCTAAATCGACGTAGGATGTGGCTTATGGTAGACAAATATGGAGTGTACAGCTTAAAGTGGTCCTATAGACAGATACTCCAATCTCCGCTGTGGAGCTTTGCAGCTCCTTCAGGGTTATCTTTGGTCTCTTGTTGCCTCTCTGAATAATGCCCTCCTTGCCTGGTCCGTGAGTTTTGGTGGGCGGACTTTTCTTGGCAGGTTTGTTGTGGTGCCAAATTCTTTCAATTTTTTTATAATGGATTTAATGGTGCTCCGTGGGATGTTCAAAGTTTCTGATATTTTTTTGTAACCCAACCCTGATCTGTACTTCTCCACAACTTTGTCCCTGACCTGTTTGGAGAGCTCCTTGGTCTTCATAGTGTCGCTTGCTTGATGGTGCCCCTTGCTTAGTGATGTTGCAGACTCTGGGGCCTTTCAGAACAGGTGTATATATACTGAGATCATGTGAAAGATCATGTGACACTTAGATTGCACACAGGTGGACTTTACACACGGATCTCAATACCACTAATTATGTGACTCCTGAAGGTAATTGGTTGCACCAGATCTTACCAGATCTTATTTATCTTATTTAAGGCTTTTTGAAAGCCACCCTGAAATGTTAGCTGATCTTCCCTCGTAGTTCCTTTGCGCACATCAACAGCCACACACACTTTAGATGAGAAATACCCAAAGCCATGTATTTAGATGTCTCTGGAAATAGCCTTTTGTTGGTTTAAGTCAACATTTTAATGTGTCAGTGAATAGAGAAGTGTTAACCTTGCTACTTTCACTTCCTCAAGATCTTTCTCTTATCTTCAAGTATTTTATATTGAACAGACACACACAACACACATACACACAAAGACACACACACACAGACAAACACACACACACAGACACACACAGATACACACACACAGACACACACACACACACACACACACACACACACACACATACACACACACAGACACACACAGACACACACACAGACACACAAACACAGACACAGACACACACACACAGACACACACAGATACACACACACACACAGACACACACACAAACAAACACACACAAACACACACAGACACACACACAAACACACACAGACACACACACACACGCACACAGACACACAAACACACACAAAAACCTTTCTCTGAAGTTCTCTCTCTCGCAAGCTCCCCTGGTTTTTTTATTCGTGTTTTGTGATTCCTCTTCAGATAAAGTGGACAGAAAAATAAATGTTCCAGACCTGTCCCTGAGTTACAATAGGTAATGTAGAGAGGGGGAGTTAAGTCTTCCCCATGAACCAAACGAGTGTGCTCGCATACTCCCTTAATGGATCATCGCTTGAGAAACTATAGTATGTGTGTGCGTTTGTGTATGTGTGCATGTGTGTGCGTGTGTGGGTGTTTGTGCGAGTGTGCGCATGTGTGTGCGTGTGTGTATGTTTGTTTGTGCATGTGTGTGTGTGTGTGTGTGTGTGTTTGTGGTGAGCAGACAGAACTGACACTGTCAGTCCATGCAAAATGTAACATCGTCCTCCAGTCTGATTGAGGATTGAGTCTCTCAAGCTCCTGTCACATCCCAGCAGAGTTAAATGAGTCACAATCTCAACTCTCCTACTGACTTAAGTGGGATCAGTGAGTGACAGGTCAGGGAACAGGAACTTTCTCAGACACACAAACACACACACACTCAAACATACACACGAACAACGTGAGCCTGAGCACACAGCATTGTCGGTGCCACCTCTCTCTGTCCCTCTGATCCCCTGGCTGCATTTAGAGGCTGCCAGAAATGTCACAGGTCACTAAAACACATATAAACTCGCAGTATACACACTCAGTATACACACTCAGTGGATAGGAGGAAAATGAGAGAAGTAAGAACAGAGGGCCTGAGGAAGAAAGGGACTGAGGGTCTGCGGGACAGAGGGACAGAGGGACAAAGGGACTGAGGGACAGACGAAGAGGGGGACTGAGGGACAGAGGAAGAGCGGGACTGAGGGACAGAGGAAGAGAGGGACTGAGGAAGAAAGGGACTGAAGGTTTGAGGGTCTGAGGAAGAAAGGGACTGAGGGTCTGAGGGACAGAGGGACAGAGGGACAAAGGGACTGAGGGACAGATGAAGAGGGGGACTGAGGGACAGAGGAAGAGGGGGACTGAGGGACAGAGGAAGAGAGGGACTGAGGGAATGAGGGACTGAGGAAATGAGGGACAGAGTGACAGACAAAGAGAGGGACTGAGTGCCTGACGGACAGAGGAAGAGAGGGACAGAGGGTCTGAGGGACAGAGGGACTGAGGGACAGAGGGACTGAGGGTCTTAGGGACTGAGAGTCTGAGGGACAGAGGGACAGGTGGGCAAGAGTGTAGACTTGACTATAAAGAAGCTTTTACGTTTGAGCCATAACTAATTCATGTGATAGAAATGGCATAAGGTTGTATCTCTTTCTAAATTATCTTTGAGAAATAAAATAGATCAGCAAATTATGGAGGTACCTTGAGCATTGGTCGGTTGGAGTCAAACACTTGTCCTTACATTATGGCATGGCTCTCTGACCCTGTTCCTGGAGAGCTACCTTATTGTAGGTTTTCACTCCAACCCCAGATGTAACTAACCTGATTCAGCTCATCATCCAGCTAATTATCAGAATTAGGTGCACTAGATTAGAGTTGGAGTGTCACGACGGCGGTCGACGTCACCGGCCTTCTAGCCATCGCCGATCCACTTTTCATTTTCTATTTGTTTTGTCTTTGGTTTCTACACACCTGGTTTCAATTCCCCAATTACATGTTCATTATTTAACCCTCTGTTTCCCCCTTGTTTTTGTGCGTTATTGTTCCTGTTAATGTCAGTTCATATTTGGTGGGCATGGTATTGTTTGGTACTTTGTGATTTCCTGGAGTAAATTACGTTGTGTTGCTCATCTCTGCTGTCCTGCGCCTGACTCAATTGCACCAGCTACACCCGGCACCTGACATGGAGTGATAGATAACCTGCAGGACGATGTTTCTCAAGAAACAGGTTTGGAGAGCCCTGCACTAAGAGGTCCAAACAAAGTTGCTATTCAACTGTAGACAGTTGAAAAACAGTGAAACTACTTTTTAGTTTTTAGACTCTAGGCACCATCTTTCAGGTCTCAACCCTCTGATCCACAAAGTACTGGGAAGAGAGAGAGGAGGGGTCGGGGGTCGGGGGAGACGATGACAAACAGGTTGTTGTGACATGGCAAATGAACACAGATGTATTTTTAGCTGTTTTGGTTTGACTTTCTGCCTCTCTCTCTCTGACTCTTTTCCCTTTTCATTGCTGTTGCTTTTTTTGTGGTGATGCTTGATGCATTGAAGTGTGACGAGAGTGTGATGTGAAAAAGTCAGAAAGAGAGAGGCAGAGAGGAGAGAGATAGAGCGCGAGAAAGAGAGAGATGGAGCGAGAGAGAGAGAGAGAGAGAGAGAGAGAGAGAGAGAGAGAGAGAGAGAGAGAGAGAGAGAGAGAGGTAAATAACTTTGTCGCTTTGCGAACTGCTTTGATAGAGCCATGGGAAAATACTGCAAAATCCAGGAGTGCATAGCTGTTAGAGACTTAACCAAGAAGACTCACGGCTGTAATTGTTGCCAAAGGTGTTTCTACTAATCAAGATATATTAGTGTTTCATTGTATTTTATTGTTCTTCCACTTTGAATATTTTGTGTAGATTAATTACCCCCAAAAAATCACAATTAAATCCATCTCAATGACAGTTTGTAGCGCATCAAAATGTGACACAAATCCAAGGGGGTGAATACTAATTATACCCACTGTAGAGTACTGTCTCTGTCTCTGTCTCTGTCTGTCTGTCTGTCTGTCTGTCTCTCTCTCTCTCTCTCTCTCTCTCTCTCTCTCTCTCTCTCTCTCTCTCTCTCTCTCTCTCTCTCTCTCTCTCGCTCTCTCTTTCTCTCTTTCTCTCTCTCTTCAACAGTGAAGAGGTGACTCTGTGATGGTGGCCTTGTAGGCAGAGTTGTAAAGAAAAATCCATATCTCAGACTGGCCAATAAAAAGATTAAGATGGGCAAAAGAACGCAGACACTGGAAAGATGAATTCTGCATAGAAGGCCAGCATCCCAAGTCGCCTCTTCACTGTTGACGTTGAGACTGGTGTTTTGCGCGTACTATTTAATGAAGCTGCCAGTTGAGGCATCTGTTTCTCAAACTAGATACTGTAATGTACCTGTCCCCTTGCTCAGTTGTGCTCCGGGGTTTCCCACTCCTCTTTCTATTCTGTTTAGAGCCAATTTGCGCAATTATGTGAAGGGAGTAGTACACAGCCTTGTACCAGATCTTCAGTTTGTTGGCAATTTCTCGCATGGAATAGCCTTAATTTCTCAGAACAAGAATAGACTGACGAGTTTCAGAAGAAAGGTCTTTGTTTCTGGCCATTTTGAGCTTGTAATGAAACCCACAAAAGATTCCTGCTGCGGCAGGGTGTTCGGTGGAAGAGTGTAGCTTAGCAGTTGGCGCTAACATTGGATATGATAGAATAAAATCAGCCTCAAGGATGAGTAGCGCTGTAGTGATATTCTTAGATTCCATTGAAAAGGTGAATACGATAGTTGAGAGTGGTGTTGTGTTGCGGGAGACACAGACGTCAGTATTTCCTCTTATGAAACAGTATTTCCTCTTATGAATCCGGCAAAAAAAGTTCTACTTTCTAACGTGCCACGATTTGTTGGAGATGAAGTGTTGGAGCGAGAGTTATCTCGTCATGGTCAACTTGTATCTACATTAACAAAGGTTGTTTATGGATACAAATCTCCTTTGCTGAAACATGTCGTAAGTGACAAGTGCACATGATTTTAAAGATGATAGTGATGAGTTTTAAGATTGACAGATTTGATTATGTGTTCTGGAGACAAGCACAAAGACAAGGGAAACAGATCAGGGTGTGACATCTACTGAATCAATGAAATGCGTTGGCTGTGAAAGAGAGAGGCATTTGGTACGTTATTGTCCGGAGCCCGGTAGCAGATCTAGCGAAGGTCCATCTAATGCACCACCGCGAAGGGATGAACATGCTAAGGGTTCAGGGGAAGGAAGAAGGTGTGCACATGTGGTTTGAAAAGTTGGAAAGGAGAGCGGTGGGGCTACGGGGGCAATTGTGGCGGATCAGAGAAAAAGAGCGAGGGGTCGCTGAGTCAGAGCTGGAAAATGAAATTGAAGTTCAAGAGGTGATTGAAACAAATTAAGCACCTGTTTTCAAAGTGCCGATAATTAAGAGGAATCATTTAAGGGGTGATGAGATTAATAAATCAGGATAAACAGGTTGTAGAGATGGTGGAGTTTTCCTCTGGGGAGGATAGCGCGAGTGAGTCATCTGACGCATCACAACAAAATAGCGAGAGAAATGAGGTGGAAGGGAGGTATGGGATTGAGAAGGTACGAGAAGGTTCAATTTCTGAAATAGACAAAAGGAAGTCAGAAGTTTACATACACTTAGGTTGGAGTCATTAAAACTCATTTTTCAACCACTCTACAAATTTCTTGTAAACAAACGATAGTTTTGTGAAATTTTTCCAACAATTGTTTACAAACAGATTATTTCACTTATAATTGACTGTATCACATTTCCAGTGGGTCAGAAGTTTACATACACTAAGCTGACTGTGCCTTTAAAAAAAGCCTTATTGTAACACATGAACTGTGTGATATTTCAAGGAGCCAATATGAAGGCACGAGACAGTACACATGGGCCGATACTGTTTTCTTCGGTTTAGAGAAAAATAATGGACAAAGAATAATTATTCATTGCCTCAAATCAGCTGTTGGACAGGAGCTCACTAGCCCTAGTGAAATTAGACAGAGGGCAGTAGAGTTCTATGCTGAGCTCTACAAGTGTGAGTACAAAGAGGATAAAACAGTAACACAGCAGTTCCTTGATGGGCTCCCACAGGGGGTTGCAGAAGCTCAGGTTTCAGCCAGAGCAACCATTGTGTTTGCAGGAGCTATACACTGCATTAAAATGAATGGAAATTGGAAGGGCACCAGGCATTTATGGGCTTCCCGTTGGATTTTAAAGTATTTGGGGGCCATGTTGGGAGAGGATTGGCTAGCAGTAGTTAACGATAGTTTGACTGGAGGGTTACTACTGATGAGCTGCAGAAGGACTGTACTCACCCTGCTGACAAAAAAGGGTGACCCTAGAGATGTGAGGAACTAGAGGCCGGCGGCTTTATTGTGCACTGATTATAATGTCTCTAGGGCTATTGGATGTCTCTTGGCTGCTGGTCTTGAGTGCTCCTTTTAAAATGTGTAGAGGTATTAGGCAGGGGTGTTCTTTGTCAGGAATATTATATGTCATTGATATAGAGCCACTACTAAATAGCATTAGAAGTCACATTGAAGGGGTGTACTTTTCAAAGGATATTCCTCCTATTGGTCTCTCAGCCTATGCTGATGATGTAGGTATTTTAGTCGAAAATCTAGCAGAGGTGGATAGTTTGAGTCTCATGGTTGATCGGTTTAGGGGAATATCCTCTGCAAAGGTACATTGGGAAAAACGTTGTGCTAAATAGATTGGAAAATGGTCTGGAGGGACCATGGCTTTGCCAGGGGTGCTGGAATGGTGTAAGGGAGGTTTTAAGTATCTTGGAGTGTACCTAAGGGTATAATGGGAAAAAAATGTGATGGGGTGCTTGCAATGGTGGAAGGGATGATGAGGAGATGGCGTTGGTTGTTATCTTGCATCTTGGACGTACTATTATTGTTAACAATGTGGTTGCCTCTGCACTGTGGCATCGGTTGTCATGTTTAGATCCACCATCTGGCCTTCTGGCTAAGATACAGGTGATTAGTGTAGATTTATTTTGGGATAAATATCATTGGGTTCCACAAAGTGTTTTGTTTTTGTCAAAAGAGGAAGAGGGACAAGGTCTTGTACAACTTGCTAGTAGGGCTGCTGCTTTCCTGTTTCAGTTTATTCAAAGGTTGCTTTATGAACCGGAAAATGTGGTTTGGTCTTGTATTACAGCAGGTCGGGGGATTAAAAGGGCTAATTTCAACTGCAACATAACAAAATTTAGATGAGACAAGATAACGTGGAGGTGACGATCGCCATGTTAGAATGGTGAATTTCGACTTGGTATAAACTTGGTATAAACGTATTATTATTCACTAAAGAAGAAGTGATAGATCCTAGACGTTGAGTTGTCAGCTGCAGCTGTAAATGTACATACCCTAGGAAAGGACAGACAATCTCCTTAGAACAACACTTCAACGTATCCGCTCTACAACACTATGACCAGAATGATTATTCAAAGGACAATGGCGATCTCTGCTGGGCAAACCAGTCTTCCATCTTTGACCCATCTATCGAAGCACAGCTCAGAGTAAATATATATCTTGCATTTTCCTTTTCCAAAT
>CM059816.1:41822132-42134632 GCA_030435695.1 Brachymystax lenok tsinlingensis
CATCATGTTCATAATCTTCTTCATGTTCATCATCATGTTCATAATCTTCATCATGTTCATAATCTTCTTCATGTTCATAATCATGTTCATCGTCATGTTCATCGTCATGTTCATCATCATGTTCATTATCATGTTCATCATGTTCATCATCATGTTCATCATCATGTTCGTCATGTTCATCATCATGTTCATCATCATGTTCGTCATGTTCGTCATGTTCATCATCATGTTCATCATCATGTTCATTATCATGTTCATCATGTTCATCATCATGTTCATCATCATGTTCATAATCTTCTTCATGTTCATCATCATGTTCATAATCTTCTTCATGTTCTACATCATGTTCATCATGTTCATCATGTTCGTCATGTTCATCATCATGTTCATCATCATGTTCGTCATGTTCGTCATTTTCATCATCATGTTCATCATCATGTTCATCATGTTCATCATCATGTTCATCATCATGTTCATTATCATGTTCATCATCCTGTTCATCATGTTCATCACGTTCATCACGTTCATCATCATGTTCATCATCATGTTCATCATGTTCATCATCATGTTCATCATCATGTTCATCATCATGTTCATCATCATGTTCGTCATGTTCATCATGTTCATCATCATGTTCATCATGTTCATCATCATGTTCATCATGTTCATCATCATGTTCATCATCATGCTCATCATGTTCATCATCATGTTCATCATCATGTTCGTCATGTTCGTCATGTTCATCATGTTCATCATGTTCATCATGTTCATCATCATGTTCATCATCATGTTCATCATCTTCTTCATGTTCATCATCATGTTTGTCATCTTCATCCCATACTTACATCAGAATTGACTGCGTTAGGTAAAGCACAACAGGAAGCGTTAGAAATTACATTGTCCAGTATATCAATGAAGTAAGTTGCAGAATACGGTTTGTCTCAAATCCAACACACACCTTCTAACAGATGCATTGCACCCCCTTATGCACACACACGTGCACACACGTGCACACACGTGCACACACACACACACACACACACACACACATGGATTTAAAGCCACTCCCAAATAGACAATAATGATCTAAGTAATAATTGAGTGTCTCTCAGCAGACAGCAGCTTGCTGGTTCAGACTCAATGGCTTATGGAGAGAAATACAAAGCGTTGTAATGGTAATGTAGGAGAACAAACAGACAGGTGTATAGACGCTAGATAATTACTCCAATGATCCAGCTTCATGAAATACGCAACATGTGAAATACTCATGTGTCACGCCCTGACCGGTAGGAGCCTTTTATATGTCTCCTTTTGGTTTGGTCAGGGTGTGATTTGGGGTGGGCATTCTATGCTATAGTTTTTGTATTTCTTTGTTTTGGCTGAGTGTGGCTCTCAATCAGGGACAGCTGTCTATCGTTGTCTCTGATTGGGAACCACACTTAAGCAGCTATTTTTCCCTCCAGCTTTGTGGGAGGTTGACTCTGTTGAGGTGTGTGTATTGTTGGTGCGACACCTATTTTGATCTTCGTTTGTTGTTTTGTAATTGAGTGAGTTGACAAAATAAAGATGTTTAACTCCACCCGGCACGCTGCGCCTTGGTCCATCCATGAAGATCGTGACATCATGGTATTCAATGACAGATTGATTGACTGACAGACAGACAGACAACGTTATGTGCTCTGCTGTCTCTGCTCTATGCCATCATTATTATATTATTGTGTGTTTGGGCAGGGGTTGGTGAAGGACAGAATAGAGTGGAGTTGTGCTCGAGGGAGAAAATAGCTGTTTCCTCTCTCCCTGCATGGATTCTATCAGAAGTAAAACAGCTGTTTCCTCTCTCCCTGCATGGATTCTATCAGAAGTAAAACAGCTGTTTCCTCTCTCCCTGCATGGATTCTATCAGAAGTAAAACAGCTGTTTCCTCTCTCCCTGCATGGATTCTATCAGAAGTAAAACAGCTGTTTCCTCTCTCCCTGCATGGATTCTATCAGAAGTGAAACAGCTGTTTCCTCTCTCCTGCATGGATTCTATCAGAAGTAAAACAGCTGTTTCCTCTCTCCTGCATGGATTCTATCAGAAGTAAAACAGCTGTTTCCTCTCTCCCTGCATGGATTCTATCAGAAGTAAAACAGCTGTTTCCTCTCTCCCTGCATGGATTCTATCAGAAGTAAAACAGCTGTTTCCTCTCTCCCTGCATGGATTCTATCAGAAGTAAAACAGCTGTTTCCTCTCTCCTGCATGGATTCTATCAGAAGTAAAATAGCTGTTTCCTCTCTCCCTGCATGGATTCTATCAGAAGTAAAACAGCTGTTTCCTCTCTCCCTGCATGGATTCTATCAGAAGTAAAACAGCTGTTTCTCTCTCTCCTGCATGGATTCTATCAGAAGTAAAACAGCTGTTTCCTCTCTCCCTGCATGGATTCTATCAGAAGTAAAACAGCTGTTTCCTCTCTCCCTGCATGGATTCTATCAGAAGTAAAACAGCTGTTTCCTCTCTCCCTGCATGGATTCTATCAGAAGTCAAAAAGTATGTTTCTCCTCAACAGCAACAAATAAAATGGGAACTAATCTGAGTTCAATTGAGTTTCTTATCACTTCACACTACACACTGTTCTGTTTCATAGTGGCATCATCACCAGCAGCATAGTATTTCAGAAGCACCGCCAGGGACACAGTGGAACGTTGGGAATTGTAGTTCCGAAGCACCGCCAGGGACACAGTGGAACGTTGGGAATTGTAGTTCCGGAGCACCGCCAGGGACACAGCGGAACATTGGGATTTTTTGTTCTGAAGCACCGCCAGGGACACAGCGGAACATTGGGATTTTTTGTTCTGAAGCACCGCCAGTGACACAGCAGAATAAAAATGCCCATTTGTATGCTAATCAATATAGCCTCCAACCACACATCACATACAAGTACAACACAGGAGGCTGGTGGTACCTTAATTGGGGAATACTGGCTTGTGGTAATGGCTGGAGCGGAATCAGTGGAATTTTTTCCGTTCCAGTCATTATTATGAGCCTTCCTCCTCTCAGCAGCCTCCACTGAAGTGCAATCACCCATTTCATTACTCTGGGCCCAAAACCTACACTGATGTAATGGATGCATCTCATGCTACACAGTGATGTCTGAATTAAGGTCCTCTGTAGCAGAACAGTGGCCCCCCATAGCACAGTGTGGCTAATCGCTATCTGCTAGCCGTTCTCTGGCTCCAGTCCCTTCACTGTCATTCATTAGCTTAGCAGTTAGCTGTTGCTAGCTCCACAGGATGTAATTGTTTGAGTTTTCTATGGCAGTTTGGGCTTGTTTGAGCAGCTGGAGTTTTATTAGGATAGTTGAGCTTGAGTGCCCAGCTCTGGGGTAAGACACTGAGCCCCAAACTTACTGTGTGACACAGAGACACAGACACACACACCGACACACACACAAGCACAAGCACACACACAGAAACACACATAGAAACACACACACACACACACACCGACAAACACACCGACACACACACCGACACACCGACACACACACCGACACACCGACACACACACGCACACACACGCACGCACACGCGCGCACACACACACGCACACAAGCACACACACACAGACACACAAGCATATACACACAGAGTCAAAGCTGTGGAGTTAGATCTGACATCATACATTCATTCTAGCATGTCCTTCCTCACCTTTTCAGAGTATATCAAACTCATCTTTCCCCTCTGTGGTCAGTTCTGTAGATTCCCTCCTGATTGTAAAGGTTGGGATTTGGGTTTTCTTTACAGTATTACAACGCTAGTATTTTTGTACTTGCCAGTGTTGATGAAATAATATGAAATAGTTTGCTGTGACCGTTGTTAGTTTAGACCGTGCTGCTCTTGGTCGTATCTCTTCTATATTTTGGCGTTGGGAGGTGGTAACATTAGGAGGCACTTCCGCGCTTTGGACCAAATTAAAATGTATTTGATACCCTTTTCCTTTTCACCGACTATATTGGCGATCCATCTACATTGAGAGAGGCTGTTTCTATGGCGATTTAAAGGGAATCCCAGGAACAGGAACAGATTGTCGTCGCGGACGGTGGATATTAAAATTCAGTATGTTAAATAAATATATATTTATTCCCTATTTCGTTTTGTATTCAGCAGATTTCAGTCACACAAAGCTCATGTTTTCACTCACGAACCCTGCAGCCACTAGTTAGCTTGTCCATTGACGATCAAGGTTAGCGTCATTGTTCCGAGCAGTGAGCCCTTGTTGATCATGCCTGTGATGACATTCCATTCACTCTAAACACGCTCAATTCTCAACATAAATTGTATGTAACTTTGGAAGCGTATATAGTAGAGACATTTGGACTATTGTTCCTCTCGCAGAATGTTCTGTTGAATGGACATATTTGTATAAACCTTGAATGAATCAATACTTTTATAGGTGAACACCCAAAACGCTGTATCACCAAGGTACTGAGTTTAGACAGACACATATTAACACACACACACACACACACACACACATTGCTGTGGTATCCTTCCTGTGCTATGTTAGCTGGACGATAGTACGACTCTCTCTCCTGTCTCTCCTGTCTCTCTCCTGTCTCCCCTGTCTTTCCTGTCTCTCCTGTCTCTCTCTCATCACTCTCATGTCTCTCTTGTCTCTCCTATCACTCTTGTCTCTCCTGTCCCTCTCCTGTCTCTCCTGTCTCTTTCCTGTCTCTCTCCTGTCTCTCTCCTGTCTCTCCTGTCTCTCTTGTCTCTCCTGTCTCTCTCCTGTCTCTCCTATCACTCTTGTCTCTCCTGTCCCTCTCCTGTCTCTCCTGTCTCTTTCCTGTCTCTCACCTGTCTCTCCTGTCTCTCTTGTCTCTCCTGTCTCTCTCATCTCTCCTATCACTCTCTTGTCTCTCCTGTCTTTCTCAACTCTCCTGTCTCTGTCCTGTTTCTCCTGTCTCTCTCGTCTCTCCTCTCTCTCCTGTCTCTCTCCTGTCTCTCCTGTCTCTCTAGTCACTCTCCTGTGTCACTTGTCACTCTCCTGTCTCTCCTGTCTCTCTCGTCTCTCCTGTCTCTCCTGTCTCTCTTGTCACTCTCCTCTCTCTCCTGTCTCTCTCCTGTATCTCCTGTCTCTCTCCTGTATCTCCTGTGTCTCCTGTGTCTCTCTTGTCATTCTCCTGTCTCTGTCCTCTCTCTCCTGTCTCTCCTGTCTCTCCTGACCCTCTCCTGTCTCTCTCCTGTCTCTCCTGTGTCTCTCTTGTCTCTCTCCTGTCTCTCTCCTGTCTCTCTCCTCTCTCTTCTGTCTCTCTCCTCTCTCTTCTGTCTCTCTTCTGTCTCTCTCCTCTCTCTCTGCTGATGAAGGTTCAGATCATCTACATGAATGAAGCATCGCTGCCATCTACTGTCTGATTCTCTCTCTGTTTTCATTCTCACACTATCTTCTCTTCATCCACTGTCCTCAGCAGCAGCTTAGAGAAGATCTGATACAAGCAATATACACTTCTCCCTTTTGCCCTCAGAACAGCCTCATTTCGTCGGGGCATTGACTCTACAAGGTGTTGCAAGCATTCCACAGGGACTCTAATGCTTCCCACAAGGGAAACTGTTGAGCGAGAAAAACCCAGCAGTGTTGCAGTTCTTGACACAAAGCGGTGCGCCAAAGGCACTTCAATCTTTTGTTTTGCCCGTTCACCCTCTGAATGGCATACACACAATCCATGTCTCAATTGTCTCAAGTCTTAAGTCTTAAAAATCCTTCCTTATCCTGTCTCCTCCCCTTCATCTACACTGATTGAAGTTGATTTAACAGGTGATGTCAATGTCATGGAAGAGCAGGTGTTCATAATGTTGTGTCTACTCAGTGTGCAGTACTGATTTGGTGAGGGGAGTAGAGGGTGTATTGAGGAGGTTACAGGATACATGCCAAGACAAGTAGTATACAATACTCGAGACACATACACACACACACACACACACACACACACAGACAGACAGACAGGCATAAACAAACACACACACTTAAACACACACACAAACACATACATGCTGTCTTCTATTTATATGGGTCTTTCTCCAGATGTTTTTGTAATGGGTGATCTTAGCCTTGCAGCGGGAAAGATGTCCTTTGTTTTTAGAATAAATAAAGACAGCTTTTTGGAGACTGAGTGAGAAATAGAGAGAGAAGAAGAAGAAGAAGAAGAAGAAGAAGAAGAAGAAGAAGAAGAAGAAGAAGAAGAAGAAGAGATAAAGAGAGAATATATTTAAATGACCTACTATCTATTATCTATAATCTATTTCACTTGCTTTGGCAATGTTAACATGTGTTTCCCATGCCAATAAAGCCCTTGAATTGAATTGAGAAAGAGCGAGAAAGAGGGAGCGAGAAAGAGAGAAAAAGAAAGAGAGAAAGAGAGAAAGAGAAAGAGAGAGAGCATGAGAGAGAGAGAGAGAGAGAGAGAGAGAGAGAGAGAGAGAGAGAGAGAGAGAGAGAGAGAGAGAGAGAGAGAGAGAGAGAGAGAGCAATTCAATTCAGAAAGAGAGAACGAGAGAGAAAGAAAAGAGAAGAGAGAAGGAAAGAGAGAGAGAAGAATAGAAAGAGGAGAGAAAAAGAGAAAGAGAGAGAGAAGAAGAAGAGAAAAGGAGAGAGAAGAAGAGAGAGAAATAGATTGTCATGCCTAGGGCCCCTGTTGTTAAAATAAGATATCTTCCTCTAGCCCTACAATAGCATCGTTCCATCTGAACCCTCAGTTAAAGAGCTGTGACACATATGGTTTATTTGTTCAATAACAGAAGATAAGACGGAAGTCTTGGTCTCACATCGTCTTTGGCATGTTAACAAAACCTTTTAGACTTCTCTGTCTGACAGCTCTTTGGTTTCAGAGTCTATGTGTGTGTTTAATGTGTGTGTGTGCCTGCGTGTGTGCGGTTGTTAGGACGTGAGTGGCCAAAGTCATGTTTACACTTTCAATGAAGGGCCTGTCATAAATGTTAGCCTAAAGGAAAGAAAGCAATTTGCAAACTGACACTTGGTGACAGAAACAAAAAACACAAGCGAACACACACACACACACACACACACACACACACACACACACACACACACACACACACACACACACACACACAAACATTGAGTCTGAATATTCACACATGCACTCAGACAAATGTTTATGTACATTCCCTTATACAGTCCCTGACACTCACAAATACACACACGCACAGACATGCATGCAATATTGCAAACAAAACACACAGACACAAATAAGTTATGTATTAGAATGCAAATTAGCATTTGAATTGAAGCTTGGGATTCGCCGCAGGTTGCCCACTTAAAAAGCCATGCCTCAAAAACTCTCCATCTCAGGTGCAAGGAGCAGCCAGGTCACCTGTGATACAAGTCAGTATTCGACGTCCATCCATGTCTGAGAACGTCGGGAGATGACGTGGAAACCGACCACTAGGGGCAACAGTGAGGCTTCAAGTAGGTTTCGGTTTTGCTATGGTGTTGTGAACGGGGATGGCTTAAAAACTGAACCCTAACCTTAAAAATTAAAAGTTAATACCTTAAACACTTTGAAATTTGGTGTTTGCTATAACTTCTAAATTTGACATTTGAGAAACATGGATGAATGTCTAATTCTGACGTGAGACTCTGAGAGCTAGTTGACAAGAAGACACTCTCCCTCTTTCTCTCAGACGGACACACACACACTAATCTCTTAACACAATGCATCACGATGCCTTCTCATCTTAATCAAAGACTGACAGGGAGAGAGAGACAAAGAGAGAGGAAGAGAGAGAGGAAGATAGAGACAGAGAGAGAGGAAGAGAGAGACAGAGAGAGACAGTGGGTGAATGCAAGCATTTTGCAACTGTGCCTCAAAACCTAATGTATACCTGGTCCACCACTCCACCCTGGACTTGAACAGCCTTTACAACCATGTCCACCTCTACAAGGCAGCAATCCAGGTCTTTTGCCAGGACCCTGAAGGACGTCACCCTCAGCCATAACCCCAGCACCTCACACAGGAGCAACAGAGCAACGGACACCCCGCCCAGACTAGCGAGACACGCTTCCAGACCTGCAAGACCCCCGAAGGACCTGCACTGAGAGAACCTACGCCAAGAGGACCTACACCCAGACCACAGCATCACCAGCCACACCCCAAACATCTGAGACCACCCCAAACCAACCCTGGTCACACCCTATATAGCCCCCATATCAGACCTTTGCCTGTTCTGCCCACCCCTTGCCCACCGCAAGGGGTGGGCAGAAGTACCTCAACATGACAGCAAGACATATTCCCAGGCTGTGAGCAGAGCAACAGGCCCAACCCCCACTATTACACACGCCCAAGCCCCTTCCTGCGACCTAAGAGGTATGTATCAGAGGATCAACATGCTCTGCTCACACAAACAGTGATGTTCCGGGCCTAAACCACACAAAACAACACTAGACACTATGGAACACCAAGCTTTTACTATCTCATCCTGGAATATACAAGGTCTGAGGTCATCTGCCTTTGGCCTAAAGAGCAGGAACCCAGACATATCAAAGAAATTGGAAATACAGACATTGTCATCCTACAAGAAACATGGTATAGAGGAGACGGACCCAGAGGTTGCCCTCTAGGTTACAGAGAGCTGGTAGTCCCATCCACCAAACTACCAGGTGTGTAACAGGGAAGAGACACAGGGGTATGCTAATTTGGTATAGAGCAGACTTAACCCACTCTATTAAATTAGTTATAACGGGAACATTTTACATCTGGCTAGAAATTCATAAGGAAATTACTTCAACAGAGAACAATGTCCTCATGTGTGCTCCCTGTATCCCCCAATAGAATCCCCATACTTTAACATGACAGCTACTCCATCCTGGAGTAGGAAATCAATAATTTCCAGGTTCAGTGACATGTAATAGTCTGTGGCGACCTAAATGCCAGAACTGGACAAGAACCCGACACTCTCAGCACACAGGGGGAAAAACACCTACCTGGAGGTGACAGCATTCCCTCCCCCATATCACAGGAAAATCAGACTATACTTTAACAGAGCTATGCTCAATCATGAGGCATCAAAGCCAAAGGAACTGAATAATATTAAGAAATGCTATAAATGGGAATCTACCAAAAAACAATTAGGCAACAACAAATTCAATCCCTTATAGACAATTTCCTGGACAAAAGGTTTCACTGTAATAGCGAAGGTCTAAACTTGCAGCAGAAAACCTAAACAGTCTTTTTGACTTCTTAGCTTCCCTATCAAATCTACAAATGTCAAGCAAACAACCTAAGAAAATTCACAACAATGACAGAATGATGGCGCCAGAGAGGATGGCTGCTGTTTTATTGTCTCTTAACCAACGGTGCTGTTTTGTTCGTTTTTTCGCATTGTTTGTAACTTATTTTGTACATAATGTTGTTGCTACTGTCTCTTATGACCAAAAAGAGCATCTAGAACATCAATTACTCAGCCCGAATTGGACTAATAATATTTATTTAATGAGTCGGACGGGGCTGCAGGTAGCCTAGTGGTTAGGACAATCCCGAAGCCCAAAGCCCAAATCCCCAATCTCCGAGCTCACTCAAAAGCCCAAATCCCCAATCTCCGAGCTCACTAGGTAAAAGTCTGTGGTTCTGCCCCTGAACAAGGCAGTTAACCTACTATTTCTCGGTAGGCCATCATTGTAAATAAAAATTTGTTCTGAACTGACTTGCCTAGTTAAATTTAATACTCCGAACATGCCGTCATTTGCAAGAGAAAGAAACTTAGATTTTGCAGAAAGAGATCGGGGTGCCTTGTGAGGATCAGGCGACGAGTGGCTAATCTGCCTTTGCCATACGTAATGTTAGTCAACATTCAATCTCTGGAAAATGAATAGAATGAACTGAAAGCACATATATCCTACCAACGGGACATTAAAAACGCTATTATCTTACGTTTCACAGAGTCGTGGCTGAACGACGACATGAATAACATACAGCTGGCGGGTTATACACTCCATCAGCAGGATAGAACAGCAGCCTCTGGTAAGACACCGGGCGGCGGCCTTTGTATATTTGTGAACAACAACTGGTGCATATCTAAGGAAGTATCAAGGTTTTTCTCGCCTGAGGTAGAGTATCTCATGATAAGCTGTAGACCACACTATCCACTTAGTTTTCATCTGTATTTTTTCGATGAGCTGTATACCATCATAAGCAAACAGGAAAATGCTCATCCAGATGCGGCGCTCCTAGTGGCCGGGGACTTTAATACAAGGAAACTTAAATCAGTTTTACCAAATTTCTATCAGCACGTTAAATGTGCAAACAGAGGGGGAAAAAATCCAGACCACCTTTACTCCACACACAGAGACGCATACAAAGCTCTCCCTTACCCTCCATTTGGCAAATCTGGCCATAATTCTATACTCCTGATTCCTGCTTACAAGCAAAAATTAAAGAAGGAAGCAACAGTGACTCGGTCTATAAAAAAGTGGTCAGATGAAGCAGATGCTAAACTACAGGACTGTTTTGCTAGCTCAGACAGGAATATGTTCAGAGATTCCTCCGATGGCATTTAGGAGCACACGACATCCATCATTGGCTTCATCAATAAGTGCATCGATAACGTCGTCCCCACAGTGACTGTACATACATACCCCAATGAGAAGCAATGGATTACAGACAACATTCGCACTGAGCTAAAGGGTGGAGTTGCCGCTTTCAAGGAGCGGGACTCTAACCCGGAAGCTTATAAGAAATCCTGCTATGCCCCCGACGAACCATCAAACAGGCAAAGCAACAGGGTTGCATCACTGCCTGGTATGGCAATTGTTCGGCTTCCGACCGCAAGGCACTACAGAGGGTAGTGCGTACGGCCCAGTACATCACAGGGGCCTAGCTTCCTACCATCCAGGACCTCTATACCAGGTGGTGTCAGAGGAAGGCCTTAAAAATGGTCAAAGACTCCAGCCATCCTAGTCATACACATTTTCTCTGCTACCGCACGGCAAGTGGTACCGGAGCACCAATTTTACGTTCAAAGGGCTTCTTAACAGCTTCTACCCACAAGCCATAAGACTCCTGAAGAAATGACTACCCAGACTATTTGCATTCCCCCATCTTCTGCGCTGCTGCTACTCCCTGTTATTATCTATGCATAGTCACTTTAATAACTCTACCTACATGTACATATTACCTCAATTACCTCAACACCGGTGCCCCTGCACATTGAGTCTGTACCGGTACCCCCTGTATATAGCCCCGCTATTGTTATTTTACTGCTGCTCTTTAAATATTTGTTATTTTTATGTCTTACTTTTTTTTGTATTTTCTTCACACTGCATTGTTGACTAGGGGCTCGTAAGTAAGCATTTCACTGTAAGGTCTACACCCTTAGGTATTTGGTGCATGTGACAAGTACAATTTGATTTGAAATTGTTTGATGAAGAATGCAAAAACCTAAGAGAGAAATTGACAAACCTATCCAACCACGAACATAGAGACCCAGAAAACCTTAGCCTACACCTTCACTATGTTGAATCACTAAAATAATACAGAAATATACTACAGAAAAGAAGTAACAGCACACAAGAAATCAGCTCAATGTAATTGAAGAAACCATAGAATCTAATCACTACTGGGAAAATTGGAAAACTCTAAACAAACAACAACATGAAGAGTTATCTATCCAAAACAGAGATGTATGGATAAAACACTTCTCCAGTTCTTTTGGCCCTATAACAAAGAAAAAACAGCAAAAACATATACATGATCAAATACAAATCTAAGAATCAACTATTAAAGACTACCAGAACCCACTGGATCATCCAATTACCTCAAATGAACTACAGGACAAAGTTACAAACCCTCCAACCCAAAAAAGCCTGTGGGGTTGATGGTATCCTCAATGAAATTATAAAATATACAGACCACAAATTCTAATTGGCTATACTTCAACTTTCTAACATCATCCTCAGCTCTGGCATCTTCAAAGTATTTGGAAACAAGGACTGGTCACCCCAATACACAAAAGTGAAGACAAATTTGACCCGAATAACTACCGGGGGATATGCGTCAACAGCAACCTTGGGAAAATCCTCTGCATTATCATTAACAACAGACTTCTAGATTCCTTAACGAAAAAAATTACTGAGCAAATGTCAAATTAGCTTTTTACCAAGGTACTGTACAACAGATCCGGTATTCACCCTGCACACCTTAACTGACAAACAAACAAAACAAAGGCAAAGTTTTCTCATGCTATGTTGATTTCAAAACAGCTTTCAACTCAATTTGGCATGAGGGTCTGTTATACAAATTGATGGAAAGTGGTGTTGGTGTAGAAAAACATACGACATTATAAAATCTATGTACACAAACAACAAGTGTGCAGTTAGAATTTAGAATTGGCAAAAAACACACATTTTGTTCCACAGGGCTGGGGGGTGAGACAGGGATGTGCCTTAACCCTCTTCAACATATATATCACCCTAATAGACACCCTAATAGAATCTGATGTCAAATGTCTACTGTTTGCTGATGATCTGGTGCTTCTGTCTCCAACCAAAGAGGGCCTACAGCAGCAGCTAGATCTTCTGCACGGATTCTGTCAGACCTCAGTAAATCTCAATAAGACAAAAGAAATGGCGTTCCAAAAAAGGTCCAGTTGCCAGGACCACAAATACAAACTCCATCTAGACACCTTTGCCCTAGAGCACACAAAAAACTATACATACCTCGGCCTAAACATCAGCTCCACAGGAACTTCCACAAAGCTGTGAACGATCTGAGAGACAAGGCAAGAAGGGCCTTCTATGCCATCAAAATTAACATAAAATTCGACATACCAATTAGAATCTGGCTAAAAATACTTGAATCAGTTATAAAAAACCCCTAACTGAGATATCTACTGCAGCCCTCATCCTCCACATACAACACCCGTTGTGCCAGTTATATTCTGTTAAAGGTCCCCAAAGCACACACATTCCTGGGTCGCTCCTGTTTTCAGTTCGCTGCAGCTAGCGACTGGAACGAGCTGAAAAAAACACCCAAACTGGACTGTTTTATCTCCATCTCTGAATTCAAAGACTCAATCATGGACACTCTTACTGACAGTTGTGGCTGCTTCGCGTGATGTATTGTTGTCTCTACATTCTTGCCCTTTGTGCTGTTTTCTGTGCACAATAATGTTAGGTCTGTCTTTATGTAGTGTTGTGGTGTCTTTCCTGTCGTTTTGTGTGTGTTTTGTCCTATATTTTTATTAAATTTTTTATTTTTAATCCCGGTCCCATCGGCAGTAGGCCTTTTGTCTTTTGGTAGGCCGTCATTGTAAACAAGAATTTGTTCCTAACTGACTTGCCTAGTTAAATAAAGGTTAAATAAAATTAAGTATAAACACATTACCCTTTATAGATGTTATGTCTGGGGTCCGCTCACCAACCAAGAATTCACAAAATGACAAACACCAAATTGAGACTCTGTAAACAGAATTCTGCAAAAATATCCCCCGTGGACAACGTAAATCACCAAATAATGCATGCAGAGCAGAATTAGGCCAATACCTGTTAATTATCAAAATCCAGAAAAGACCTGTTAAATTCTACAACCACCTAAAAGGAAGCAATTCCCAAACCTTCCTTAACAAAGCCATCACCTACAGAGAGATGAACCTGGAGAAGAGCCCCCTAAGCAAGTTAATCCTGGCGCTCTGTTCACAAACAAAGCAGACCCCACAAAGCCCCAGGACAGCAACACAATTAGATCCAACCAAATCATGAGAAAACAAAAAGATAACTACTTGACACATTTGAAAGAATTTACAAAAAAAACGGAGCAAACTAGAATGCTATTTGGCCCTAAACAGAGAGTACACAGTGGCAGAGTACCTGACTACTGTGATTGACCCAAAATTAAGGAAATCTTTGACTATGTACAGACTCAGTGAGCATAGCCTTGCTATTGAGAAAGGCCGCCGTAGGTAGACCTGGCTCTCAAGAGAAGACAGGCTATGTGCACACTGCCCACAAAATGAGGTGGAAACTGAGCTGCACTTCCTAACCTCCTGCCAAATGTATGACCATATTAGAAACACATATTTCCCTCAGATTACACAGACACAAAAATATTTTGAAAACAAATCAAATTTTGCAACAAGAAAAGGGCAACGAGTGAAGAACAAACACCATTGTAAATACAACCAATATTTATGTTTATTTATTTTCCCTTTTGTACTTTAACTATTTGCACTTCATTGCAACACTGCATATAGACATAATATGACATTTGAAATGTGTAATGTTTACTGTTAATTTTTCATTATTTATTTCACTTTTTTTTATTATTTATTTCACTTGCTTTATCAATGTAAACATATGTTTACCATGCGAATGAAGCTCCTTAAATTGAAATTGAATTGAGAGAGAGGAAGAGAGAGACAGAAATAGAGAGAGAGAGTCAGAGTCCTAGAGAAAGAGAGAAGGAAAACAGAGATAGGTAGAAGGCAAAGAAGGATGAGAATACCACTAACACCATAGGTGCTTTTGAACTGTGCTTAACAGATTCCAGTCAATATGTGTGTATGTGTGTGTGTGTGTGTGTGTGTGTGTGTGTGTGTGTGTGTGTGTGTGTGTGTGTGTGTGTGTGTGTGTGTGTGTGTGTGTGTGTGTGTATGGGTGTGTGTGTGTGTGTGTGTGTGTGTGTGTGTGTGTGTGTGTGTGTGTGTGTGTGTGTGTGTGTGTGTGTGTGTGTGTGTGTGTGTGTGTGTGTGTGTGTGTGTGTGTGTGTGTGTGTGTGCGCCTGCACGTGTGTGTTTGCGTAGCCGGTCGATACCAAAAGTTAAAAGCCAGAGGTGAAAGGTCGTCTCATTAGCATGTTGTTTGGCAGGAGATGTCATTAAACACGCACACACAGACAAACGTAATTAAGGCTTTTAGAATGATCAGTCTGAAATGAATATAGTTGAGAGACATGGAATTAAGCAGGGCAAGAGAGAGTAGATGGGATACACAGAGATAAACACCAATACTGCCAAGTTCACACACGCACACACACACTCACACACATACAAAAACACCACACACACAGACACACAGACACACACACACACACACACACACACACACACACACACACACACACACACACACACACACACACACACACACACAGACACACAGACACACAGACACACACACACACAGACACACACACATACAGACACGTACACATGGACCTCAAAAGACACTCAGCGAGAAAGAAGAAAACAGACATTAGCATACATACTCTACTGAGTGGACAAAACATTAAGAACACCTGCTATTTCCATGACATTGACTGACCAGGTGAATCCAGGTGAAAACGATGATCCCTTATTGATGTCACTTGTTAAATCCATTTCAATCGGTGCAGATGATTTTTTAAGCCTTTAGACATGGATTGTGTATGTCTGCCATTCAGAGAGTGAATGGGCAAGACAAAATATTTAAGTGAGTGCCTTTGAACGGAGTATGGTAGTATGTCAGGTGCACCAGTTTGTTTCAAGAATTGCAAAGCTGCTTGTTTTTTCATGCTCAACAGTTTCCCCTGTGTATCAAGAGTGGTCCACCACCCAAAGGACATCCAGCCAACTTGACACAACATTGGACTCAACATTGGCCAGCATCCTTGTGGAATGTTTTCGACACCTTGCAGAGTCCATGCCCTGACAAATTGAGGCTGTTCTGAGGAAAAAGGGGGGGTGCAATCAGTGTACAGTATATTGGTCTCAGTGTGCAGTATATTGGTCTCAGTATACAGTATATTGGTCTCAGTGTGCAGTATATTGGTCTCAGTGTGCAGTATATTGGTCTCAGTGTGCAGTATATTGGTCTCAGTGTGCAGTATATTGGTCTCAGTGTGCAGTATATTGGTCTCAGTGTACAGTATATTGGTCTCAGTGTACAGTATATTGGTCTCAGTGTACAGTATATTGGTCTCAGTGTGCAGTATATTGGTCTCAGTGTACAGTATATTGGTCTCAGTGTACAGTATATTGGTCTCAATAAATGATCTTCCAGGACTGTCTGGGAGGTCTACTGAGTTCTATGGAGATACACCCAGTCAATAGTTAGATATTAGGGGGTTATTCAACCGGCCCTCCGTCGTGACGTCACCTGAACGCCCATCAGCTAACGTTAGCTGTCTAGAGCATATCGGCTGCTAGCTAAATAGGTCCATCGGACAATTTCTGGTCTCCTTTACCATACGGAACCCCACTAATCCATCACGACTGGTCTACCGACAAAAACGCACGAGGAGGCTATAAACAGACTTCCTCCGTCTTCTGCTAGCTTGCTACCCCCGGCTAGCTGTCTGAATCGCCGTGTCCCCAACCAGCCTCACTACTCACTGGACCCTTATGATCACTCGGCTAAGCATGCCTCTCCTCTCCTCAATGTCAATATCCTTGTCCATTGCTGTTCTGGTTAGTGTTTATTGTCTTATTTCACTGTAGAGCCTCTAGCCCTGCTCAATATACCTTATCCAACCCTTCAGTTCCACCACCCACACATGCGATGACATCACCTATTTTAAATGATGTTTCTAGAGACAATATCTCTCTCATCATCACTCAATGCCTAGGTTTACCTCCACTGTATTCACATCCTACCATACCTTTGTCTGTACATTATGCCTTGAATCTATTTTATCGCCCCCGGAAACATGTTCCTTTTACTCTCTGTTCAGGACATCCTAGACGACCAGTCCTTATAGACTTTAGCTGTACCCTTATCCTACTCCTCCTCTGTTCCTCTGGTGATATAGAGGTTAATCCAGGCCCTGCAGTGCCTAGCTCCACTCATATTCCCCAGGCGCTCTCATCTGTTGACTTCTGCAACCGTAAAAGCCTTGGTTTCATGCATGTTAACATTAGAAGCCTCCTCCCTAAGTTTGTTTTATTCACTGCCCTAGCACACTCTGCCAACCTGGATGTCCTTGCTGTGTCTGAATCCTGGCTTAGGAAGACCACCAAAAACCCTTAAATCTCCATCCCTAACTACAACATTTTCAGACAAGATAGAACGGCCAAAGGGGCGGTGTTGCAATCTACTGCAGAGATAGCCTGCAGAGTTCTGTCTTACTATAGAGGTCTGTACCCAAACAAATTGAACTTTTACTTTTAAAAATCCCCATTTCTAGAAACAAGTCTCTCACCGTTGCCGCTTGCTATAGACCACCCTCTGCCCCCAGCTGTGCTCTGGACACCATATGTGAACTGATTGCCCCCATCTATCTTCAGAGCTCGTGCTGCTAGGTGGCCTAAACTGGGACATGCTTAATACCAAGGCATCCTACAATCTAAGATTGATGCCCTCAACCTGACACAAATTATCAGTGAACCTACCAGGTACAACCCCAAAGCCGTAAACACGGGCACCCTCATAGATTTCATCCTAACCAACTTGCCCTCCAAATACACCTCTGCTGTTTTAAACCAAGATCTCAGCGATCACGGCCTCATTGCCTGCATCCGTAATGGGTCTGCGGTCAAACAACCTCCCCCCATCACTGTCAAACGCTCCCTAAAACACTTCAGCGAGCAGGCCTTTCTAATCGACCTGGCCCGGGTATCCTGGAAGGATATTGACCTCATCCCGTCATTAGAGGATGCCTGGTTGTTCTTTAAAAGTGCCTTCCTCACCATCTTAAATAAGCACGCCCCATTCAGGAAATTTAGAACCAGGAACATATATAGCCCTTGGTTCTCTCCAGACCTGACTGCCCTTGACCAGCACAAAAACATCCTGTGGCGTTCTGCATTAGCATCGAACGGCCCCCGTGATATGCAACTTTTCAGCGAAGTTAGGAACCAATATACACAGGCAGTCAGGAAAGTCAAGGCTAGCTTTTTCAAGCAGAAATGTGCTTCCTGTCACACAAACTCAAAAAGGTTCTGAGACACTGTAAAGTCCATGGAGAATAAGAGCACCACTTCCCAGCTGCCCACTGCACTGAGGATAGGAAACTCTGTCACCACCGATAAATCCACTATAATTGAGAATTTCAATAAGCATTTTTCTACGGCTGGCAATGCTTGCTACCACCTGGCTACCCCTACCCCGGTCAACAGCCCTGCACCCCCCACAGCAACTCACCCAAGCCTGCCCCATTTCTCTTTCTCCCAAATCCAGTTAGCTGATGTTCTGAAAGAGCTTAATTGTTTAATTGCTATAGTGTAATTACTTGGCCTTACCTTCCTTATCTTACCTCATTTGCACAAATTGTATATAGATTTGTTTTTCTACTGTATTATTGACTGTATGTTTGTTTACTCCATGTGTAACTCTGTGTTGTTGTATGTGTCGAACTGCTTTGCTTTATCTTGGCCAGGTCGTAGTTGTAAATGAGAACTTGTTCTCAACTTGCCTACCTGGTTAAATCACGGTGAAATAAATAAATAAAGACTGTATTCAGAGATACATTCAGTCAATAATAGATATCAGACTCTATTCAGAGGAGTTAAACCCAGTCAATAGTTAGTTATTAAACTATATTCAGAGGAGTTAAACCCAGTCAATAATTAGATATTAGACTGTACTCAGAGGAATTAAACCCAGTCAATTGTTAGATATTAGACTGTAATCAGACTTAAAGCTAAGATAGCCAAGGACCGTTTGGCTGGCTTTCTGAATGTCACCCAGTTCCCATGCATTTAATTAACACACTCTGCTCAACGTGGTATCGCCAAAAGTGCAGCACATACATACTGTACACTCACAGTAGGCTACTGAGACTGCAAAGGAGAGGAGAGAACAGAAGAGAAGAGGAGAGGAGAGGAAAAGGCCTCTTGGAAGTTGGACCAGCAAATACAACAAAATAACTTTTTATGAACTTGTTCTTGAACTCTAACTGTTGTGAGTGAAAGTCTTGTCAGGTTCGTTGTGTCTCTCCTGAGGCTAAGTACAAGCCATGAACCAGCGATGAGAAGAGCAGAGATTACCATCTCAGCCTCAGGTAAAGTCATGTTTAATGGAAGAAACTATCGAGAAACAGCCTGGAGTCAAAACCAGGGAATATATCTTTACAAATAGGTGATTTTCAAATCAAATCAAATCAAATTGTATTTGTCATATGCGCCGAATACAACAGACCTTACAGTGAAATGCTTACTTGCAAGCCCTTAACCAACAATGCTTTAGGAAGTTTAAAGAATAAAAAAAAATAAGTAAAAAATAGATACACCTGAACCAAATACATTTAAACTCAGTTTTCACAATTCCTGACATTTAATCCTAGTAGAAATTCCCTGTCTTAGGTCAGTTAGGATAACTACTTTATTTTAAGAATGTGAAATGTCAGAATAATAGTAGAGAGAATTATTTATTTCAGCCTTTATCTCTTCCATCACATTCCCAGTGGGTCAGAAGTTTACATACACTCAATTAGTATTTGGTAACATTGCCTTTAAATTGTTTTAATTTGGGTCAAACGTTTTGGGTAGCCTTCCACAAGCTTCGCACAATAAGTGGGATGAATTTTTCCTGACAGAGCTGGTGTAACTGAGTCAGGTTTGTAGGCCTCCTTGCTCGCACACGCTTTTTCAGTTCTGCCCACACATTTTCTATGGGATTGAGGTCAGGGCTTTGTGATGGCCACTCCAATACCTTGACTTGTTGTCCTTAAGCCATTCTTCAACAAGTTTGTAAGTATGCTTGGGGTCATTGTCGATTTGGAAGACCCACTTGCGACCAAGCTTTAACTTCCTGACTGATGTCTTGAGATGTTGCTTCAATATATCCACATAATTTTCCTTCTCATGATGCCATCTATTTTGTGAAGTGCACCAGTCCCTCCTGCAGCAAAGCACCCCCACAACATGATGCTGCCACCCCCGTGCTTCACGGTTGGGATGGTGTTCTTTGGCTTGCAAGCCTCCCCCTTTTTCCTCCAAACATAACGATGGTCATTATGGCCAAACAGTTCTATTTTTGTTTTATCAGACCAGAGGACATTTCTCCAAAAAGTACGATCTTTGTCCCCATGTGCAGTTGCAAACCGTAGTCTGGATTTTTTTATGGCGGTTTTGGAGCAGCGCCTTCTTCCTTGCTGAGCGGCCTTTCAGGTTATGTCGGTATAGTACTCATTTTAATGTGGATATAGATACTTTTGTACCTGTTTCCTCCAGCATCTTTACAAGGTCCTTTGCTGTTGTTCTGGGATTGATTTGCATTTTATTGCACCAAAGTACGTTCATCTCTAGGAGACAGAACGCATCTCCTTCCTAAGCGGTATGACAACTGCATGGTCCCATGGTGTTTATACTTGCGTACAATTGTTTGTACAGATGAACGTGGTACCTTCAGGCGTTTGGAAATTGCTCCCAAGGATAAACCAGACTTGCTCCCAAGTATGAACCAGACTTGTGGAGGTCTACATTTCTTCTGAGTTCTTGGCTGATTTCTTTAGATTTTCCCATGATGTCAAGCAAAGAGCCACTGAGTTTGAAGGTAGGCCTTGAAATACATCCACCGGTACACCTCCACAGTCAACTTAGTGTATGTGAACTTCTGACTCACTGGAAATGAGATACAGTGAATTATAAGTGAAATAATCTGTCTGTAAACAATTGTTGAAAAATTACTTGTGTCATGCACAAAGTAGATGTCCTAACCAACTTGCCAAAACTATAGTTTGTTAACAAGAAATGTGTGGAGTGGTTGAAAAACAAGTTTTAATGACTCCAACCTAAGTGTATGTAAACTTCCGATTTCAACTGTAAGTATTTTTTTTTAAATAAAAGTAACAAATAATTTATCAGCAGCAGTAAAACAACAAGCGAGGCTATATACAGGGGGTACTGGTACAGAGTCAATGTGGAGGCTATATACAGGGGGGGTACTGGTACAGAGTTAATGTGCGGAGGCACCGGTTAGTCGAGGTAATTGAGGTAAAATGTACAAGTAGGTAGAGTTAAAGTGACTATGCATAGATAATAAACAGAGAGTAGCAGCAGCGTAAAAGAGGGATCTGGGTAGCCCTTTGATCAGCTGTTCAGGAGCCTTATGGCTTGGGGGTAGAAGCTGTTAAGAAGCCTTTTGGACCTAGACTTGGTGCTCCGGCACCACTCGCCGTACGGTAGCAGAGAGAACAGTCTATGACTAGGGTGGCTGGAGTCTTTGACAATTTTTATGGCCTTCCTCTGACACCGCCTGGAATAGAGGTCCTGGATGGCAGGAAGCTTGGCCCTTGTACTGGGCCATACACACTACCCTCTGTAGTGCCTTCTGGTCGGATTCCGAGCAGTTTTGAGGATCTGAGGACCCATGCCAAATATTTTCAGTCTCTTGAGGGGGAAGAGGCTTTGTCGTGCCCTCTTTACGACTGTCTTAGTGTGTTTGGACAATGATAGTTTGTTGGTGATGTGGACACCAAGGAACTTGAAGCTCTCAATCTGTTCCACAGCCCCGTCGGTGCGAATGGGGGTGTGCTTAGTGATGAGCTTTGAGGGCACTAGGAGGGTGTTGAATGCTGAGGTGTAGTCAATGAATTTCATTCTCACATAGGTGTTCCTTTTGTCCAGGTTGGAAAGGGCAATGTTGAGTGCAACAGAGATTGCATCATCTGTGGATATTTTGGGGTGGTATGCAAATTGGAGTGGGTCTATGGTTTCTTGGATAATGGTGTTGATGTGAGCCATGACCAGCCTTTCAAAGCACTTCGTGGCTACAGACGTGAGTGCTACGGGTCGGTAGTCATTTAGTCCAACTCGTTGAAGAAGTAGAATTCCTCCAGTACCGGGTGAGTAATCACTGCCCTGATATCAAGAAGCTCTTTTCGGTTATAAGACACGGTGGCAGAAACATTATGGGCAAAATAAGTTACAAATAACACGAAAGAAAACACAATAGCACAATTGATTATGGGATCGTAAAACGGCAGCCATCTCCTTCGAAGCCATTATTCTTTTCTGAAGGAATCTTAGTGTAATCATGAGAAATTTTAAGAAATAAATAAAAACAGTTAAACACCACTGTTTCAGATGGCATTAAATATTTGAGTGAGTGTTTGGTTCAGTATCTCTGCTGCTCCAATACTGAAGAGAGCGTTTGGTTCAGTATCAATGCTGCAACAAATCAAATCAAATCAAATTGTACACTACTGAAGAGAGCGTCTGGTTCAGTATCTGTACTGCTAAAATACTGAAAAGAGTGTTTTGTTCAGTATCTGTACTGCTAAAATACTGAAGAGAGTGTCTGGTTCAGTATCAGTACTGCTAAAATACTTAAGAGAGTGTCTGGTTCAGTATCTGTACTGCTACATTGTACTGCTACAATACTGAAGAGAGTGGGTGAGATAGTAAGTAACCCCCACCCCCCCTGATAACACATACAGATGTGATGCTCGATAAACATATACAAAATCTAATTAACTAGATAAATGAGAAATAAGCGAGATGAGGAAATGTAATGACCAATTACATTTAATGCATATGTATGAGAGATAATGAATCCGGAAGAAAATCAAAAGCTTTAGTCAGGCAATGACCATGATGAACAGTACCAGTCAAACGTTTGGACACACCTACTCATTCAAAGACAGTTTCATCATAGCTATTAATGGTTTTTGTGAATGCACATGTAGAAACTTTCAAAGTTCTTGAAATGTTCGCATTGACTGACCTTCATGTCTTAAAGTAGTGATGGACTGTTGTTTCTCTTTGCTTATTTGAGATGTTCTTGCCATAATATGGACTTGGTATTTTACCAAATAGGGCTATCTTCTGTATACCACCCCTACCTTGTCACAACACAACTGATTGGTTCAAACGCATTAACAAGGAAAGAAATTCCACAAATGAACTTTTAACAAGACACACCTCGTAATGTATGTAGAGGACCTATCAGAAACAGGCAATGATCATGATGTATGATGGGGACCTATCAGAAACAGACAATGATGAGGATGTATGATGGGGACCTATCAGAAACAGAAAATTATCAAGATGTATGATGGGGACCTATGAGAAACAAAAAATTATCAGGATGTATGATGGGGACCTACCAGAAACAGGAAATGATCAGGATGTATGATGGGGACCTATCAGAAACAGGCAATGATCATGATGTATGATGGGGACCTATCAGAAACAGGCAATGATCATGATGTATGATGGGGACCTATCAGAAACAGACAATGATCAGGATGTATGATGGGGACCTATCAGAAACAGACAATGATCAAATCAAATCAAATTTTATTTGTCACATACACATGGTTAGCAGATGTTAATGTGAGTGTAGCGAAATGCTTGTGCTTCTAGTTCCGACCATGCAGTAGTATCTAACAAGTAATCTAACAAATTCACAACAACTACCTTATACACACAAGAGTAAAGGAATGAATATGAGTATGTACATGTAAATATATGGATGAGCGATGGCTGACCGGCGTAGGCAAGATGCAATAGATGGTATGGAGTACAGTATATACATGTGAGATGAGTAGTGTAGGATATGTAAACATTATATAAATGGCATCGTTTAAAGTGGCTAGTGATACATTTATTACATCCACTTCTTATTATTAAAATGGCTAGAGATTTGAGTTGATGGATGACCGGCTTAGGCAAGATTCAGTAGATGGTATAGAGTACAGTGTATACATTTGATATGAGTAATGTCGGATATGTAAAAATGATATGCAAAATTGTTTAAAGTGGCTAGTGATACATTTGTTATATCCAATTTTTTATTATTTAAAGTGGCTAGAGATTTCAGTCAGTATGTTGGCAACAGCCACTCAATGTTAGTCTGAGGGCCTTGAGATAGAAGCTGTTTTTCAATCTCTCGGTCCCAGCTTTGATGCACCTGTACTGACCTCGCCTTCTGGATGATAGCGGGGTGAACAGGCAGTACCTCGGGTGGTTGTTGTCCTTGATGATCTTTTTGGCCTTCCTGCGACATCGGGTGGTGTAGGTGTCTTGGAGGGAAGGTAGTTTGCCCCCGGTGATGCGTTGTGCAGACCTCACTACCCTCTGGAGAGCCTTACGGTTGTGGGCAGAGCAGTTGCCCTACCAGGCGGTGATACAGCCCGATTGTGCACATTGTACTTTCACTAACTGTCCTTCAGTTTGAGGCAGGACACATATTTGGCTACCAAAACAGCACAGTTTGGCTTCTCACCCTTGAGTCTGTACCTAGTCAGTGTTTTCCTCAGTTTTTTACCTGTCACTGTGTTCAGTCTGCCACCATGTACTGTCTCTTTAGAGCCAAATAACACTGAAGTTTAGATTTTTTGTGGTCCAATAGGTGACATATTTTTAAATGTTTTGCTTTGTGATGATTTGGTTGGGCCAGATTTTCTGAGTGCTGTCCTGAAGGTCTACGGGGTTGGTCTGGGCAGATTACGTGTGTGACACCAATCAGGCCCCCGAGGACTGGAGTTAACCAGGCCTGATCTAGATGCTGCTGTAACCCCTCTTTAGTGGGAGACAGCAGCACCAGGTCGTCTGCGTACAGCAGACACTTGATTTCAGTGTTGTCTAGGGTAAGACCAGGTGCTGCAGATTCTTCAAATGTTTTGCAAATTCATTAATGATGATGCTAAATAGTGTCAGACTTACTGAGAAGCCCT
Organism: Brachymystax lenok tsinlingensis; assembly: GCA_030435695.1. Taxonomy (NCBI): domain Eukaryota; kingdom Metazoa; phylum Chordata; class Actinopteri; order Salmoniformes; family Salmonidae; genus Brachymystax; species Brachymystax lenok. The sequence continues at coordinate 41,846,716 of CM059816.1, forward strand.
GTTCTCTCTCTCTCTCTCTCTCTCTCTCTCTCTCTCTCTCTCTCTCTCTCTGGTCCTTAGATTACCTCTCTCCACTTCACTCGTTTCATCTCACCAAAATATCTCTCTCTCTCAGGTCCTTAGATTCCCTCTCTCTGCTTCACTTGCTTCAACTCACCAGAATATCTCTCCCTCCTCTCTCTCTTTCTCTCTCTCTCTCTCTCTGATCCTTAGATTCCCTCTCTCTTCTTCACTCATTTCATCTCGCCAGAATATCTCTCTCTCTCTCTCTCTCTCTCTCTCTTTCATTGTCTGCTCTGTTTATATCATTGTTGGATGAATAACAGACTCTTTTCAAAACACACACGCACACGCATGCACACGCACACACACGCACACACACTGTTTAAGTTTAAATCCTCTGTTGTCTTATCTTGTTCCTGGGACACTTGCAGCAACAAACCATCACTCAGAGTGTGTGTTAGGGTTTTATGTCTGTGTGTGTGTGTGTGTGTGTGTGTGTGTGTGTGTGTCTGTCTGTCTGTCTGTTTGTCTGTCTGTGTGTGAGTGTGTGTGTGTGTCTGTCTGTGAAGACTACCCTCCACTATAATTATTTATCTCTATTTCATTCCCTGTTGCGTTTTAAAATTGATATCAAAAACATGTAATTCTTCTCTTGTTAGGGGTGTTTCCCATTTGTTTTTATTTGTTTGAACTAAACTGTTTGATGCCTATTTGAATGTGTGCCAGAGATGAACCCACTTCATAGAGCTAAGTTATGTCATATCGATGACTTAAGACAAATGTCATAAACAGCCCTGACAGCTGCTGTCGACTAAGGACAACTGACTATACACTCTCATGACACAAATTGATGTCTAGGTCAGCTAACTGACTAAATACCATCTTACATAAATAATATCTGGTGTCATGACTGCTAAGTTAGTCATTAGTGTTACACCACAAAACAGAGATTTCTATAGACAGTATGGTCAACTCAACTCTTTTCTTTGAAAAGTCAAGCCGATAAAAGTTCATACAAGGTGAAGCTAAATAGATTACAGGAAAGAAAATCGTATATGAAAAGTTATTACTTGGTCAACGTCTTGGGACTGGATTCAGGAATTGGATGGTTCCTGATACAGAGTGGAAAACAATAAAGGAAGAGGGGACATATTGATGCTGGAGGGTAGAAATAAGGCCTATATTCAATGTGGACCAATGACTCTTGAGATTTAGAAAATAACTGGAGCCAAATCGCTAAGAGTTGAAGAAGCACAACTTTTCCTTGTTACATATCTACAACTAAGTTATACCTCTGTCCAGCTTATGTTGGTTTTCTCAGTTCAACTTTATTAACATTAAAACTTCAAGGAACTGTTTGTTTATCCTTTCATAACACAGATAGTGGGGTACGCAGACGCACTGTGGACACACAGACACACTGTGAACACACAGACACACTGTGGACACACAGACACACGTTGTTAAAACACACACAGTGTCATTTTTTTCAGGATTAGAACTGGTGAAATGGGAATGAATGCGAGTCATTAAGGAGTCTTGCTCTGCCCTGTCTCTCCCTCCCGGCCCCGGGATGTTGTTCATTATGTTGATCAATCTTTAGGCCACGGGTATAAATATTCCCCTACGTCTCTAATGGCAAAAGAGTGGGACCATTGGGCCATGGATTATTCTCATTTACCACTCACATCAACATTCACAGCCTGCGTAAACACACACACACACACGCACACACACAGGGTCAGCGAGCGTACACACACGCACACACAGAAATGTGTACTGCTAACACTTGAATCTGCACAGATTGTAGCCTTGACAAACAAACACACACACATGAGCTTTTACAACTTCCTGAACTGACGTAATGCAAGTACGCATGTAGTCATCTATAACATACTATATCTATACTGTCCATATTCAGGACATGTAGTCATCTATAACATACTATATCTATACTGTCCATATTCAGGACATGTAGTCATCTATAACATACTATATCTATACTGTCCATATTCAGGACATGTAGTCATCTATAACATACTATATCTATACTGTCCATATTCAGGACATGTAGTCATCTATAACATACTATACCTATACTGTCCATATTCAGGTAATGTAGTCATCTATAACATATGCTATCTATACTGTCCATATTCAGGACATGTAGTCATCTATAACATACTATATCTATACTGTCCATATTCAGGACATGTAGTCATCTATAACATACTGTATATCTACTGTCCATATTCAGGACATGTTGTCATCTATAACGTAATGTATCTATACTGTTCAGATTCAGGGCATGTAGTCATCTATAACATACTATACCTATACTGTCCATATTCAGGACATGTAGTCATCTATAACGTAATGTATCTATACTGTCCAGATTCAGGGCTTTTTTCGGAGCATAATTCCACACATACAGTGAGGGACAAAAGTATTTGATCCCCTGCTGATTTTGTACGTTTGCCCACTGACAAAGAAATAATCAGTCTATAAATTTAATGGTAGGTTTATTTGAACAATGAGAGACAGAATAACATAAAAAACGCATGTGAAAAATGTTATAAATTGATTTGCATTTTAAGGAGGGAAATAAGTATTTGACCCCCTCTCAATCAGAAAGATTTCTGGCTACCAGGTGTCTTTTATACAGGTAACGAGCTGAGATTAGGAGCACACTCTTAAAGGGAGTGCTCCTAATCTCAGTTTGTTACCTGTATAAAAGACACCTGTCCACAGAAGCAATCAATCAATCAGATTCCAAACTCTCCACCATGACCAATACCAAAGAGCTCTCCAAGGATGTCAGGGACAAGATTGTAGACCTACACAAGGCTGGAATGGGCTACAAGACCATCGCCAAGCAGCTTGGTGAGAAGGTGACAACAGTTGGTGCGATTATTCGCAAATGGAAGAAACACAAAAGAACTGTCAGTCTTCCTCGGCCTGGGGCTCCAATCAAGATCTCACCTCGTGGAGTTGCAATGATCATGAGAACGGTGAGGAATCAGCCCAGAACTACACGCGAGGATCTTGTCAATGATCTCAAGGCAGCTGGGACCATAGTCACCAAGAAAACAATTGGTAACACACTACGCGTTTACCCATGACTGCGTGGCCAAGCACGCATCCAACTCAATCATCAAGTTTGCTGACGACACTACAGTGGTAGGCTTGATTACCAACAACGACGAGACGGCCTACAGAGAGGAGGTGAGGGCCCTCGGAGTGTGGTGTCAGGAAAATAACCTCTCACTAAATGTCAACAAAACAAAGGAGATGATCGTGGACTTCAGGAAACAGGAGAGGGAGCACCCCCCTATCCACATCGAGGGGTCAGTAGTGGAGAAGGTGGAAAGTTTTAAGTTCCTCGGCGTACACATCACGGACAAACTGAATTGGTCCACCCACACAGACAGCGTGGTGAAGAAGGCGCAACAGCGCCTCTTCAACCTCAGGAGGCTGAAGAAATTTGGCTTGTCACCAAAATCACTCACAAACTTTTACAGATGCACAATCGAGAGCATCCTGTCGGGCTGTATCACCGCCTGGTACGGCAACTGCTCCGCCCACAACCGTAAGGCTCTCCAGAGGGTAGTGAGGACTGCACAACGCATCACCGGGGTTAAACTACCTGCCCTCCAGGACACCTACACCACCCGATGTCACAGAAAGGCCAAAAAGATCATCAAGGACAACAACCACCCGAGCCACTGCCTGTTCACCCCGCTATCATCCAGAAGGCGAGGTCAGTACAGGTGCATCAAAGCTGGGACCGAGAGACTGAAAAACAGCTTCTACCTCAAGGCCATCAGACTGTTAAACAGCCATCACTAACATTGAGTGGCTGCTGCCAACATACTGACTTAAATCTCTAGCCACTTTATACATAGGAATTGGATGTAACAAATGTATCACTAGCCACTTTAAACAATTTTGTATATAATGTTTACGTATCCGACATACTCATATCAAATGTATACACTGTACTCTAAACCATCTACTGTATCTTGCCTATGCCGTTAGGTCATCGACCCAAATCTCTAGCCACTTGAATAATTATAATTGGATGAAATAATGTATCACTAGCCACTTTAAACAATGCCATTTATATAATGTTTACATATCCTACATTACTCATCTCATATATGTGTGTGTGTATGTGTGTATATACTGTACTCCATACCATCTACTGCATCTTGCCTATGCCGGTCAGCCATCGCTCATCCATATATTTATATGTACATACTCGTATTCATTCCTTTATTCTTGTGTGTATAAGGTAGTTGTTGTGAATTTGTTAGATTACTTGTTAGATACTACTGCATGGTCGGAACTAGAAGCACAAGCATTTCGCTACACTCGCATTAACATCTGCTAACCATGTGTATGTGACAAATAAAATTTGATTTGATTTACGCCGTGAACGACTGAAATTCTGCAGCGCCCGCAAGGTCCCCCTGCTCAAGAAAGCACATATACATGCCTGTCTGAAGTTTGCCAATGAACATCTGAATGATTCAGAGGACAACTGGGCGAAAGTGTTGTGGTCAGATGAGACCAAAATGGAGCTCTTTGGCATCAACTCAACTCGCCGTGTTTGGAGGAGGAGGAATGCTGCCTATGACCCCAAGAACACCATCCCCACCGTCAAACATGGAGGTGGAAACATTATGCTTTGGGGGTGTTTTTCTGCTAAGGGGACAGGACAACTTCACCGCATAAAAGGGATGATGGACGGGCCCATGTACCGTCAAATCTTGGGTGAGAACCTCCTTCCCTCAGCCAGGGCATTGAAAATGGGTCGTGGATGGGTATTCCAGAATGACAATGACCCAAAACACATGGCCAAGGCAACAAAGGAGTGGCTCAAGAAGAAGCACGTTAAGGTCCTGGAGTGGCCTAGCCAGTCTCCAGACCTTAATCCCATAGAAAATCTGTGGAGGGAGCTGAAGGTTCGAGTTGCCAAACGTCAGCCTTGAAACCTTAATGACTTGGAAAAGATCTGCAAAGAGGAGTGGGACAAAAACCCTCCTTAGATGTGTGCAAACCTGGTGGCCAACTACAAGAAATGTCTGACCTCTGTGATTGCCAACAAGGATTTTGCCACCAAGTACTAAGTCATGTTTTGCAGACGGGTCAAATACTTATTTCCCTCATTAAAATGCAAATCAATTTATAAAATGTTTCACATGCGTTTTTTCTGGATTTATTTGTTGTTATTCTGTCTTTCACTGTTCAAATAAACCCACCATTCAAATTATAGACTGATCATTTCTTTGTCAGTGGGCAAAAGTACAAAATCAGCAGGGGATCAAATACTTTTTTCGATCACTATACAGCATGAGCACAAGAGTGAGATGGGTTGAGTGACAGAGATAGATACACACACGCACATACTCACACACACACTCATACATACTGTACATACACACATACACACACACATACACAAACATACATGTACAAACACAACACTTGAGGCGCAGCGACAAACCAACCGCTCAAAGCACACACAGAGGAGTTGGGTTAAATGCCGGAAGACAAATTTCAGTTGAATGCATTCAGTTGTACAACTGACTAGGAATCCTCTCCTTTCCCCATTTACACACTGACTGAAGGCAGGACAATGACAATGACTGGCTCTGCAATGGCCCTTGGTCACAAGTCAGAGTCACTGACAAACACTGTGACAGAATATGGCTGAGGTCAAGGAATATATATATATATATATATAATTTTTTTTACTTTTTAAGTTGGTCACACACACATACATACACACATACACACACATACACACACACACACACACACACACACATACACACACACACATACACACACATACACACACACAAGTGTGTGTCAATAACACATGTGTGCGCGTGTGCATATGTGCGTGCGTCATGCGTGTGTGTGTGTGTGTGTTTGCGTGTGTCGTGCGTGCATATGTGTGTGTGTGTGTATGTGTTCGTGCATGCATGTTTGTGTGTATTTTCAACAATGAGCCTATTCTCCCAATATGTCCTTCAGTTGGTTTTCTGCATCCATCAAAATATTGCAATTGATGTTTATTCTTCCCCAGTGGTGTGTGAGCCTCTGCTGAACAATAAACAGAGATTAGTCCTAATTCAGAACAACACCATTATCCTGAAGTTAGGACGGCGCTGGAGGCCTAAACAGAGATTGAGGCCTAAACAGAGACTGGTTGTATGTCTGAACAACACCATTACCCAGAGTTAATTTTTTATGTATTTTTTACCTTTATTTAACTAGGCAAGTCAGGTAAGAACTAATTCTTATTTACAATGAAGGCCTACCCCGGCCAAACCCTATCCTGGACGACGCCAATTGTGCGCCGCCCTATGGGACTCCCAATAACATACGGTTGTGATACAGCCTGGAATCGAACCAGGGTCTGTAATGACGCCTCTAGCCCGCTGTGCCACTCGGCAGCCCAAACGAAAGGACGGCGCTGGAGGCCTTGTCACGGTTCTTTAAGTGTAGCTTTGTTTAACTTCTTAGCGATCAGCGCACGAAGTGACCGTTTTGGAGAGCCTGGCGTGCCCAAAGTAAAATGCATCCCATTCAGGCCCAGAAGATATGCACATATTTAGTACCATTGGATAGGAAACACTCTGAATATTCTAAAAGTGGTAACCATTTGTCTGTGAGTAAAACAGAACGGATATGGCAGGCGAAACCCGAGGAATTTCTGTCCTGGAAAAAGTGGTTTTGACAGAGTGCCTCATTTGGAACCCCTCCCTTATGAAAATGCCCATATAAGGGCATATGAATGCAGTACCGATCGCTTCCTCTGGATGTCAACAGTTTCGAGACAGTGTTCAGATTTTATTTGGATGCTATTAGAGCAGAGAAGAAGAGAAAACAGGAAGTGTCCCCTTGGAAGTCAACAGAAGAGAACGCGTGCTCCCGAGAAGGCACGCTCTGTGTTTTTTTCCGTTCTTATAGCCCAGTTTATATTCCGGTTGAATTATTATAGTAAATATACGTAAAAGTGTTCCTAAGGATACATTTAAAATGATTTTTGATTGTTCTTGGACAAGTTTATAGGTATAAGTTGAACGAGTTCTATTCACGTTTCAATGGAGGAGTGGAGGCTGTAGTTTCTGATTATAACGCGCGAACCAAACGGAGATTTATGGATATAACACATTACTTTTTCAAACAAAAGAACCATGGATTGTCTTCGACACTTTGGAAGCCATCAGCAGAAGTTCTTCAACAGGTAATTGATTTGTTTTCGTTGTGAAATGTGTTTTGTGTGAACCGTGAAGGCTAATGAATTCCTGGTAATGAGAAAATAGTGAAGGTGCTACCCTCAAACAATCAAATGTGGTGCTTTCGCCGTAAAACCTTTTTGAAATCTGACAACGCTGTGATATTGCCAAGAAGCAGAGCTTTTGATGAGTATGAAACACTTGTATATGGGTGCATGTTTAATAATTCAACTTTTGGATTTTGAATTTGGCGCCTTGTATTTCACCTGGTAGTTCACCTGCTAGCGCCCCACCACTGCCTAAGAAGTTTGTTTAAAGGTCAAGGAGTCGACCCCTGCTGAGCTTAAAGGTCTCTTTTTATATCAATATCACCTCCTTTCTGGCTAACAATGAAGTACCTTATTGTGATTTTTCAATTCAAAGGGTCAAAAATAACCTAAAATGGCTTCTTAGCAAAGAGCAATTTCTCAAGCAATAATTTAGCTTGGACTGTCTTGGAGTGGTCTGAGTGGGGAGGGGAAAACTGAAAATGAAATGTTATTGGCAGAGATGTATGACCTAATTTACTGCATGGTGATGTCACCATGGAAGGCCAAAACTCTATTCTAACAAAATAGGCCAAAACAACTTTTACACTAAAAGGGTATTTTCATCTTTTTCACAATTTCACAGTATTATTCCAACCTCAGTGTGTGGAAAACATAGGAAAATCACATTTTGACTGCACAATATTGAAAATCAGCATCAAGCTCTTCTCTTCAAGCAGACTGTATCTCTCTCTCCTTGAAAGTTAGTCCCTAAACTCTATAAAAGTCCCTAAACTCTATCTTTCTGTCCTCCTGTGAACTCAGATCTTGTTTTACAAACTACTCCTTCCCTCTCCAAGGTGCTGAAACGCTTTTCACACATGTTAACTTTGCCGTCCCTCGCTCTCTTTTCCTCTCTCCCTGTCTCTCTCTCCCCGTCCCTCTCTCTGATTTTAAGAGGGCAGCAGTCTTACTGTGCAGAGAAAGAGCATCTGTTTCTAAGTGGTTCTCCTCACTTCTCCCATCCTGCTAAAAGTGAACCTGGGAGAGTTGGGTCTGTTTTGGCACCCTGCCAGAAGCTGCTCTGAGAGTGGTGTATGGTAGCTGATAGGCCCCATTAAAACTCCAGAGCCAGGGTCTTCAGTTCTACCTCAGCTGCTAAAACCTTTGGTTCCCCTGCCTGCAGTCTAAACAGAAAAAAGACAAGAGCAGCGAAAACACCTGTCTGTGTCTTACTGAGTCAATTCATGTCGTTTCACTAGCTTTAGGTGAATAAGGATATCGAAAGAAGCTTTTCCCAGTTGTTGGATTGAGTCAACAGTTCTACTGATACTAAGTGGACAATTCAAAGGGTCCATAACGCTAACATACAAACATTGTTACATCATGACTCTGTCCTGGGTCACATGACCTCAAAAAAGAATCCAGGACAGGTTCAGGTCAGAGCAATGGGGATAAACATCTAACATGTTGGATTCAGTAGGCTTTATTATTCTGTAGGGATGGTGAGGAGAAGAGAGACAGTCAGGATGAGAAGGACAGAGGGGCAGAGGACAGAGGGGGAGAGGACAGAGGGGGAGAGAGGACAGAGGGGAGAGAGGACAGAGGGGGGACAGAGAAGGGGAGAGGACAGAGAGGGAGAGGACAAAAAGGGAGAGGACAGAGAGGGACAGAGAACAGAGAGGAGGAGAGGACAGAGAGGGAGAGAGGACAGAGATGGAGAGGACAGAGAGGGAGAGGACAGAGGGGGAGAGGACAGAGGGGGAGAGAGGACAGAGAGGAGGAGAGGACAGAGAGGGGGAGAGGACAGAGAGGTTTCAGAGGACAGAGGGGGAGAGAGGACAGAGATGGAGAGGACATAGAGGGGGAGAGGACAGAGAGGGAGAGAGGACAGAGAGGGGGAGGACAGAGAGGGAGAAGACAGAGAGGGTCAGAGGACAGAGAGGAAGAGAGGGAGAGGGAGAGGACAGAGAGGGGGAGAGGACAGAGTGGGGGAGAGGACAGAGAGGGAGAAGACAGAGAAGGAGAGGACAGAGAGGGAGGGGACAGAGAGGGGCAGAGGACAGAGTGGGGGAGAGGACAGAGAGGGAGAAGACAGAGAGGGAGAGGACAGAGATGGAGGGGACAGAGAGGGAGGGGACAGAGAGGGAGGGGACAGAGAGGAGGAGAGGACAGAGAGGGAGAGGACAGAGAGGGAGAAGACAGAGAGGGGGAGAGGACAGAGAGGGAGGGGACAGAGAGGGGCAGAGGACAGAGAGGGGCAGAGGACAGAGAGGGGCAGAGGACAGAGAGGGAGAAAGGACAGAGATGGAGAGGACAGAGAGGGACAGAAGACAGAGAGGGGGAGAGGACAGAGAGGGAGAGGACAAAAAGGGAGAGAGAGAGTGGCAGAGGACAGAGGGGGAGAGAGGACAGAGATGGAGAGGACAGAGAGGGACAGAAGACAGAGAGGGAGAGGACAAAAAGGGAGAGAGAGATTGGCAGAGGACAGAGGGGGAGAGAGGACAGAGGGGGGCAGAGGACAGAGAGGGAGAAGACAGAGAGGGAGAGGACAGAGATGGAGGGGAGGACAGAGAGGGAGAGGACAGAGAGGGGCAGAGGACAGAGAGGGGCAGAGGACAGAGAGGGGCAGAGGACAGAGAGGGAGAGGACAAAAAGGAGAGAGAGATTGGCAGAGGACAGAGGGGAGAGAGAGGACAGAGGGGGCAGAGGACAGAGAGGGAGAAGACAGAGAGGGAGAGGACAGAGATGGAGGGGAGGACAGAGAGGGAGAGGACAGAGAGGGGCAGAGGACAGAGAGGGGCAGAGGACAGAGAGGGAGGGGACAGAGAGGGAGGGGACAGAGAGGAGGGGAGGACAGAGAGGGAGAGGACAGAGAGGGGCAGAGGACAGAGAGGGGCAGAGGACAGAGGGGGAGAAAGGACAGAGATGGAGAGGACAGAGAGGGACAGAAGACAGAGAGGGGGAGAGGACAGAGAGGGAGAGGACAAAAAGGGAGAGAGAGAGTGGCAGAGGACAGAGGGGGAGAGAGGACAGAGATGGAGAGGACAGAGAGGGGGAGAGGACAGAGAGGGAGAGGACAAAAAGGGAGAGAGAGAGTGGCAGAGGACAGAGGGGGAGAGAGGACAGAGGGGGGCAGAGGACAGAGAGGGGCAGATGACAGAGAGGGGAAGAGGACAGAGAGGGGAAGAGGACAGAGGGGGGCAGATGACAGAGAGGGGAAGAGGACAGAGAGTGGATGACAGAGGGGGAGAGAGGACAGAGAGGGGATGACAGAGGGGGAGAGAGGACAGAGGAAATGAGCGGGACATTTTCATCCACCTGTTTCACAGAGAAGGAAACATCAATCACCCTTTCACACTAAACTATCAACATTGTCCCTTCTCATCCAACAGAAAACACATCATCTATCATTAATAAACAAGCAGATGCCCTTAGCTAGCACACATTTAGACACACACACACACACACACAAGCATGCATGCACACACACACGCACTCACACACACACTCTTGGTACTCATTACTCTGGTTTGATGTTCACCCAGAAGAGTCAAACTGAAGGTCTGATGTTCACCCAGAGGAGTCAAACTGAAGGTCTGATGTTCTCCCAGAGGAGTCAAACTGAATGTACCAGTTGTCTTGAACTCACTGAAGTCTGAGATTTCCCAGTTCCGAGTTTCCAGTTGTTTTGAATTAGGCAGAAGTCATGCTGGATTGACAGCATGGCCAATGTATTCAACTTTTCTGGCCCAGGGCACGTGAATGTTTATACTTTTAAGCTTGGGAAAGAGACAGACTTGGACCACATACCCACTCCACTGAATAGCAGGCTAGTGATTGCAGTTAGCCACTGATTCCTTCCAAACTACTCATTGTTGAATTTGCGATTTCCGACTTGTTGTGTAATGTCCAATGGCCAATGAGCACTGCGGTGGTTCATTTCTATACTATCAAATGATGAGAGACAAACTTATCACACCAGTCAGTTATACTTAAACTAAATCTTTAATCACCTTTTATAGCACCTTTTATAGCCAAGATACACCCCTTTCAACCTACATGACGAATAACAGATACAGTGGGGCAAAAAAGTATTTAGTCAGCCACCAATTGTGCAAGTTCTCCAACTTAAAAAGATGAGAGAGGCCTGTAATTTTCATCATAGGTACACTTCAACTATGACAGACAAAATGAGAAAAAGAAATCCAGAAAATCACATTGTAGGATTTTAAATTTATTTATTTGCAAATTATGGTGGAAAATAAGTATTTGGTCTATAACAAAAGTTTATCTCAATACTTTGTTATATACCCTTTGTTGGCAATGACAGAGGTCAAACGTTTTCTGTAAGTCTTCACAAGGTTTTCACACACTGTTGCTGGTATTTTGGCCCATTCCTCCATGCAGATCTCCTCTAGAGCAGTGATGTTTTGGGGCTGTCGCTGGGCAACACGGACTTTCAACTCCCTCCAAAGATTTTCTATGGGGTTGAGATCTGGAGACTGGCTAGGCCACTCCAGGACCTTGAAATGCTTCTTACAAAGCCACTCCTTCGTTGCCCGGGCGGTGTGTTTGGGATCATTGTCATGCTGAAAGACCCAGCCACGTTTCATCTTCAATGCCCTTGCTGGACGGAAGGAGGTTTTCACTCAAAATCTCACGATACATGGCCCCATTCATTCTTTCCTTTACACGGATCAGTCGTCCTGGTCCCTTTGCAGAAAAACAGCCCCAAAGCATGATGTTTCCACCCCATGCTTCACAGTAGGTATGGTGTTCTTTGGATGCAACTCAGCATTCTTTGTCCTCCAAACACGACGAGTTGAGTTTTTACCAAAAGTTATATTTTGGTTTCATCTGACCATATGACATTCTCCCAATCCTCATCTGGATCATCCAAATGCTCTCTAGCAAACTTCAGATGGGCCTGAACATGTACTGGCTTAAGCAGGGGGACACGTCTGGCACTGCAGGATTTGAGTCCCTGGCGGCGTAGTGTGTTACTGATGGTAGGCTTTGTTACTTTGGTCCCAGCTCTCTGTAGGTCATTCACTAGGTCCCCCCGTGTGGTTCTGGGATTTTTGCTCACCGTTCTTGTGATCATTTTGACCCCATGGGGTGAGATCGTGCGTGGAGCTCCAGATCGAGGAAGATTATCAATGGTCTTGTATGTCTTCCATTTCCTAATAATTGCTCCCACAGTTGATATCTTCAAACCAAGCTGCTTACCTATTGCAGATTCAGTCTTCCCAACCTGGTGCAGGTCTACAATTTTGTTTCTGGTGTCCTTTGACAGCTCTTTGGTCTTGGCCATAGTGGAGTTTGGAGTGTGACTGTTTGAGGTTGTGGACAGGTGTCTTTTATACTGATAACAAGTTCAAACAGGTGCCATTAATACAGGTAACGAGTGGAGGACAGAGGAGCCTCTTAAAGAAGAAGTTACAGGTCTGTGAGAGCCAGAAATCTTGCTTGTTTGTATGTGACCAAATACTTATTTTCCACCATAATTTGCAAATAAATTCATTAAAAATCCTACAATGTGATTTTCTGGATTTCTTTTCCTCCTTTTGTATGTCATAGTTGAAGTGTACCTATGATGAAAATTACAGGCCTCTCTCATCGTTTTAAGTGAGAGAACTTGCACAATTGGTGGTTGACTAAATACTTTTTTGCCCCACTGTATATAGAATGGGTCATAAGGTTAAGATCTGTATGAAAGATACCTATAATACAACCGTTTCCATTGTTTAGACCAGTGTCTGGCACCTCTAACTCCAAACTGGAACCATCTCTCTCTGGTACCATATAGAACAGAAACGTTAACTCATGCTCTGGAATGCTCTTTAGGTTTTATCACCCAAAAGACATCGTAAATCTCGTGTCAGTGTTATCTCCCAGAGGCCCATCCTCAGTAGAACACACACACACAATAGTTAAGAATACTCTATTCTGTTGAAAAAATCTACAATTTGATGCAATAAAAGTATTATAGCATAATCTTGCAATTTTGCCACCATAGCACCGATACCTTTATAATTTATCTTCATATGATAAGGATCGAAAAGGATTTGCCGGTAGATTGTCAACATGATTCACGATGATGACTGCCTTTCTAGCTTGCTAGCTAAGATTTTGAAAGCATGATGTTGACATGATCAGGCCAATAAAAGATACGGTAGATATAATGTGATTTGAAGTCATTTTATTTGTGGCCAATGACCTTGAGTCTTCTTGGATGGGCACTTCAAATGTAACTCTATGGCAGCACCCAAAGGGCTTGAGTTTTCAAGCTCTCCTCGTGGATTTTGCAGTGACATAGTGTCCCCATGAGTGACAGAACGCTGAGCCAATCACGGCACAACTAGAGAACATTACCAACCTCTACGCTACGTATTTTCCGCTGGCTGCCCCACCACTACAGAAAGCACTGAGCTAGGCTGAAACACCTGCATTTTGGAGCTGCCTTACTCAAGAAAATAAAAAAGAGACCGTTTGTATGCGGCTTTATTAACTCAAATAATATTTTTTGACATTGTTTGCAAACTGATGTGTGGCATGTATTAATGCCAAAATAACATGCAAAACAGGAACCACTTTTTTTTCTTTTTTTTTCTCTTTTTTTTCTTTTTTTTTTTAGCTAAACGGGTGGGGCTCAAAATGGGTTCTGCCCCACCTGCCCTTAATGACAGGTCACCACTGTGTGAATTATACAACAGATAACAGGGAGATGACAGCGGCAGCATTGAAAGGTGATACACTCTCGGATGTGTAATTGAGTGTGAAGGGGAGGTTAAATATTAAATAAAAACTCCCTCAGAATCACCACATTTAGGTCAAGGAGGAAAGTGCTGAGTTGTTCTATTTGATATTCTATGCTTCCTTCTATGGGCCAGTTATCCACTTGCTTCCTTCTATGGGTCAGTTATCCACTTGCTTCCTTCTATGTGACAGTTGTCCACTTACCTCCTTCTATGTGTCACGCCTGCTCCCGCTCTTCCTCTCTGGCGCTCGAGGGCACCAGGCTGCCCATCATTACGCACACCTGTCACCATCATTACGTGCAGCAGCGCTCATTGGACTCACCTGGACTCCTTCCCTTTGTTGATTGGCCCGTCTATAACTGTCTGCTCCCCCGGTTGTTCCCTGTGTCAGCATTAATGTCATTATGTATTCATGACGCTGTCCTGTCCTGTTCCATGTCCATTGCTAAATTAAATGTTCACTCCCTGTACCTGCTTCTCGTCTACCAGCGTCGATCCTTACACTCTGAGTCAGATATCCACTTGCTTCCTTCTATGGTTCAGTTATCCACTTGTGAATTGAAAATAAAAAAAGTGTACAGCTGTTTCAGTTATATATAGTATGTATAATCAAAAACCCACAATACACATTGCTTCATATTATTTTCTCATATTTATTCAATTATATCAAACAAAAAAAGGGAATTAAAAATTCCCAGATGTAAGATGTAATCATAGTTTAATGAAGCGGAAGCAGTGTAATATGGGTACAACATTAAAAGGTGGAGTGATTAATATGATTATTCATCAGGCTGCCTTTACATTTCGATCATTTACCACAGGGGTTTAAAAGTTACCTGGGGGTCGCGAGACCTTCCTTGATTTGAGGTGTATTTCAATTATTTATTTTACAAATTTGCAATTGTATACACTGATCTATAACAATGCATAAATGTGGAATGCTTTAGGCTAGAATCCAGTGGTTATATGCCCAATGATGCAACTCTGATGAGCATGAGAATATCTTTGTTTGTTTCTATGACATTCAGAAACTGAGCTACAAGCTTTTGAAGTCGAGGAATCCAATAAGTTGGATTTTGCTAGAAAAGTAATCTTATACAATGTGACTTTCACTATCAATTGAGCTATTCACTTTCTGCAAAAGAGAATATGTTTTAATTTATTCAATTATCCTCTCCTCAGAGGACAAATATCCATTTTTTTTACGTGTACATTTTACATATACATTTTACATATACATGTTACATTACATTTTACATATAAATTTGACATACATGTTTCTTTTATATCTAGGTCTGTTGTCACTAAGAACATCAGATCATCTCCCTGGCAAACCCTTGGCCGCCAATTGGTGTTGGCCAGAGGTAAATATGGGCTGTATAATTTAATTGAATATGTATAATTAAATTGAGGGTTCAAATAAATTATAATAATAAAAAATATTTGGTAGCAGAATAATATTGTTATTATTATTATCATTAAATAGCCTAGCTAAAATTTTTAATGAGACTTGTTACTTTGCGGGATTGCCGGAAATTAGCCTGAAATCATCATAAAATTCCTAGGTCTCTCAATTAAACAAAATCAAGTTTTTGGTGATATATTTAATGTAGTGTGGTGACATATTTCAAGTGTGAAAAAGGGGACACTGGGGGAAAGAAAGTTGAGAACCCCTTATTTAGCAGACGCTCTTATCCAGTTCTAAGATTTTGTTACAGTCGCATTGACACGACACTGGGAGACACATGCTCAAGCTTAGAATATATTGTATTATGGTTACATTGAGGATATCATTCAAATCAGAATCATTGACCTAATAAATCTTTAATTTCCGTCAAACAGTGATTTAACAACAACAGCTATACCATTTACTTTCAGAAAAAACAGACAACCTAATACAGTGGTTCCTCCTTTAAAAGTTGAGAGCTTATGCCACGGGACTTAGAGGTAATTTGTGGTTTAGTACGGTACCTTGCGTCACCACTTCATTTCTCCAGACCAGCACAAGGGGGAGTTAGAGCACTGATTATGCTTTTGGGTCCTACTGTGTCTCTAATTGACAATGAATGGGCAACATAAACCTAAATAGAAACTGATAATTGTGCATGACTTCAGTATTACTTACTAAAACTGTTGTTACACAAAGGTTTTTATAATTTTATTTTGTTAGGATTATTTTGCTCTTATTGTAGTACTGTAGGCCACTCCAGACCAGTCACGTTGTACAGCGCCTGAGTGGTGCAGTGGTCTTAGACACTGCATAGCAGTGCAGGTTGTGTTGCTACAGATGCTGGTTCAATATCCATACCGGCCTTGTTTGGGACACCCACGAGATGACTGTAGGTTTTTGGTTTTTCTCCATCTAAAAATAAATAATTCTAAATAATGAACTGGCTTTATTTACAAATTAGTAACAATGTCTCACCCCATGTTCAAAAATATCATTTTTCTCGCTCAATTTTACGTTATTTGAAAACAAAATAATTTCCAAAATATTTAAGGGCCATTGCACTAATAATGGCGCTGACTAGGGATGACGCAACCTTTAAAGGAGGAACCACTGTAGCAAAGAAAATTGAATTACTCAAATACATGACATGATGCATTACTGTAAAAAGAAAAAACTGGTGTGATATCAAGGGGAAAGTTCACCAAATATTTTATAAAGGGGAATATAGTACTCTATAGTACTCTATAGTACTCCTATAGTACTCTATATTGCTACTATAGTACTCTATAGTACTCCTATAGTACTCCATAGTAATCCTATAGTACTCTATAGTACACCTATAGTACTCCATTGTATTCCTATAATACTCTATAGTACTCCTATAGTAATCTATAGTACTCCTATAGTACTCTATAGTACTCTATATTGCTACTATAATACGATTAGGTTTCTTACTGGGCCACTGAAGCTTTTAAACTTTGAACTATGCCTGCTGCTTCTGTTTCAAGTGACATCACAGGGTCTGCTCTCCTATACAAAGGTTGAACACTATCACATGCTTTGAGGCCTTGAATTAGGTCCTTCCTGTCAACAAGTAGGGCAGTGCCATGAGGCATGTGAAATGCTAGTGTCACATGATCCCACACAAAAAACTCATGCCTGCCTTCGCAAACCATTTTGGAATTGATCGTATTGTGCTCTCTGATCAATTTGTATTTGTGTGTCTCAGACACAGCCTGTGCGTTCCAGACAATTGTGCCCTCTCTATAGCTACACATAGCTTCAGCACCTTCAAGAAGTGGGCATGAGTCATAGTCCTTCACCTCTGGACTGTGGACAACCACTGCGTACATGATCTCCTGCTGGTAAACCACGGTTTGGTAGACTCTCAGGACCGGCTTCTAATCCTCCACAGAGCTGCTTTGTGTACATCTGCATGAGATCCTCCAAGGCGAAGGTAAACCTGTAGTTCCCATATCGAGATCCCTCTTTGAATACGGGGGAGGTGG
Source organism: Brachymystax lenok tsinlingensis (assembly GCA_030435695.1). Lineage (NCBI taxonomy): Eukaryota > Metazoa > Chordata > Actinopteri > Salmoniformes > Salmonidae > Brachymystax > Brachymystax lenok. The sequence continues at coordinate 41,864,221 of CM059816.1, forward strand.
TAAAATCTAGCAGGAACGATACCTGACGTTGCCCCCCTCCAGTTTGTGCACTTGAGGAGTGCCTGTCGGGGATCTCCCTGTCAAGGTAGCGATCCTGTGCTTCATTGATATTGCTGTTCTCAATGTTAAGACCCCACCACATGAAAGGACCTCTTCTATTTCCGCCCTTAAATCCATTCGACAGGATCCCATCCAGACCTGCTTTGTTAGTAACATGGGAAACTTTGGATATGTGGAATTCCACTTTTTCAGGGTATGCTGGGATTTCTTTATGAAGGTATCTATGAGATTGTAATGACCTCTTGCTTTTCAATGTAGCTATACATAAATGTTCAAACTGAAAGACTTCTTCGCTTCTCATTCCCTGAAAATAGAATGGTTCACCATTAGGGAATCATCATTTGAAAATAATAAATGTACTTGTCTAAATAGATCACACAACATCACAATCAAATAATACTTAAATGGAAGAGAAGAGGAATAACCATATCCACAAAAAAAAGGTGAAAAGAGGTAAAAATAAAAATACAGTGGGTTTAAATATAAAAAGGTATTTTTTAAAAGGGCAAATTGAGCATAAAAAAAACGAACAAACACGATCTCACTAACTAACTGCAAAACTGACATTGGCCCAAAAAAAGCTAAAGTCACATTGCGATGCTGAAGCAAAACATACAATAGCGCTTTCAAATGCGCGACCAGGTTGAGGGGCCATTAGCTTATGAAAATACCTTTTTTGATGCAGTAACCACTAGGGTTTAGGTGAGGTTTAACCCCTGTGAGGGTAGCCCTTCAGTCAAATTACCAAATCGCCTTCCAGTGGTGGAATGTTATTTATATTTTTAATAATTAATAAACAATATTTCAAAAAGCCCGAAAAAAATCCAGTGTTTCTATGTCAAATGGTTCTGCAATATTTCAGTCTTCTGTGATGTTTATGAAGTGTAATATTGGTACAGGTGTCTTCTTTTTTTAAAGCCCATAACCATGTGTGTGTATACTTTTGTTTCAAAGCAGATTTGTTTAAGACTACCCTGATTTAGCCCGTTCCCCCGCGGAAATCTAATTAGCATAATAAAAACAACCCCAATAAAAATCCATCAGTTTAAGCTAGAGAGATCTGTTTTTTGCATTGAATGTGTCTCAATCCACCTCATCCGCACTTCCGCATTTGCGGTGAAAGGTGACAGAGCTAGAGCAGTGTTTGTCAGTCCATGAGATATCCCGAGAATTGGTCTTCTCACAAAGAAGAGCGCCCCAACGGTTTGGCCTACAAACTATTATGACCCCTCTATTGAAAGATGGGACTCTCACGAACACGATAGTGTTCCACAAGTGTCAGGAGACTTGTCTGAAGTCGGTACAGCCGATCTGCCAACATCTGCCTGTAGCGTCCAAACCGTTTGCTCTACACACTAATATGACCCCTCTGTGCAAAGGTGAGACTCTCACAAACATGTACATGTATAGCGCATTCAGAAAGTATTCAGACCCCTTGACTTTTTCCAAAAAAATTTACGTTACAGCATTATTCTAAAATGGATTTAAAAAAAATAATAATTGCTCATCAATCTACACACATTACCCCATAATCCAAAACAGGTTTTTGGATTTTGTTTTTGCAAAATAAAAAACTTAAATATTACATTTTATTCAGACCCTCAGTAAAGCACCTTTGGCAGCAATTAAAGCCTTTGCATACCTGATTTTGGTGAGTTTCTCCCATTTTTCTCTGCATATCCTCTCAAGCTCTGTCAGGTTGGATGGGGAACGTCGCTGCACAGCTATTTTCAGTTCTCTCCAGAGATGTTCGATTGGGTTCAAGTCCGGAATCTGGTTGGGCCACTCGAAGACACTCCTGTGTTGTCTTGGCTGTGAGCTTCGGGTCGTCGTCCTAACGTAACAAAATGTGGAAAAAGTCAAGGAGTCTGAATACTTTCCGAATGCACTGTGCATGGCCTCACAAGACTGGTCTAAAGGTCCCTGGTACCAGTTGAAAAAACGAATGGAAGTGTACAGTATATGGGGACTGGTTAATGGGGACTGGTATATGGGGACTGGTTAATGCCAAGAATATGGGTTTAAATACATGTACAAAAAATATATATATTTCCTGATCTTGCTTATATCTCTCAGATATAGGAGAGACACTTCAGAAAAAACTTCCTTTTGATTGTTTTGGGGAACTATCTGTTGTTCCATGTAGTGAATCTGTTATTCAAACAATTCCCAAAAGTTCCCCCCCGGCTGAGACAGGGTTTAGACTATGATGAATTAAGTTAAAGGTTAATATCATGGGAGAGGTTTAAATAGAAAAAAACGAAAGCAATAACGGAACAAAACATAAGTAAAATGACAGCTACACATGGGGAATGGACCTGCCAGATATGGAGTTTAGAGTAGTTAGCCAATGTTTAAGGCACCAACCACCCCTCCCCAACACCTTAAAAAGGAGCTTTTTCACAAGCCAGTAACAGAAATACCCCGTCACCTCCCTACATTTAACTATCTTGCCCAAATGTCGTAAAAATGTGCGTGCGACCAGGCTGTAAAAAATACACGTATAAAGGTTATTTAATAAAGGCATTACATCATTGGGGTGGCAGGGTAGCCTAGTGGTTAGAGCATTGGACTAATAACCGAAAGGTTACAAGATCAAATTCACTGAGCTGACAAGGTAAAAATCTGTTGTTCTACCCGTTAACAAGGCAGTTAACTCTCTGCTCCTAGGCCGTCATTGAAAATAAGAATTTGTTCTTAACTGACTTGCCTAGTAAGAGGAAGGTAAAATGCATGGTTTTTGTGTTGTGCCCACCATCGGTTGAGACACAAAGAGCTCGTTAATACAGGGTGGATGTCACCTTTCAGCTGATAAATGGACTAAAATGGGAATGCAATTAAAATTTCAACTTTCAAATGGCACCACAACAGAACGTTGACTTGAATGGGAATATCTGTTGTTTTAAATGATGCTGCCAATCGTCCATAGGAAACATATTGAAATCATAGAAATAGATATCATAAGATGGTCGTATCCCTTTAGACCACTGCAATTTAGCTGGTACACGACTGACATTTACATGTAACTAACTTGTAGGTAATATAAAAGAAATTACCATTTAAGTTGATATTTGACCAATGGTGTGAAATAGGGTCTAAACAACAACATATGTGAAAATTAAAATATATATTTTTTTTAAATAAATGACATTGAAAGTTTACAAAGAAAAAAAATTTAATGACAAAAAATAATACAATTATTTCACATAACAGTTTGTAAGCTTTTAAATTAGATCAAAGTCAACCATTTATCTTTTCCAGTAAATGAAGACATGAATGTCTCATGGTAGAGTGGGGAATGAAAAATGGGTCAACTTTCAGCGCCGGTATCTCTTGACTGTTTTGGTATTCAGGTTCCAAAAGTCAATTTCTGACCACTTCTTCCATGGGAAAACATGTCTGGAAAGTATTCTTTAAATCAAAAGGGATGCTGTCTAAAAGTGATTGAATTCAAATGGATTTACTTCCTGTTGAGATCGCACATAAGCCCACTTGACTGTGGTCTATTCATTTGTCTGTATCCCTAATGTTGTTTGTGCTGTAACAAGCTTTAACGCACATGCATGTATTTTAAATGCTCAATATGAAGGGTTAATAAAAGCTTTTTATATTTAAACCCACTTCAGTGACTGGACATGAATTTCTCTAACCCTGACTGTAAATATAATTCTTCCTGTTCTCCTTCATCTAAGACCATTGAACTGTCTATACATTGTTAAGTTTTTTTGTGAATACTGTCATTGTTATTATTTGTAAATGGGTATTTCAGACAATTGTGTAATCAATGACGCCTGTCACGTTATTCATGTAACAGTTACATTGTATTATTAGTGGACAATACTGAAGCTGTTTTGAATGATCTATTACATTAAAGGGTTAATCTGGAATTCAAACAATGACAACAAACACCCTGACATTTTTCTTGGTTAACAGTCGAGGGATGGGGTAAGTTATATTCTTCAAGAATCAATTGATGGCAGATTGCCATTTTAAATGCCTAGATGTTTTATGGCATAAAAATCCATCACAGAAGCACTAAAGTCATTCATCACTAAGTCATCAGAAATGTTACATAATTGTGTCAGAAGTAACATATTTATTAGATTTTTTTAGATCAAAGATAATGCCTATATCTATGTTTAATACATTCAACTCATTAACGTTATTTGTTATCCAATCAAACCATTTGCCATTCAAATGCATTATAGAAAATGCAACATTCTAGTTTTATTATTAAAAGACACTTGATTCAATCATATAACTACTGGTACCTGTTTTCAGTGTGGCTCCGGTTGCTTGTCTGGTGACTAGAGTACATGTAAGACCAAGCAGATAGTCGTTTCTATTCACCTATTACTTGTTGATCCTTACATGCAGCTGTCTTAATGTCAAATGTGTAAAATGTTTTCTTGGGTGAGTATTTACATCCTGTTAATGCAACCACACCCTATCAGTTAACCCAACCCCTCTGAAAGACACACACACTATTTTGGAGAAGTGCAGGGGTCTGCCACACTGGGTGCCTGGGGAGCTGTTGTTGTGGGGGGATAAGTGCCTAGCTCAAGGGCACAAGGGCAAGCAAGGATTTAATACCAACAACCTTCCGTTGGACCCGGGATTAGAGCTTGCAACCCTCCGGTTGCTTGCTCGCCTCTCTAACTGCTGGCTACCTGCCGCCCTAAGAAGAAATATGTTTAATTAAGGAGGCTCCCGAGTGGCGCAGCGGTCTAAGGCATTGCATCTCAGTGCTAGAGGTGTTACTACAGACACCCTGGCTCGAATCCAGGCTGTATCACAACCGGCCTTGATTGGGAGTCCCATAGCGCGGCACACAATTGGCCCAGCGTCGTCCGGGTTTGGCCGGTGAAGGCCGTCATTGTAAATAAGAATTAGCTCTTAACTGACTTGCTTAGTTAAATAAAGGTTAAATTTAGAAAATTATTTAAAAAAATAAGAAATCGAACAATTTCAGGACTGCCCGTCTATATAAAAAATATAGATGGATATTTTGCTCGCTGACAATTGCTCACTCAAAATGTCACCCTACTTTATGTGTGCAAAAAAGGTTTTTATTTTGATAACAAATGGGTGTGCACTCTTGACTGAGTAGAGACTCTGGTTGGGTGGATGGCTGTGGCTAAAAATGATGTATGAAGGATAGTTGTTTGGGATAAAAGTATATGGGACATTTGAGGTCACATTTGCAGAGGGATTGCATGTCAACTTGTTATGGGGAATAGTAGGATTCTGTTGGTGATAGTAGGGTAAAGAGAGTTCACATTGTGGCCTGCAAATGTTGCCAAGGAGATGCAGGGAATGTAAAACTCAGTGTATTTGAGGAATAAAAATACTTCTAAAGTTTGTAATTTCAACACTTTAAGACTTGTTTTTCCCTTACGAAAAACGTATCAACCCCTACAAAAATGTCCATTCATTATTATCCACAACAAATTCACAATTCCTGTTGCTGCAGGATTATTTTCCTGCTGTAGCAAACTGACTTCAATTAGGATCCTACATCTGTACTCAGGTGAGCAGGACTTTTGGATCCTGTAGATAATTAATATATGTTGATGTTCAGAATGACTTTGTGACAGAGTTTGGCACGCACTAAACAATGCCATCATTACAAAGCAAACCAACAGATAGAGGGAGAGAGAAAATAACTAGTTACATTGTGAGGAGGGAGAAACTACACGGCTGCCAAATAATGTGTGTCTCTGTGCGTCTGTGTATTTGCATGTGTATTTGCATGTGCATTTGCATGTGTGCACAAGCTCTGTATCTATTTTCCAAGGTCATTTACACAATGAAAAGAGAGATGTTGGTATTACAGACTCGGACAGGGAGAGGTTGAAAATGTCAGTGAAGACATTTGCCAGTTGGTCCACCCATGCTCTGAATACAAGTCCTGGTAATCCGTCTGGTCCCGTGGCCTTGTGAATGTTGACCTGTTTAAAAGTCTTGCTCACATCGGCTACAGAGAGTGTCTTCCGGAACAGCTGGTGCTCTCATGCTCTCATGCATGCTTCAGGTATAAAAGGCATTTGCTGATGTTGCCTGTAATCCATGGCATCTAGTTGGGATATGTACGCACGGTCACTGTGGGGATGACGTCGTCGATGCACTAATTGATGAAACCGGTGACTGAAGTGGTATACTCCTCAATGCTATTGGATGAATCCCGGAACATATTCAAGTCTGTGCTAGAAAACAGTCCTGTAGAGCAGTATCTGTGTCATCTGACAACTTCAGCACCAGAATATTGATAGTTTGGTAGAATTCACGATTGTTAACAACTGAAGTAAATGTCAACCAAATGGACTTAAATGTTATGTTCTGTAAGGCTTTTGCCCGGAGGGAGAAGAGCACGGATACTAGACTCCAGGGTCCACACTCAGAGTAGGAGAGTGTTTAATGTTCGCTGAAAGGGGAACTCTCTCAAAAAACTATCTAATGGTATTATTATCATTAGTCCACTGTTGATTCAGTCCGTTGATTCAACAGTTGACTGAACGAGGAAAATAGGCTCTGCCTCTCACTGCACTTAGGGGATAGAGTTTGTGTGTGTGTGTGTGTGTGTGTGTGTGTGTGTGTGTGTGTGTGTGTGTGTGTGTGTGTGTGTGTGTGTGTGTGTGTGTAAATGTTCATTGGGGTGGGGGCAGGGTAAATGTCCGTTGGGGTGGGGGCAGGGTAAATGTCCGTTGGGGTGGGCAACCCCTACAAAAATGTCCATTCATTATAATCCACAACAAATTCACATTTACTGTTGCTGCAGGATTATTTTCCTGCTGTAGCAAACTGACTTCAATTAGGATCCTACATCTGTACTCAGGTGAGCAGGACTTTTGGATCCTGTAGATAATTCAAACACAGGGAGAAACTACACGGCTGCCAAATAATGTGTGTCTCTTTGCGTCTGTGTATTTGCATGCGTATTTGCGTGTGTATTTGCATGTGTGCACAAGCTCTGTATCTATTTGCCAAGGTCATTTACACAATGAAAAGAGAGAAAGAAAGAAAGAAAGAAAGAAAGAAAGAGAGAAAGAAAGAAAGAAAGAAAGAAAGAAAGAAAGAAAGAAAGAAAGAAAGCAACAACAAATTAACAGTTTCATGGCAATTATTGTAAAATGTAGCCATTTATTTCCATCTCTGAGCGTACTGAAACGAGAGGAATACATTACCGGAAATCTAGTGCTTTGGATCGAAGCTCTTCCCCATGTAATGTCATACTATACCTGGGAATCAAAAGGAGTCTCTAAACAGGTCTGAATCAATATGGGTCTCTAAACAGGTCTGAATCAACATGGATCTCGAAACAGGTCGGAATCAATATGGATCTCTAAACAGGTCTGAATTAATAGGGGTCTCTAAACAGGACTGAATCACTTTGAGGCAAGCAACACTGAAGCATGCATGAGAGGACCAGCTGTTCTGGACGACTATGTGATCACGCTCTACTCACCAGATTTCTATCAGCATGTTAAATGTGCAAACAGAGGGAAAAAAGGACCACCTTTACTCCACACACAGAGACGCATACAAAGCTCTCCCTTGCCCTCCATTTGGCAAATCTGACCATAATTATATCCTCCTGATTCATGCTCATAAGCAAAAATTAAAGCAGGAAGCAAAAGTGACTCAGATGAAGCAGATGCTAAGCTCCAGGACTGTTTTGCTAGCACAGGCTGGAATATGTTCCGGGATTCCTCCGATGGCATTGAGGAGTACACCACATCAGTCATGGGCCTCATCAATAAGTGCATCGATGACGTCGTCCCCACAGTGAACGTACGTACATACCCCAACTAGAAGCCATGGATTACAGGCAGCATCCACACTGAGCTAAAGGCTAGAGCTGCCACTTTCAAGGAGCGGGACTCTAACCCGGAAGCTTATAAGAAATCTTGCTATGCTCTCTGACAAACCATCAAACAGGCAATGCGTCAGTACAGGACTAAGATCGAATCGTACTACACCAGCTCTGATGGTAGACGGATGTGGCAGGGCTTGTAAACCATTACAGACTACAAAGGGAAGCACAGCCAAGAGCTGCCCAGTGACACGAGACTAACAGACGAGCTAAACTACTTCTATGCTCGCTTCGAGGCAAGTAACACTGAAAAATGCATGAGCACCAGCTGTTCCGGAAGACTGTGTGATCACGCTCTCTGCAGCCGATATGAGTTAAAACTACTTAGGGAGCAGTGGGGCGCTAGCACCTCCAATATTTTCCCATTAGCATAAATTCATAAATCATTGCTGTTCACACAAAACACATTTCACAGCGAAAACAAATCCCTTACCTTTTGAAGAACTTCTGCTGAGGGCTTCCCAAGTGTCCAACGAAGACATCCAATGGTTCTTATGTTAGAAAAAGTCATTTATTATATCCATAAATCTCCATTTGGTTGGCGCATTATGTTCATAAAATACAGCGTCCACTCGCCCATTGAACCGTGAAGAGAACTCATTCAACCTATACCTATACACTTGTCCAAGAACAATCAAACATAATTGACAATGTATCCTTAGGAACACTTTTATGTATATTTACTATAATATTTAAACCGGATTATAAACTGGACGATAGGAAAGGAAAAAACCACAGCGCGTGCAAGCCCGTGAACGCGCATCCTCTTCTGTTCACATCCGATGACCACTTTGAAATTCTTCTTCTATTACCATCCAGAGCAACTAAACATCATCAAACACTGCCTAGAGACTGTTGACATCCAGTGGAAGCAATAGGTACTGCAATCTTACTCCTATATATGTCTGTTTTCAATAGGGAGGGGTTCAAAATGAGGCAATGTGTCAAAAACACTTTTTCCAGGACAGAAATTCCTCGGGTTTTCGCCTGCTATATCAGTTCTGTTATACTCACAGACAATATTTTAACTCTTAGAAACTTCAGAGTGTTTCCTATCCAATGGTACTAAATATGTGCATATCCTATTTTCTGGGCCTGAATGGGAGGCATTTTACTTTGGGCACGCCAGGCTCTCCAAAACCGTCACCTCGTGCGTTGCTCCCAAAGAAGTTAAGCAGACCACCATAGTCTCTGTGCCCAAGAACACTAAGGTAACCTGCCTAAATGACTACCGCCCCTCAGCACTCATGTCTGTAGCCATGAAGTGCTTGGAAAGGCTGCTCATGGCTCACATCAACACCATTATCCCAGAAACCCTAGACCCACTCCAATTTGCATACCGCCCTAACAGATCCACAGATGACGCAATCTCCATTGCACTCCACACTGCGCTTTCCCACCTGGACAAAAGGAGCATGTGAGAATGCTATTCATTGACTACAGCTCAGCGTTCAACACCATAGTGCCCTCAAAGCTCATCACTAAGCTAAACACCTCCCTCTGCAACTGGATCCTGGACTTCCTGAAGGGCCGCCCGCAGGTGGCAAGGGTAGGTAACAACACATCTGCCATGCTGATCCTCAACACAGGGCCCCTCAGGGGGTGCGTGCTCAGTCTCCTCCTGTGCTCCTTGTTCACTCATGACTGCATGACCAGGCACGACTCCCAACACCATCATTAAGTTTGCCGATGACACAACAGTGGTAGGCCTGATCACCGACAACGGAGGGAGGAGGTCAGAGACCTGTCCGTGTGGTGCCAGGACAATGACCTCTCCCTCAATTTGATCAAGGAAAAGGAGATGATTGTGGACTACAGGAAAAAGGAGGACCGAGCACGCCCCCATTTTCTTCCATGAGGCTGTAGTGGAGCAAGTCAAGAGCTTCAAGTTCCTTGGTGTCCACATCACCAACAAACTATCATGGTCCAAGCACACCAAGACAGTCGTGAAGAGTGCACAACAAAACCTATTCCCCCTCAGGAGATTGAAAAGATTTGGCATGGGTCCTCAGATCCTCAAAAGGTTCTACAGCTGCACCATTGAGAGCATCCTGACTGGTTGCATCACTGCCTGGTATGGCAACTGCTTGGCTTCCGACCGCAAGGCACTACAGAGGGTAGTGTGTACGGCCCAGTACATCACTGGGGCCAAGCTTCCTGCCATCCAGGACCTCTATCCCATGCAGTGTCAGAGGAAGGCCCTAAAAATTGTCAAAGACTCCAGACACCATAGTCATAGACTGTTCTCTCTGCTACTGCACGGAAAGTGGTACCGGAGCGCCAAGTCTATGTCCAAAAGGTTCCTTATCTGCTTCTCCCCCAAGACATAAGACTGATGAACAATGAATCAAGTGGCCACCCGGACTATATTGACCCCCTTTTGTTTTTAAACTGCTGCTACTCACTGTTTATTATCTTTGCATAGTCACTTTACCGCTACCGGCACCCCCTGTATACAGCCTCATTACTGTAGTTCATTATTATTTTTTTTATTTTATTGTTTTACTTGAATTAGTAAATATTTTCTTAGCTATATTTCTTAAACTGCATTGTTGGTTATTAATGAGGGTTTGTAAGTAAGCATTTCACAGTAAGGTCTACACCTGTTGTATTCGGCGCATGTGACAAATACAATTTAGTTTGATTGGAGTGGGTCTAGGGTTTCCGTGATGATGGTGTTGATGTGAGTCATGACCAGCCTTTCAGAGCTACCAACATGAGTGCTACGGGGCGGTAGTCATTTAGGCAGGTTACCTTCGCTTTCTTGGGCACAGGGACTATGGGGGTCTGCTTGAAACATGTAGGTATTACAGACTCAGTCAGGGAGAGATTGAAAATGTCAGTGAAGACACTTGCCAGTTGGTCCATGCATGCTCTGGGAATCCGTCTGGCCCCGTGGCCTTGTGAATGTTGACCTGTTTAAAGGTCTTGCTCACATCGGCTACAGAAAGCGTGATCACACAGTCTTACAGAACAGCTGGAGCTCTCATGCATGCTTCAGTGTTGCTTGCCTTGAAGTGTGGGAGGTTCACGTCACTGGGCAGCTCGCATCTGGATTTCAATTTGTAGTCCGTAATAGTTTGTAAGCCCTGCCACGTCCGACGAGCATCAGAGCTGGTGTAGTATATATATTTGTCCTGTACTGACGCTTTGCTTGTTTGATGGTTCATTTGAGGGTATAGCGGGATTTCTTATAAGCGTTCGGATTAGTGTCCCGCTCTTTGAAAGCAGCAGCTTTAGCATTTAGCTCGGTGCTGATGTTGCCTGTAATCCATGGCTTCTGGTTGGGATATGTACGCACGGTCACTGTGGGGATGACGTCGTCGATGCACTTATTGATGAAACCGGTGACTGAGGTGGAATACTCCTCACTGGTATTGGATGAATCCCGGAACATATTCAAGTCTGTGCTAAGAAAACAGTCCTGTAGAGTAGTATCCGCGTCAACTGACCACTTCAGCACCAGCACCAGGATATGAATTGTTCGGTTTATTTCAAATAGAATTCACGTTAACTACTTAGGGAGAAGCGGCGCGCTAACAAGTGTTGCATAGTCATCAAAAGCTCTGCTTCTTGGCAATATCACAGCGTTGTCAGATTTCAAAAAGGCTTTACGGCGAAAGCACAACATTTGATTGTTTGAGGACAGCACCTCATATATTTTCCACATTAGCATAAATTAATATCCAGCGCGGGTCACACAAAACCCATATAAGAGCTCAAATAAATCACTTACCTCTCGAAGAACTTCTGCTGAGGGCTTCCCAAGTGTCCAACGAAGACAACCAATGGTTCTTTTGTTAGAAAAAGTCATTTATTATAAATCTCTGTTTGGTTGGCGCGTTATGATCAGAAAATTCACTGTCGAGTCGCCCATTGAACCGTGAAGAGAACACGTTCAAATTATACTTATACACTTTCTCCAAACAAATCACGGACGGTGCGCTGTCTTAGTGGGAAGTACTGGTGGCCCACTTTGGCCAAGGATGTGAGGGTTTATGTGTCCTCCTGCTCGGTGTGCGCCCAGTGTAAGGCTCCTAGGCATCTGCCCAGAGGTAAGCTACATCCCTTACCCGTTACACAACGGCCTTGGTCTCTGAGGATATAGTGTCTGATCGAGGTTCCCAGTTCACTTCGAGGGTCTGGAAGGCTTTCATAGAACATCTGGGGGTCTCGATCAGAGAGTAACGGGCACGTAACGGGCAGGTGGAGAGAGTGAACCTAGATGTGGGTAGGTTTTTGAGGTCGTATTGCCAGGACCGGCCGGGGGGAATGGGCGGCGTTCGTGCCCTGGGCAGAAATGGCTCAGAACTCGATTCGCCACTCCTCCACTAACCTCTCTCCCTTCCAGTGTGTACTGGGGTACCAGCCGGTCCTGGCGCCGTGGCATCAGAGTCAGACCAAGGCTCCTGCGGTGGATGACTGCTTCAGCCGCGCGGAGGAAACATGGGAAGCCACCCATGTTCATCTCCAGCGGGCCGTGCTGCGCCAGAAAGCCAGCGCAGAACGTCACCGCAGTGAGCCGTGTCTGGCCCTCGACCCGAAACCTGCCCCTCCGTCTGCCCTGCCGGAAGCTGGGTCTGCAGTTTGTGGGGACATTTAAAGTCCTGAGGAGAGTGAACGAGGTTTGTTAGAGGTTACAGCTTCCCCCCCGATTACCATATTAACCCCTCGTTCCATGTGTCTCTCCTCAGGCCGGTGGTGGCTGGTCCGCTCCAGGAGTCTGAGGTGCGGGAGGTCCCTCCGGAAACAAGACAAAACAAATGGAAAATTAAAAGTGGATCGGTGATGGCTAGAAGACCGGTGACGTCGACCAGAGACTTCTATTGATTCAGACCTTTTTAGAGACCTCTATTGATTCAGACCTGTATAGAGACCCATATTGATTCAGTCCTGTTTAGAGACCCATATTGATTCAGACCTGTTTAGAGACCTCTATTGATTGAGAACTGTTGAGAGACTTCTACTGATTCAGACCTGTTTAGAGACCTCTTTTGATTCAGACCTGTATAGAGACCCATATTGATTGAGAACTGTTGAGAGAACCCTATTGATTGAGATCTGTTGAGAGACCCATATTGAGTCCTAGGTTTGGTATGAGAGGCCAGAGGGAAGATCATCGATCCAACACACTTGTTTTGGTTATGTAAATCTTTCTTCCCAGTCGGCTCAGGGACTGAAATGCACAGCTCTATTTTACATTAATTGCCATGTTGGCATGAAACTGTTTATTTCTCGTTGCTTTTTGTTTCTCTTTCTCTCTTTTAATTGTATAAATATACAGCTTGCACATACTCAAGCAAATACACACACAATTACACATGCAAGCACTCACACACACACCAGGGGAGATGGGAGTGCAGGGAGAGGAGGGGGCTTACAGTAAGTGTGGACGCTTCCCAAACAATAGCTGGTTGAAATACCCCATTGTCTCTCAGTCTACTCGGCTCTCCAAGCACGGACGCAAATTCCTTTATTCATCGTTTGGAAGCCGTGTAGTTTCTCCCTGCCCTCCATGTAACTAGATATTTCCTCTCTCCCTCCATTCTTTGGTTTGCTTTGTAATTATGGCATTGTTCAGTGTGTGCCAAGTCCTTCTGAACATCAACTGTATATTCATTCTCTACTGGATCCAAAAGTCCTGCTCATTTGCGTATGCAGAAACCCATTCTGTCAACATTCTGGGCAGCTTTCTACTTTTTTTTGTTTTTCTTTTAGTTTTTTTCTGTTATTTTGCTACTCGATTTGTTTTGTGCATTACTTCATATCACCCGGACAGAATTATTGGAATATGAATCATGAATCATTAACGAACAAAGGACATCAGATTGTGCAGACACCCACCTCAACGGACATTTACGCATTAGGTTGATATTGATATTTACTTCAGTTGTTAACTTCTTAGGGAGCGGCAGCAGAGGTGACCGTTTTGGAGAGTCTGGCGTGCCCAAAGTAAAATGCCTGCCACTCAGGCCCAAAAAATAAGATATGCACATAATTAGTACTATTGGATAGGAAACACTCTGAAGTTTCTAAAAGTGTTAAAATAATGTATGTGAGTATAACAGAACTGATATAGCATATAACTGATATGGCTTGGCTCATTGCGCCCTAGTGACTCCTTGTGGTGGGCCGGGTGATGCTGATTATACCTCTGCTCGTAGTTTCACTCCGTTTGGTGATCTCTGGATGTTTGGAGTAATATTCGAGAGAGAAAAGATACTCGGTGGCGTAGTAGTGAAACAGATCAGCGCCAATCTTTGCCCGTGGTCCTTCTGGTGGAGTGTGTTGAAGCAATGGCTCTCCCGGGTTGCTGTTCTTGTTGGCGTTACAGACAATCTGTGTTGACATACCTGGCCAATATTGAATGTCTCTTGCTATTTCTTTGCACTTGACAATTTCCAGGTGTGATTTTTGAACTCTGTTCAGCATTTCTTGTCTCAGTTGATTTGATACAATTAGCTTTGCGGCTTTGAACATCAGTCCTGAAGCGCAGCTGATTTCCTCCTTAAATGTATGGCTTGATTTCTTTGGGAACTGCACTCTATTCACTGGGTCAAACGCTCATCATTGTTTCTCTCAGCAGTTGCATTGTGGGATCTTCTGCTGTCGCTTTCCTGAATGCTTGAAGGTTCTCTTCTGAGATTGGCAGCTGAGGTGTGATCCACTTTACCTCCAACTCCTCTCCCAGCAGATCTTCATTCTGTTCGTTTAGGTAGGCTCTACTCAATGCGTCTGCTATGTGCATTACTTTGCCTGGCTTGTTGGTGACAGTGAAACCGTATCTTTGAAGTCGGATGAACATCCTCGGCAGCTTTGAAAGAGCTTGAATATCCTCTCAAGGGACTTGTGATCACTTTCAACGTGTACCTCTCTGCCATACACGTACTGATGGAACTTCTCGCATCCATATACTATGGCAAGTAGTTCCTTCTCGATCTGTGAATATCTACATTGACAGTCAAATCAAATCGAATCAAATGTTATTTGTCACATACACATGGTTAACAGATGTTAATGCGAGTGTAGTGAAATGCTTGTGCTTCTAGTTCCGACCATGCAGTAGTATCTAACAAGTAATCTAACAATTTCACAAAACTACCTTATACACACAAGTGTAAAGGAATGAATACGAGTATACACATATAAATATATGGATGAGCGATGGCTGACCGGCATAGGCAAGATGCATTAGATGGTATAGAGTACAGTATATACATGTGAGATGAGTAATGTAGGATATGTAAACATTATATAAATGGCATCGTTTAAAGTGGCTAGTGATACATTTATTACATCCACTTTTTAATTATTAAAGTGGCTAGAGATTTGAGTCGATGGCCGAACGGCATAGGCAAGATTCAGTAGATGATATAGATTACAGTGTATACATTTTATATGAGTAATTTCGGATATGCAAACATTATATACAAAATTGTTTAAAGTGGCTAGTGATACATTTGTTACATCCAATTTTCTATTATTTAAAGTGGCTAGAGAGCAAAACTATGTTACGCAATGGTGCGGTTTAATAGTGAAAACCAACCTGACACAGAACAAACAATCAATTTGGGAAAAAACCCTGTTACACACCAAATGAACGTGCACTAGCATTTACAAATAACAATTCCGGACAAGGACATAGGGGAAACAGAGGGTTCAATACACAACATGTAATGATGGAATTGAAACCAGTTGTGTGGGAAGACAAGACAAAACAAATGTAAAAATAGATAGATGATGGCTAGAAGACCGGCGACTCCGACCGCCGAGAGCCGCCCGAACAAGCAGAGGAACCACCTTCGGCGGAAGTCGTGACACTAGAGATTTAAGTCAGTATGTTGGCTGCAGCCACTTAATGTTAGTGGTGGCTGTTTAACAGTCTGATGGCCTTGAGATAGAAGCTGTTTTTCAGTCTCTCTGTCCCAGCTTTGATGCACCTGTACTGACCTCACCTTCTGGATGATAGCGGGGTGAACAGGCAGTGGCTCGGGTGGTTGTTGTCCTTGATGATCTTTTTGGTCTTCCTGTGACATCGGGTGGTGTAGGTGTCCTGGAGGGCTAGTAGTTTAGTCAATCTGTGGAGTTTGACTGCTCCAATACCTCCTGAACTGACATCTACTGACATGTCATAGAATTTCAGTGTTGGCGCATTTGCTGCCAGTCTTTTGATTTTCTCAAAACTGTTATTCTGCATTTGTTCCCAATGACATCCAGCGTCACTCTCGAGTAGCTTTCTGAGTGGAAGCGGTAACCTCAGACAGGTTGGGAATGAATTTGGCAAGATACTGTATCATGCCCATGAATCTCTGCAGAACTTGTCTTCAGGTCGAGGCATCTGCACCACGGCCATCACCTTCTCATCACCCGGTTTCAGACCATTGGCCATTAGCATGTGACCAACGTACTTTATCTCTGTCATTCTGATTTTACATTTCTTCTTGTTTAGTTTGAGATTGTACTCTCTAGCTCTCTGTAGCAGCTTGACCAGTCTGCGGTCATGTTCCTCCATAGTTTCACCCCAGACCAACAAATGATCGATGATGTTGACTACTCCACTGAGGCCTTCAATCCTCTGTGCCACGGATCTCTGGAACATCTCAGAAACACATGAGATGCTAAAGGTTTAACACAGGAATCGAATATGGACGTGTTGAATGTATAGAGCTTGGATTTTACCTACCAGAACACTTGTTCGGCATCCAGTACAGAGAATATCTAAGTGTTTGGTAAGCAATACAACTTCCTCAACAGCGAGCAGTGGGTAGTGCTCCCATTTGATCGCTTTATTCAAGTCCTGTGGATCTATACATATCCAGATCTTGTTAGGTTTGGCCACAGTGACCATACTACCAACTCAGTCTGTCGGTTCAGTCTGCTTAGTGATCAGTTACATGTGTTCCATTCTGTGTAGTTTTTTAACAATCTTGTCTTTGTGAACAACTGGAACCTTTCTCAGGGCGTTTGTACAACTGGTGCAACTGTAAGGTCTAACTCTATATGACATTGTCGTGGCATGCACCCTAGACCAGAAAAAAAGATCCTCAAAGTCTTTCAGTATATCACTGTCTTTGACTGTGACATCATGTGTTCTCTTCACCATGCCTAGTTTTTGACATCTGACTTACCCAAGATTTGCTGGAGCATCTCTTTCAATAATGTGGAACTCAACCTTGTGTCTCTGTCAGGTTAATGATGTATGACCCAATGGTAACATCTTGTGACCAGAATAGGTAAGCAGTTTGCAGGTGGACTTCTTCAACTTCTCTCTCAGTCCGAGGGAGTTGAAGATCTTTGAAGACATTATGTTGCACTCTGTGTCAAGCTTGAATGTCACATCTTTGTTGTTTATTTTCAGTCCATTTCTCTTTGTCATTGTCCATGTCTGCAGTGACAGCTCCATTGTGTTTTGGTTTTCCAGTCATCTCAACTTCAGCTGTACCTAGGAACATACGGTCATTCTCCTCACTCTGCTCAACTGCATGCATTTCCCTTGGTTGGTTCTGCTGGCTCTGGGATTTGCACATCTTGGTAAAGTGATTATTCTTTTGGCAGGATTTACATACTTGAGCATAGGCTGTGCATTTTTCTGTGTTAGTGCTTGTAACCACATCTGTTTCTGTTTACATACATTTTTTGTTGATCTTGAGATGCCTTTGCTCTGTTCCTGTTTAACCTCTTTGTAGTTCTGACACTTTTTTATTTTGTGTACTTAAACTTCCTCATTGAGAATTTTTACCTCACTGGATGTGATTTCACTGGCACGACACACATCAATAGCGTGAGCTAATAGCGTGAGCCAACAGCCTGCCTCTGACTTGGTCATCTTTTATGTCACAAACGATTCCATATCTTATTAATGAATCATGCAGTTGACCGAACTCACAGTATTTCTGTTCTTCCAAGTCAGTAAAGCACCACTACTTTCTGATTGTCCTTGAACCCTCGTGAAAAAACATGTGTCGAATGTAAGGTAGGTTCTTCCTAGGTTCACAATAGTGCATTTCTGTTTCAGCATGGCTATCTTGTCTTTCTCGCTTTTAGCAAATTCAAACGTGTTGCATACCTCGAGTGCCTTCAGCTGTACCTAAAAACATACGGTCATTCTCCTCACTCTGCTCAACTGCGTTTCCTCTCCCGCGATGTGTAGGAACGTAGCACATTGCACATTTTCCTCCTTTTCATTAAAACCACTCATGTTCAGAAACAGTTAAAAGTTTTGTATCGGTCTCTTCCAGTTTTCTGCAAGATTTCCTTGTAGACACAAGCTGGATGGTGGTTGTAACAGAGCCAACTTCCATTTTTTGTGATTTATACTGACACCATGTTAAGTTGTTACAATATAAATGAGTCGGACAGCGGAGATGGGTTTATAACTCTCCAGTTTTTACTGAAGTACAGTCTGAATACACGTCAAACGTTACGTCAAACGTTACGTCACACGTTGCGTAATTCAAGTTCAGCTACGGATACCTGTATAGTACATCACGTACCCAACTATCGGTGTTATAAAAGGGTAAACAAACAGCTCCTTGAAGTTTTAATGTCAAGTAAATACCTCAATAATTTAAACAGAGAAAACCTGGACAGAGGTATAACTTTGCTGCAGATATGTAACAGGGAAAAGTTGTGCTTTCTCCTTTCGATTTTGCACCAGTTATTTTCTAAATCTCAAGAGTCATTGGCCCACATTGAATATAGGCCTTATTTCTACCCTCCAGCATCAATATGTCCCCTCTTACTTTATTGTTTTACACTCTATATCAGGATCCATCCAATTCCTGAATCCAGTCCCAAGACGTTCACCAACTAATAACTTTTCAAATACTATTTTCTTTTTCCCCTTGTATGAACTTCTACCGGCCTTATTTGAGTTGAGTTGAGGTGTCCATACTGTCTATAGAAATCCCTGTTTTGTGTAACACTAATGACTAACTTAGCAGTCATGACACCAGGTATAATTTATGTAAGATAGGTCAGTTAGCTGACCTAGACATCAATTTGTGTCATGAGAGTGTACAGTCAGTTGTCCTTAGTCGAGAGCAGCTGTCAGGGCTGTTTATGACATTCGTGTTAAGTCATCGATATGACATCATGACTTAGCTCTATGAAGTGGGTTCATCTCTGGCACACATTCAAATAGGCATCAAACAGTTTAGTGTCTTCGTTCGTCTTTAGTTCAAACAAATAAAAACAAATGGGAAAGGCCCCTAACCAGAGAAGAATTCAATGTTTCTGATATAAATATTAAAACAAACAAAGAATGAAATTAAGATAAATAATTGTTTCGTGACAGTTTGTGACCGAGAGCATTCTGGACACACACACACACACACACACACACACACACACACACACACACACACACACACACACACACACACACACACACACACACACACATGCTTGCATGCACACACACATTAAACCCTAACACACACTCTGAGTGCTGGTTTGTTGCTGCAAGTGTCCCTGGAACAATATAAGACAACAGAGGAGTTAAACTTAAACCGTGCGTGAGTGTGTGTGTGTGTGTGAGAGAGTGTGCGCGCATGTGTGTGCGTGTGTTTTGAAAAGAGCGTGTTACTCATCAAACAGTGATATAAACCGAGCAGACAGTGAAGGATAAGAGAAGACAGAGAAAAGAGGGAGAGATATTCTGGTGAGATGAAACAAGTGAAGCGGAGAGAGGGAATCTAAGGACCAGAGTGAGAGTGAGGGTGAGTGAGTGAGTGAGTGAGTGAGTGAGTGAGTGAGTGAGTGAGTGAGTGAGTGAGTGAGTGAGTGAGTGAGTGAGTGAGTGAGTGAGTGAGTGAGTGAGTGAGTGAGTGAGTGAGTGAGTGAGAGAGAGAGAGAGAGAGAGAGAGAGAGAGATATTTCAGGCCAGGGTGATTCTGCCTTTTTGAAGTATATCAACATTTTCATTGTGAGGAACTCTCCCATGGTCTGTCTGTCTGTATCTCTCTTTGGGTATAAAACACACTGAAAAACAGAGAGAACCAGATTTTTACCATTACTTTCCCATCCTGAAATCAACCCCTTCATATCTCTTTCCCTATTCAGTACTACAGTCATCAGCTTTCAACATGTGTGTTGTATTCTATGTTAATAACCATCAATCATATATAATTTTAATCAGGCTCAGGTTCACTCTGGTCATGTCTTACCTGCACATCTAATTTCTCATAGTCTGTTTCTGATAGGTCCCCATCCTACATCCTGATCATTGCCTGTTTCGGATATGTCCCCATCCTACATCCTGATCATTGCCTGTTTCAGATAGGTCCCCATCCTACATCCTGATCATTGCCTTTTTCGGATAGGTCCCCATCATACATCCTGATCATTGCCTGTTTCGGATAGGTCCCCATGCTACATCCTGATCATTGCCTGTTTCGGATAGGTCCCCATCATACATCCTGATCACTGCCTGTTTCTGATAGGTCCCCATCATACATCCTGATAATTTTCTGTTTCTGATAGGTCCCCATCATACATCCTGATCATTGTTTGTTTCTGACTGGTCCTCTTCATACATCATGAAAGAGATACTGAACCAAACACTATCTTTAGTATTGGAGCACCAAATATATTTCAGATTAATGCCATCTGAAACAGTAGTATTTAAATCCATCATGCCACAATCATTTTTCAAGTTTAAATGTCTTTATCTTCAGTTTTTATTTTTCATGATTAGACTGAGATTCCTTCAGAAAAGCACCTATTTGTAAAGATGTATTCCCTGGCTTTGACTCCAGGCTGTTTCTCAATAGTGTCTTCCATTAAACATGAGTTCACCTGAGGCTGAGATGGTAATCTCTGCTCTTCTCAATGCTGGTTCATGGCTTGTACTTAGCCTCAGGAGAGACACAATGAATCTGACAAGACTTTCACTAACAACAAGTTCATATAAAGTTATATTGTTGTGTTTGCTGGTCCAACTTCCAAGAGGCCTTTTCAACTCCTCTCCTCTCCTCTCCTCTATATTGCGACCTCAGTGTGTATGTGCATGTGCTTGTGTATGTGCGTGCGTGTGTATGTGCGTTGGTGGGTGTGTGCACGTCGATGTGGCTAGCCATGCAAGTGATTGGAATTAAAGCCTGATTAGGTCCCCAGGATACCAACCTGTCTGGATTTTATAACCTTGATCGAAACCACACGAACACACACACACACACACACACACATTGTATGATGTTGTATGATGTACTGTTTTATAAACGTTCTATTTTGTAATTGCCTTAATCTTGTTTGAATCCCAGGAAGTATAGATACTGCCTTGGCAGGAATTAATAGGGATCATATTTTTTTTTAAACACAAACGTAAAAATCTGAAGATGAATTTAAGGCATTAATTACGAATGGTTCAGGTTTGGGAAAGGGTTAAAGGTTTGAGAAAGGGTTAAAATGTTAAGTTTAGGCATTAATTCTGAATGTTTCAGTTAAGGGTTAAGGTTTGGGAAAGGGTTAAAACAAAAACAATTAAAATGAGTAGCCGGCACTTGGATGGAACACGTGACTCTCTTACGCGCTTACAACCATCCACCATCCCTGTCCACTGCGCCCTAGCTAAACCCCAGCCTACTTGATGGTAATAGCGCTCATTGTTGCCACTAGTGGCCGGTTTTGAAGGCATCCCCTCACGTCCTGGGGACCTGGAAGTACGTCAAATTTAAAATTGGATTTTGAGTGACCTGGCTGCCCTTCACTCGGAGAGAGGCACCCAGGAACCAGATCTGATTAAGAGGAAGCCTCTTAGTAGTAATATAAACAAAGAGATATGGAGGGTAGAGGTCTGCTGGTAAACTTTCTGTAGATTCTGTTTGTTGTTGACAGAAAAAAGATAAAAATATACAGTAAATACTTCAGTCAAATACGATTCTAAACTTTTTTATTTTGTTTCTTTTCTGTGGTGTCTTCCTCTCCTCAGTCGTATGATACCTCCCCTTCTCCGGGGACACAGATTGAGTCAAACTTCACACAGCACGTAGTTTGTTGAATTTATTTCAAGTACTGGCAGCTACATGAGAAGACACCGAGGTCTGAAAAATACATTAAAATAAAACTCAGTTGGGGTCTGAACTCACTGTTATATAATAGTATATAATATAACAGATGATACCCATAACGCTTGTTATATGTCACTCACTGACATTACTCAATTAGCCCATATATCAGCTACAGTTAAACTTTTTTAGATTGGTAAATTAGTCTAGTTAGTCTAGCCAGATATCTGAACTTAGTAATCATGGCAGAAGTACAGACCAGGCACGCAGTGCACGAGCCCACAGGCCCTGACCTTCATGGGGCTCTCATTGATTTTGTTAGTCACTTTTACTTAGATATCATATCAACATGGCATAAGTAATGACACGTGTAGAATTGCAGGAAATTAGCTGTATAACAGCACACATTTATTTTATTTGTTTATGTTTTATTCTGTAAAGCAATTTGTTTACCTTGTATTCATAAAATACTTTTTCTCCTAACAGATCCGCATGTATGTATTAATTGTAGTTTATAATGCCAGAGCTGATTTAATGTGAGTTAATATGTAGTGGCCAATTGTATAGCTGATAGGCTACAACGCATTCGGAAAGTATTCAGACCCCTTGACTTTTTCCACATTTTGTAACTATACAGCCTTTTTTTTATCTCCAGCAATCTACACACAATACCCCATAATGACAAAGCGAAAACAGGATTTTAGAAATGTTGGCAAATTTAATAAGAATAAAAAACTGAAATACCTAATTTACGTAAGTATTCAGATCCTTTGCTATGACTCTCAAAATTGAGCTCAGGTGCATCCTGTTTCTTTTGATCATCCTTGCAATGTTTCTACAACTAGACTGGAGTCCACCTGTGGTAAATTCAATTGACTGGACATTATATATATATATATATATTTTTTACCTTCATTTATACAGGTTTTTCTCATTGAGATAACATCTCTTTTCCAAGAGAGACCTTGTCCAATAGCAGCAGGGGGAACAACGTTTCAGACAAAACAACTTACATACACTAATACAACATTAAACACAACTATAAACACACATACAGTACAACAAAAACATTTTATGTCTTGACTAAAAACACTTTTCTATGATATATACATCGATCAAGTGTTTAAACTCCACCAATGAAACTAGATCATCTAATTTAAAAATGTTCAGGAGAGAATTCGAGGACCACGGAGCTAAGTAACTAAAACTATTTCTACCATGACCTGTTCTAATTTTTGGTACTGTTAGAAGCAAATGAGAATGGGACCGTAATTTATATTATTTACTGACCTGATTAAAAAATAACAGAGATAAAATGGCATTTTACCCATTATGGCCTTGTAAATCAGTGTATACCAGTGTTTAAGCCTACGAAAGGTCAATGATGACCAGCCAACAGCGCTGTAGAGATTACAATGATGTGTTAGACGTTTTTGATTTGAAATGAACCTGAGGGCTGCATGATACACTAAATCAAGTGCTCTCAGGGTAGTGGCTGAGGCCTGCATATATATAACATCACTAAAATCTAAAACCACCAGTAATGTACATCGTACCAGGTCCTTCCTGGCCTCAAAAGAAAAACAAGCTTTATGCCGGTAATAAAAACCTATTTTCAGCTTGAGCTTCCTTATCAAGTTCTCTGCATGCACAGTGAAGCTCAGCTTATCATCAACCCACACACCCAAATATTTATACACTTTAACTTGCTCTATAGTATGTCCATCCAATGTAGCAATGACATGATTAGTAACATGCCTGGCATTTGAAAATACCATGCATTTTGTTTTACCCGAATTTAGAACCAGCTTTAAATCATACAGATTCTGTTGTATGATGTTAAATGCTCTTTGGGCTTTTTTAAAAGCTAAAGATAAACAACTAACACTTGAATAAAGAACAGTATCATTTGCATAAAAATGAACATTCGCTGTTTCAATAAGATCCCCAATGTTGTTGATATACAAAATGAACAACAGTGGGTCCAAAAGAGAACCTTGCGGAACACCTGAGCACACCTCTATGGACTCTATAACCTTTGCACTAACACAGCATGGTCCACGGTGTCAAAAGCCTTGGACAAATCAATACAGACAGACACACAATGTAACTTCTTATCAAGAGCACAGTGAATGTCATTTAACTTCTTAGGAGCAGCGCATAAAGTGACCGTTTTGGAGACCCTGGCATGCCCAAAGTAAAATGCCTCCCATTTAGGCCCAGAAAATAGGATATGCACATATTTAGTACCATTGGATAGGAAACACTCTGAATTTTCAAAAAGTGTTAACCATTTGTCTGTGAGTAAAACAGAACGGAATTGGCAGGCGGAATCCCGAGGAATTTCTGTCATGGAAAAAGTGGTTTTGACACATTGCTCATTTGGAACCCCTCCCTTATGAAAATACCCATATAAGGGCATATGAATGCAGTACCTATCGCTTCCTCTAGATGTCAACAGTCTCGAGACAGTGTTCCGATTTTTTTTAGATGCTATTAGAGCAGAGAAGAAGAGGAATCAGGAAGTGTCCCCAGAGATGTCAATAGAAGAGGATGCGCGCTTGGCGAGAGCGCAGCCTTTTATGTATATTTACTGTAATATTTCAACCGGACGATAACGTGAACAATAGGAAAGGAAAATAAAGTGGTGCATGCTCACAATCTCGCGCCCGTCAAATGTTGTTGACAAAAGTGGTCCCTTCACTACTTCCTCTTTCTATCCATTCTGCTTAGTGCTACAGCCTCCAGACACTGTATAAAGACTGTTTGACATCTAGTGGAAGCCATAAGTACTGCAGTCTCAGTCCTAGTTAAATTAGAAATGAATAGGCAGCCTGGAGAAGAAGGTCATGTACAAAAAAAACTGCATATCCGGATGGACTTTCCTCTGGTTTTCGCCTGCTATATCAGTTCTGTTATACTCACATACATTATTGTAACACTTTTAGAAACTTCAGAGTGTTTTCTATCCAATAGTCCTAATTGTGTGCATATCCTATTTTCTGGGCCTGAGTGGCAGGCATTTTACTTTGGGCACGTAAGACTCTCCAAAACCGTCACCTCTGCTGCCGCTCCCTAAGAAGTTAACTGCCTACTAACTAAGGACTCCAATACCTTTGACAGTACAGACAATTTTGATATGGGTCGATAGATATCAAGTAGCGAAGGATCTCCACCTTTCAGGAGAGGCAGTACAAAAGCAGATTTCCATAACTTGGGGATTTCCTTAACATCAAGCGTGAGGTTAAAAATATATGTTAAGGGGGGAGCAATGATGTCTGCAGCTAGGTGTAGGAAGCGGGGGTCTAGTTCATCAGGGCCAGGGGATTTTTTCCATACATTTTTTTCAGGGCTTTACGCACTTTTGAGACAGAGATGGATAAAAAGGAGAACCTGGCAAAGGAGTGCACAGGGGTGTCAGGTAAATTCATAGGGGGCTCAATTATACCTTTGACCTTTTCAAATAAACTGCCTGCATCTAAAAAATGCTGATTCAAGGCTTTCAGAATGGAGGTTCTCTCAGTTACAGTCTGTGTATTGACCAACAATTGTTTGGGAAGCTGTGTATCTTTTTTTTGCACTCCAAACCCTTCACTACTTGCCAAAATTATTATTTAAATTTTGTGAATAGATTTCAGGTAGTAGTCTGCTTTCAATTTACGGATCATAGCCAAACCCATATTTCAAAGACATTTAAAAAACATCCAATCATCTGCCAAACCAGTCCCTCTTGCTTTAGCCCACATAGCATTTCGTTCGCTTATGATTTTAGTCAGCTCCTTAGTAAACCAAGGGTTCTCTCTGCCCTTAATCCAGAATTTTTTTAAAGGGGCCTATTGCATACATCCTGGAATGCGTTGTGGAAGTAAGAAAAGGCTAGTTCAACATCAGGGATTAATTCCATTCTATTCCATTCAATGCTAGATACATCATGTAAAAAAAAACGCTTCCAGTTTCTTTTCGTATTACAGTTTTTCTCCATTGGTTTGGCTCATTTCTTGAAACAGAAATTACATTCTCAAAACTACATGGACAAACCTCCAAACCACTTGGCAATTGTTCACAACAGAATTGAATTTCTCATTCATTTCATCAAATTGCAAATGTCTAAGTACATGTCTCAATGTCTCAGTACATCTTTGCAAATGATTAAGTACAGGTAGCCTACATTTAGCACAATTTCCAAGTGAATAGATCTTGTTGATCTAAACTGATTGTTGATTCTCAGTCTAATGGTTGTTCGCTCCAAAACGTGTCAGCGTCATTTCATTGTATAAGTCATCACATGCACAACAGTCTGTTCAATTGTCAAAATTAGTCAAGAACATAATACCATGAATACCATATATGAATACCTTGGAACATTTGATAAATGTATTACAGCAATTGACAGTCAGGTGAAACTAGAACTTGACTAACGAAGGAGGAGTTTCACACATCTCAGATGACCAATCAAACAGTATGTTTAGTTACCTGACAGGTGCTGTCCATGACTGTGAATGCTGCCAAACATGTATGTAAAGAGCTTGACCATGCAGGACCAGTACAATTTCTGAACATGGAGGCACCTGGCCAAGTAAATGAACAAGGGCAACTGCCTGCTCGAGGAAGAGGAAGAGGAAGAAGAAGAGGAGGAGGAGGAGTAAGGGTGCGTGGTGGTGGAATATGGGGAAGAGGCTGAGGAGCACGAAGACACCTTGCTGTCCCGGATGATATTCGGGCCACAATTATAGACCATGTCATCAACCATGGCCTCACAATGGCGGAGGCAGGTCGCCGAGTGCAGCCTAATGTGCCTCCCTCAACAGTCTCTTCCATCATCCAAACCTTTACTTGGGAAAACAGGTATGTAGTCAGTCAATGATGGAATTATATGTTGTATAGGACAGGACACTGCATAGAGCAATAAATCTATTTATTTACACATTTACCTATTCATTTAGTGTGTGTGTGTGTGTGTGTGTGTGTGTGTGTGTGTGTGTGTGTGTGTGTGTGTGTGTGTGGGGGGTGCCTGTTTGGCCCTGTCCGTGGGTTTCGTCGGACGGGGCCACAGTGTCTCCCGACCCCTCCTGTCTCAGCCCCCAGTATTTATGCTGCAGTAGTTTATGTGTCGGGGGGCTAGGGTCCGTCTGTTATATCTGGAGTATTTCTTCTCTTATCTGGTGTCCTGTGCGAATTTAAGTATGCTCTCTCTAATTATCTCTCTCTTTCTTTCTTTTTTCTTCTTCTCTGCAAAACATGACTTAGTACTTGGTGGCAAAACCCTTGTTGGCAATCACAGAGGTCAGACGTTTCTTATAGTTGGCCACCAGGTTTGCACACATCTCAGGAGGGATTTTGTCCCACTCCTCTTTGCAGATCTTCTCCAAGTCACTAAGGTTTCGAGGCTGACATTTGGCAACTCGAACCTTCAGCTCCCTCCACAGATTTTCTATGGGATTAAGGTCTGGAGACTGGCTAGGCCACTCCAGGACCTTAATGTGCTTCTTCTTGAGCCACTCCTTTGTTGCCTTGGCCGTGTGTTTTGGGTCATTGTCATGCTGGAATACCCATCCACGACCCATTTTCAATGCCCTGGCTAAGGGAAGGAGGTTCTCACCCAAGATTTGACAGTACATGGCCCCGTTCATCGTCCCTTTGATGCGGTGAAGTTGTCCTGTCCCCTTAGCAGAAAAACACCCCCAAAGCATAATGTTTCCACCTCCATGTTTGACGGTGGGGATGGTGTTCTTAGGGTCATAGGCAGCATTCCTCCTCCTCCAAACACGGCGAGTTGAGTTGATGCCAAAGAGCTTCAGACGGGCTTTCTTGAGCAGGGGGACCTTGCGGGCGCTGCAGGATTTCAGTCCTTCACGGCGTAGTGTGTTACCAATTGTTTTCTTGGTGACTATGGTCCCAGCTGCCTTGAGATCATTGACAAGATCCTCCCGTGTAGTTCTGGGCTGATTCCTCACCGTTCTCATGATCATTGCAACTCCACGAGGTGAGATCTTGCATGGAGCCCCAGGCCCAGGGAGATTGACAGTTCTTTTGTGTTTCTTCCATTTGCGAATAATCGCACCAACTGTTGTCACCTTCTCACCAAGCTGCTTGGCGATGGTCTTGTAGCCCATTCCAGCCTTGTGTAGGTCTACAATCTTGTCCCTGACATCCTTGGAGAGCTCTTTGGTCTTGGCCATGGTGGAGAGTTTGGAATCTGATTGATTGATTGCTTCTGTGGACAGGTGTCTTTTATACAGGTAACAAACTGAGATTAGGAGCACTCCCTTTAAGAGTGTGCTCCTAATCTCAGCTCGTTACCTGTATAAAAGACACCTGGGAGCCAGAAATCTTTCTGATTGAGAGGGGTCAAATACTTATTTCCCTCATTAAAATGCAAATCAATTTATAACATTTTTCACGTCGCGTTTTCTGGATTTTTTTGTTGTTATTCTGTCTCTCACTGTTCAAATAAACCTACCATTAAAATTATAGACTGATCATTTCTTTGTCAGTGGGCAAACATACAAAATCAGCAGGGGATCAAATACTTTTTTCCCTCACTGTAACTCATTCTGTAAGGAATACATAAGGTATACATTACGAATGGAGTGTTGTCCTTTGACTTCTATATCTAGGATTGGATGACAACCTTGCACGGGTGGCAGAGGAAAACTTCTCAATGAACAACAAGAACAAGAGATCTGTAACATGGTGATGGCAAATAATGCCATCACATTGAGACAGATCCGCGCTGCAATCCTACAAGACAATGCCATATTCCAAAATGTCAACTCTATAAGCATCTCCACAATAGACCGGATATTGAAGAAGCATCAGACGACAATGAAGCAAATTTACAGGGTACCATTTGAGAGGAACTCTGATAGAGTGAAAGAGCTGCGGTACCAGTATGTACATGTAAGTCAGTTACTGGTTGTCCATCATTATAACCTTTTACAATTAAGCAGTGGTTCCCAAACTTTTTTGGCTTCAGTACCCACTTTACTTGATTTGTGTATCCAGGTAATCCAGGTATGGAAGTATTTGATTTATCTGACTTCAACATTTCGCCTAAAAACTGCAGCTTACTGTATGATGCAATTATCATTATAATCCTTATTTTGAAGAATATAACATACAATAAGAAAAGGGGTCAAAGAGCTGCAATTAGTGCCTCCCATGTAAATCTATCTAATACTGTGGGTTTTACTGTAACATTTCAGTGAGTCTAGTCATTGATGATTGCCCCCCTCCCCTTTCTGTCAAACACCCCCTGTAGTACCTCTGCATAGGGGTACATGTACCCCAGGTTTGGAACCACTGGAGTAGTGGCCAGTAGTATAATGAACTTGTGGAGAACATAGAACATTCCTATGTACTTGTCTGTAACTGTAGTGTATGACTCTTCTGTATGACTGAGTTGATGTTTTCTTTTTTTACGCTATTGTAGAGAATAATGGCATTGGAAGGAAACGAGACCCATCACATCCTCGTGTTTGTGGATGAAGCTGGCTTCAACCTGGCCAAGGGCCGAAGACGTGGCCGTAATATTGTGGCCACCGGGCCACGGTGGATGTCCCAGGCCAGCGAGGGGGCAATATAACTATGTGTGCTGCCATATCTGAGAATGATGTGGCCACTCACATCCCCAGTATTGGCCCATACAATACACAGAAGCTCCTCATCTTCTTGGACCGCCTTCATTTTGATTTGATCCCTGAAAATGAGAGAGGTCTCGTAGGGCCTCACCTACCACAATATGTCATTGTATGGGACAATGTGAATTTCCACGTGGCCCGCTCATCAGGGCCTGGTTCACTACTCATCCAAGGATGGTCATGGTGTTCCTACCACCTTACTCTCCTTTCCTCAATCCTATTGAGGAGTATTTCTCCGTTTGGAGGTGGAGAGTGTATGAGCATCGGGCTCAAGATCAGAGGTCCCTGCTCCATGCAATGGACGCTGCGTGTGAGGATATTACAGGAGATCAGTGTAGGGGATGGTTGCGACATGCACGCCGTTTCTTCCCTCGTTGCATCGCAAGGGAGAATATACGCTGTGATGTGGATGAGAATCTGTGGCCAGACAGACAGCAGCGTGTGGATGGCCAGGAGGGTGAGGACGGTGGCCAGGAGAGGGAGGGTGAGGACAGTGACCAGTGAAGAACTGTTAGTTGTGAAACTCCAGCTTTATTTACAGCACTGTAGGCTGCATACAGTGGGGCAAAAAAGTATTTAGTCAGCCACCAATTGTGCAAGTTCTCTCACTTAAAAAGATGAGAGAGTCCTGTAATTTTCATCATAGGTACACTTCAACTATGACAGACAAAATGAGGAAAACAAATCCAGAAAATCACATTGTAGGATTTTTAATGAATTTATTTGCAAATTATGGTGGAAAATAAGTATTTGGTCACATACAAACAAGCAAGATTTCTGGCTCTCACAGACCTGTAACTTCTTCTTTAAGAGGCTCCTCTGTCCTCCACTCGTTACCTGTATTAACTTGGCACCTGTTTGAACTTGTTATCAGTATAAAGACACCTGTCCACAACCTCAAACAGTCACACTCCAAACTCCACTATGGCCAAGACCAAAGAGCTGTCAAAGGACACCAGAAACAAAATTGTAGACCTGCACCAGGTTGGGAAGACTGAATCTGCAATAGGTAAGCAGCTTGGTTTGAAGAAATCAACTGTGGGAGCAATTATTAGGAAATGGAAGACATACAAGACCACTGATAATCTTCCTCGATCTGGAGCTCCACGCACGATCTCACCCCATGGGGTCAAAATGATCACAAGAACGGTGAGCAAAAATCCCAGAACCACACGGGGACCTAGTGAATGACCTGCAGAGAGCTGGGACCAAAGTAACAAAGCCTACCATCAGTAACACACTACGCCGCCAGGGACTCAAATCCTGCAGTGCCAGACGTGTCCCCCTGCTTAAGCCAGTACATGTTCAGGCCGTCTGAAGTTTGCTAGAGAGCATTTGGATGATCCAGATGAGGATTGGGAGAATGTCATATGGTCAGATGAAACCAAAATAGAACTTTTTGGTAAAAACTCAACTCGTCGTGTTTGGAGGACAAAGAATGCTGAGTTGCATCCAAAGAACACCATACCTACTGTGAAGCATGGGGGTGGAAACATCATGCTTTGGGGCTGTTTTTCTGCAAAGGGACCAGGACGACTGATCCGTGTAAAGGAAAGAATGAATGGGGCCATGTATCGTGAGATTTTGAGTGAAAACCTCCTTCCATCAGCAAGGGCATTGAAGATGAAACGTGGCTGGGTCTTTCAGCATGACAATGATCCCAAACACACCGCCGAACAGCGAAGGAGTGGCCGTAAGAAGCATTTCAAGGTCCTGGAGTGGCCTAGCCAGTCTCCAGATCTCAACCCCATAGAAAATCTTTGGAGGGAGTTGAAAGTCCGTGTTGCCCAGCGACAGCCCCAAAACATCACTGCTCTAGAGGAGATCTGCATGGAGGAATGGGCCAAAATACCAGCAACAGTGTGTGAAAACCTTGTGAAGACTTACAGAAAACGTTTGACCTCTGTCATTGCCAACAAAGGGTATATAACAAAGTATTGAGATAAACTTTTGTTATTGACCAAATACTTATTTTCCACCATAATTTGCAAATAAATAAATTAAAAATCCTACAATGTGATTTTCTGGATTTCTTTTTCTCATTTCGTCTGTCATAGTTGAAGTGTACCTATGATGAAAATTACAGGCCTCTCTCATCTTTTTAAGTTGGAGAACTTGCACAATTGGTGGCTGACTAAATACTTTTTTGCCCCACTGTATCATTTTCATTGTTTTTTGTTTGTGTGTTTATATTACAGTATATTATGCTGTATACATTTTCTTTTGACTGTGATGTATGGAAGTTACTTTATGTGTGTGAATGATAATGGTTACAATTTCCTTGGCAGTATGAGTGCAATGTGTGATGTCAAACCTTAGAGGCTACTCTTACTCTAAAATCCTATTTCTTTTTTTCAGTTTTATACACAATTGTATTCTGTTAGCTAGACAAAAAAACAGTACAGTAACCATTGTCAATGAAGGACTGGGCTAAGACTGAAAGGTGGACATGAGGAATATTTCAATGGTCCTCTGCCATAGTGACAAAACATCTAAACATTTTGACTTGCAGTGCTTACACAATGCCACAGGGACGAAGCATTTTGGGGGCACTGACTGTTTAAATGAGAAGGAAATTTAGTTTTGACACATGAGTGAACTGTTTTGGGAGAGGTATGAGCTTTTCCAGGTGAACCATGGTGTTGTGCCGAACCATCCACGTTATTTTGGCTAAAGCACCAAGAGTGTTGAGAACGCCCGGTCTGTTTCAAGAAATGAGCCAAAGCAATTGAGAAGGATCTTTGCCATTTTCTTGGCACTGACTCTTTATATGGGAAAGGAATTTAGTTTTGAAGCATGAGTGAACAGTTTTAGGAGAGATATGAGCTTTTGCAAGTGAGCTATAGTGTTGTGCTGAACTGTAAGACTGTTTTGCCAAATGATTTTAGAGTTTTGAGAATGTAATTTCGGTTTCAAGAAATGAGCCAAACCAATGGAGAAAAACTGTAACACGTGGAGATTTCTTAGGAATTTTACCATCTCTCACAAAGGCAATAGCCTAATGATCACTTATGTCATTTGCAAAAACACCAGAAGCATTAAAACAATGAGGAGTATTAGTTAAGATCAAATCAATCAAAGAGGATTTCAGAGGATATTTTATATTCAACCTAGTTACACTGTTGACAATCTGGGTGAGATTATAGGTATTGCATGGCATTTTGAGTTGATCAGAGCTAGATGTTAGCCAGTCCTGATTCAGATCACCCATCAAGACAAACTCAGAATTGACATTCTGTGATAACAATTCGAAAATACAATCCAGTGAGCCAACAGTAGCAGATGGAAGTCTATAACAATAAGATACAACAATATTTAAAGATGAGCCAAGGTTTAGGTTCAAAGACAGATATTCAAATTGCTTAGGTTTAGTAACAGAAGTCAGAACGACCACCGAGAACTTGTCTTTTATGTATACAGCAACACCACCACCCTTGGATTTACGATCTGTACGAAAAACATTGTAACCATTTATATTTTTGTCTGTAATAGATTTTTTAAGCCAGGTTTCAGAAGGCATAAATACATCAGGATCAGCAGTTTTTATCCATATATTCACAAAAGCAAGCTTTGACAGAAGACTTCTTACATTCATATGCAAAAACTTCAGGCCACTCTGACTACTTAATTCGGCAGGGGTATGAGTGTCAGGACCTGGGTTAGACTGCACATTTCCAGTCAATAGAAGAAGTCTAGATCGAGGGTTACAACATGTGGATTTACAGACAGCACTTGAACGAAAATCCACCAGAGTCTTTAACACCACATATTTCAGGAGATGTGTAAAGTCCAGAGACATGGTTAAGTACCAAGAGAACAGTCCTGACATGTAGGCGCAAGAGTCCGATTTCTCCCATATTGTTTGGGAGAAATGTGCATAGTTATCGCGTGCATTTCCGGAGCAAGCGTGGGGGTTCTCACAATACTCGAGGGAGAAACAATCATATATTTCCTCATTCCCAGTGCAATGGGCTCTAAAAGTATCGCCAACATTGTAAAAGCCAAAGGTAGATACCAGCAAAATTAACAACAGCATCATGTTTGTTAATTGCCCTAAAAGTCACTAATCAAATAGTCCAACCCCTGATCAATAAAAAGTCAGCGATGTATGCGTATGATGTAGGCGAGCAAAGCTCCGGGGAGAGAGAGAGAGTGGCGAGGGCACCTGTACAAGAATGGAAGAGACAGGAAAGGTCCAGAGCTTACGGCAAAGATCCAGTGAAGTAGTGGATTCTAGCCGTGTTGGGGTAGAGTCTGGTAGGCATCAGCTGTATCCATTCTAACCACGAAAGACTTCAGGGAAGCAGAGAGAGGCTTTCCAACAGAAGGACTGACGATTCCAACGAATCCACAAACACAGTCTGCTGAGTAATATTCTGTCGAGAATCTCCTTACAAATGACTTTGCTGTAAACTGTCAGACTTGTATCAGCGCAGAGCAAATCCAGAAAAAAACAATACCTGGAAACTTGCAAGCTAGCAAGCAATGGACAAAGTTTTCGCCCGAGCGATATTAACCTACTGTTTCATAATTTGTTTGAGGTTTGTCCCTCCATAAGGTGCCCAGGTTGACGGGGTATTTAGCAAAGACGTAAATTGGGACTTTCTGTACCCACCTTTCTGTAACCACCTTCACGAGTACAGTCTTAGTACTATGATGGGGGAAAAAAAGGCACACACCTGTTTCTATAAGCTCCCACAGTTGACAGTGCATGTCAGAGGAATTGTCCGTAGAGCTCCGAGACAGGATTGGGGAAGGGTACCAAAACATATCTGCAGCATTGAAGGTTCCCAAGAACACAGTGGCCTCCATCATTCTTAAATGGAAGAAGTTTGGAACCAACAAGACTCTTCCTAGAGCTGGCCACCCGGCCAAACTGAGCAGTCGGGAAGAAAGGCCTTGGTCAGGGAGATGATCAAGAACCCGATGGTCACTCTGACAGAGCTCTAGAGTTCCTTTGTGGAGATGGGAGAACCTTCCAGAAGGACAGCCATCTCTGCAGCACTCCACCAATCAGGCCTGATTGGTAGAGTGGCCAGATGGAAGCCACTCCTCAGTAAATGGCACATTACAGCCTGCTTGGAGTTTGCCAAAAAGCACCTTAAGACTCTCAGACCATGATAAATAAGATTCTTGGGTCTGATGAAACCAAGAATGAGCTCTTTGGCCTGAATGCCAAGCATCATATTTGGAGGAAATCTGGCACCCTCCCTAAGGTGAAGCATGGTGGTGGCAGCATCATGCTGTGGGGGTGTTTCTCAGCTGCAGGGACTGGGAGACTAGTCAGGCTCGAGGCAAAGATGAACAGAGCAAAGTACAGAGATATCCTTGATAAAAACCTGCTCCAGAGCACTCAGGACCTCAGACTGGGTCGAAGGTTCACCTTCCAACAGGACGACCCTAAGCACACAGCCAAGACAACGCAGGAGTGGCTTCGAGACAAGTCTCTGAATGTCCTTGAGAGGCCCAGCCAGAGCCCGGACTTGAACCTGATCAAACATCTCTGAAGGGACCTGAAAATAGCTGTGCAGCAACGCTCCCCATTCAACCTGACAGAACTTGAGAGGATCTGCAGAGAAGAATGGGAGAAACTCCCCAAATACAGGTGGGCCAAGCTTGTAGCGTCTTTCCCAAGAAGACTCAAGGCTGTAATCGCAGTCAAAAGTGCTTCAACAAAGTACTGAGTAAAGAGTCTGAATAAGTATGTAAAAGTGATATTTCCGTTTTTTATTTGTAATAAAGTTGCTTTGTCATTATGGGATATTGTGTGTAAATTCATGAGGGGGAAAAAAAAAACAATTTAATCCATTTTAGAATAAGTCTGTAATGTAGCAAAATGTGAAGAACGTCAAGGGGTCTGAATACTTTTCCGAAGGCACTGTATGTGTTTTTAGATCGTTTGAGGTAAACGAAACTACAGCAGCCAAGGTGATAATTGCTGGGGTCACTGTTGCTTGTTGTTGCTGTTCTACAAATAGCATTTTAGAGTTTTTGTATAGAAATTCAGTAAATGAGCTGCAACTTCAGTTTCAACTATATCAAACACTGATTTAATCTAATGCATATTGATTTAATTGAATGCATATTGATTTAATCTAATGCATATTGATTTAATCTAATGGATATTGATTTAATCTAATGCATTCCGATTTTTTTCCTTCTTAAAAACATGTAAATTAAATATCGATAACCTTTTATTTGGATAGTCCCAAGTAGATGGTTGGTAGATGTTCAAAATACGTTCCTTAACTGTCAACGACATTTCAATGAGCTATTTACTAACCATAAGCTTAACCCTTACCCTAAACCTTATTGGAAACCTAAACATAACCCTTACCCGAAAACTAGCCCTAACCCTAACCCTTATTCTAAACCAAACCCTAACCGTAACCTTAGTAAGCAGTAGCTTATCAACAGATAGTCTGTTGACAGTATGACCATCTGTCCAGCATCTACATTCACCAGCCAGTCTACTAGGTACACCTATCTAGTACCGGGTCGGACCCGCCTTTGCCTCCAGAACAGTCTAAATTCTTCAGGGAATGGATTCTACAAGTTGGAAATGCTCCACAGGGATGTGGATCCATGCTGACGCGATGGCATCATGCAGTTGCTGCAGATTGGACAGCGGTATACCACTGCCACCAGCCTGTACTGTTGACACCAGGCAGGATGGGTCCATGGACTCATGCTGCTTACGACCAAATCCTGACTCTGCCATCAGCATGACGTCACAGGAACCGGGACTCGTCAGACCAGGGAATGTTTTTCCACTCCTCAATTGTCCAGTGTTTGTGATCGAGTGCCCACTGGAGACACTTTTTCTTATTTTTAGCTGATAGGAGTGGAACCTGGTTTGGTCGTCTGCTGTAATAGCCCATCTGTGACAAGGATCAATGAGTTGTGCATTCCGAGATGCCATTTTGCGCACCACTGTTTTGCTGTGCCGTTATTTGTCTGTTTGTGGCCCGCCCATTAGCTTGCACGATTCTTGACATTCTCTTTCGCCAACAGGATGGCCTGCTGACCGGCTATTTTTTGTTTGTCGCAACATTCCCGGGAAACCCTAGACACTGTTGTGTGTGAAAAGCCCAGCGGGGGGCGGCTGTTTCTGAGGTACTGGATCCGGTGTGCCCAACACCGACAATCATACCAAGCTCAAAGTTGCTTAGGTCACTCATTTCTCATTATAATGTTCAATGGAACAGTAACTGAATGCCCCGATGCCTGTCTGCCTGCTTTATATAGCAAGCCACGGGCACGTGACTCACTGTCTGTAGGAGCTATCCATGGGACTTGCACATAAAGTGTGACCGAAATATGAATTATTATATACAACCTACAAAATTATGTAATAATTTTCTCATTTAAGGATAATTATTATTATTATATAACATTTTGTTATACGTATTGGTTACCATACAATATGTCAACATTTAAATGTGCATAGATATGTCTACACATACACATATTAATCATTTGAATAGACATTATTTATTTGAATTTTATTTCATTACATAAAAAATGTACTTCCTTTAACTTAAATTCTATCCAAATTCTGCTTCCTGTGGAACGTGGTCAATTCAAATTAAATTAAAGAATTGCAAGACAACCAGCTAAATTCAAGAGAATCCTAGTCTTGTCTATGGGAATGCAGGTATACATGCACAGGCATGCTAACAAGCACACAGCAAATGTTGAAGAGTCTTTACACACCTTTTATTCTTATGACTTCCCTTATGACTTCATTTCTACGGGATCGGTGTGTGTCCCCCCTCCCCCACGGGACAGTTGAGCTAACGTGCGCTAATGTGATTAGCATTACATTTAAAGTAACAAGAACATTTCCCAGGACATAGACATATCTGATATGGGCAGGAGGCTACCTGAACTTAAACAAACCACACAACCCTCAACCCCCTCCGCCTCTACCCCCTCATCATCTTCTCATCCTCTCTTCCCAAAACCCATTCATCATTTGAAGATCTTCCATTCATCTCCCTTTCCTCACTCCAGAAATAATATTTTTCATAACTAGCTCTCACAGTCTCTCGTCAGAATTAGACGTTCATCCATGTTTCTCAAACTTCAAATTTTGTCTGTTAAGTTTAAGTTTAGGCAATAACTAAGAAATCTTATGGTAGGCCATTCACTCCGAATGGTTAAGGTTTAGGACAGGCTTAAAACTAAATTCTCAAAAACAACTTTCTATTACTGGATTTGAACATCCTTTAGCACCAGAGGCAGATGCTTACGCCCATTCCTGTCCACAACAGCCTATCAAAACCGAAACCTACTTGAAGGTAGCAGTGCAAACTGTTGCCCCCTAGTGGCCGGTTTCCACATCATATCCCGACGTCCTCAGACATGGGTGGACGTAGAAAACTGACTTGTATTGCGGGTAACCTGGCTGCGTTTTTACCCTCCTCCACCTTCTTTCTACTAATATTGTTTTATCCTCGTCTGTTGCGTTCCTCTCCAACTCACTCCTCTCATGAAGTGACATTTTACACACATGCTGAAGCAGTCAGTGCATCTGACAACAACATTGATGTATACGCTGATTCGGTGAGCGAGTTTATTAGCAAGTGCATTGGTGATGTTGTACCCATAGCAAATATTAAAACCTTCCCCAACCAGAAACCATGGATTGATGGCAGCATTCGCGCAAAACTGAAAGCACAAACCACTGCTTTTAACCAGGGTAAGGCTACCGGAAACATGACTGAATACAAACAGTGTAGCTATTCCCTCCGCAAGGCAATCAAACAAGCTAAGCGTCAATATAGAGACAAAGTAGAGTCACAATTCAGCGGCTCAGACACAAGAGGAATGTGGCAGGGTCTACAGTCAATCACGGACTACAAAAAGAAAACCAGCCCAGTTGCGGACCATGACGTCCTGCTCCCAGACAAACTAAACAACTTCTTTGCTCGCTTTGAGGACAATACAGTGCCACCGACACGGCCTGCTACCAAAACCTGCGGGCTCTCCTTCACCGCAGCCAATGTGAGAAAAACATTCAAATGTGTTAACCCTCGCAAGGCTGCCGGCCCAGATGGCATCCCTGGCCGTGTCCTCAGAGCATGCGCATGTGCTGGTGTGTTTACGGACATATTCAATCAGTCCCTATCCCAGTCTGCTGTTCCCACATGCTTCAAGAGGGCCACCATTGTTCCTGTTCCCAAGAAAGCTAAGGTAACTGAGCTAAATGACTATCGCCCCGTAGCACTCACTTCCGTCATCATGAAGTGCTTTGAAAGATTAGTCAAGGGTCATATCACCTAAATCCTGCCAGACACCCTGGACCCACTCCAATTTGCTTACCGTCCCAATAGGTCCACAGACGACGCAATCACAATCACACTGCATACTGCCCTAACCCATCTGGACAAGAGGAATACCTATGTAAGAATGCTGTTCATCGACTACAGCTCAGCATTTAACACCATAGTTCCCTCCAAGCTCGTCATTAAGCTCGAGACCCTGGGTCTCGACCCAGCCCTGTGCAACTGGGTCCTGGACTTCCTGATGGGCCGGCCCCAGGTGGTGAGGGTAGGAAACAACATCTCCACCCCGCTGATCCTCAACACTGGGGCCCCACAAGGGTGCGTTCTCAGCCCTCTCCTGTACTCCCTGTTTACCCATGACTGCGTGGCCAAGCACGCATCCATCAAGTTTGCTGACGACACTACAGTGGTAGGCTTGATTACCAACAACGATGAGACGGCCTACAGGGAGGAGGTGAGGGCCCTCGGAGTGTGGTGTCAGGAAAATAACCTCTCACTCAATGTCAACAAAACAAAGGAGATGATCGTGGACTTCAGGAAACAGGAGAGGGAGCACCCCCCTATCCACATTGAGGGGACAGTAGTGGAGAAGGTGGAAAGTTTTAAGTTCCTCGGCGTACACATCACGGACAAACTGAATTGGTCCACCCACACAGACAGTGTGGTGAAGAAGGCGCAACAGCGCCTCTTCAACCTCAGGAGGCTGAAGAAATTCGGCTTGTCACCAAAATCATTCACAAACTCGAGAGCATCCTGTCGGGCTGTATCACCGCCTGGTACGGCAACTGCTCCGCCCACAACCGTAAGGCTCTCCAGAGGGTAGTGAGGACTGCACAACGCATCACCGGGGTTAAACTACCTGCCCTTCAGGACACCTACACCACCCGTTGTCACAGGAAGGCCAAAAAGATCATCAAGGACAACAACCACCCGAGCCACTGTCTGTTCACCCCGCTATTATCCAGAAGGCGAGGTCAGTACAGGTGCATCAAAGCTGGGACCGAAAGACTGAAAAACAGCTTCTACCTCAAGGCCATCAGACTGTTAAACAGCCATCACTAACATTGAGTGGCTGCTGCCAACATACTGACTTAAATCTCTAGCCACTTTAAACATAGGAATTGGATGTAACAATGTATCACAAGCCACTTTAAACAATTTTGTATATAATGTTTACGTATCCGACATACTCATATCAAATGTATACACTGTACTCTAAACCATCTACTGAATCTTGCCTATGCCGTTCGGCCATCGACCCAAATCTCTAGCCACTTTAATAATTATAATTGGATGAAATAATGTATCACTAGCCACTTTAAACAATGCCATTTATATAATGTTTACATATCCTACATTACTCATCTCATATATATATATATATGTGTATATACTGTACTCCATACCATCTACTGCATCTTGCCTATGCCGGTCAGCCATCGCTCATCCATATATTTATATGTACATACTCGTATTCATTCCTTTACTCTTGTGTGTATAAGGTAGTTGTTGTGAATTTGTTAGATTACTTGTTAGATACTACTGCATGGTCGGAACTAGAAGCACAAGCATTTCGCTACACTCGCATTAACATCTGCTAACCATGTGTATGTGACAAATAAAATTTGATTTGATTTGATTTGATTTGCTTGACGCACGCATGCACACAAGCACCACACACACACACACACACACAGAATGTCAGCTCTACTTCCTTTACTCAGCCTGTATCTCTAACTATGCTGCTTAGTTAATATTATTTTACTGTCTTGACGTACCTCTTTCTGTTCCAAGATTAAACAACAAACTGATTTGAGAAATAGGAGAGAGTTCAGAATGCACAGTGAGAGAGAGAGAGTGAGAATAAAAGAGAGAGAGAGAGAGAGAGAGAGAGAGAGAGAGAGAGAGAGAGAGAGAGAGAGAGAGAGAGATGGAAGGGAGGGAGGGAGGGAGATAGAGAGAGAGACAGAGAGACAAAGAAAGAGCAGAAAGCGATGTGGAAGGTTTTCATGTCTTTATTACCATGTTGTTATTTTTTTTTTTTTACCTACAATAGGAATGAGAGATCTCCCTGGGGAGAGTTGGTGTTCTGACTTCTCTGTTCTTGTGTGTGTGTGTTCGTTTTTTAGTTTTTTTATATGTGTGTGTGCGTGTGTGTGTATATGCTTTTTGTTTTTTGGGGGACCGTGTGAGCGTGTGTGTGTGTGTGTGTGTGTGTGTGTGTGTGTGTAGACGGGGGTTCTGATGTCTCTGAGTATCTGTTGTTGTTAACCTACTTTAGCCTAATGATGCTGGCATACTTCACTAAACACTCTACGGCATC
Source organism: Brachymystax lenok tsinlingensis (assembly GCA_030435695.1). Classification (NCBI taxonomy): domain Eukaryota; kingdom Metazoa; phylum Chordata; class Actinopteri; order Salmoniformes; family Salmonidae; genus Brachymystax; species Brachymystax lenok. Next base: position 41,905,413 of record CM059816.1, read on the forward strand.
TAAATTCCTGGAAGGGAAAAAGCTCTCTCTCAATCTGTTCTTCTCTCTCTATCCCCGTCTCTCTCCCTCTCTATCCCTCTATCTGTGTTTCTTCTCTCTTCCTCTCTGTTATTCTCTCTCTCTCTCTCTCTCTCTCTCTCTCTCTCTCTCTCTCTCTCTCTCCAAAATTGGGTTTGTTTTCGAATTTTTTGTTGATCTGTGTAATCTGAGGGAAATAAGTCTCTAATATGGTCCTACATTTGGCTAGAAAGTGCAGCTCAGTTTCCACCTCATTTTGTGGCCACCTAATTCTGCCTACAGCAGCCTTTCTCAATAGCAAGGCTATGCTCACTGAGTGTGTACATAGTCAAAGCTTTCCTTAAAATAGAAACAAATAGGCAGCCTGGAGAAGAAGGTCATGTACAAAAAAGACTGCAAATCCGGTTGGATTTTCCTCTGGTTTTCGCCTGCTATATCAGTTCTGTTATACTCCCATATATTATTGTAACACTTTTAGTAACTTCAGAGTGTTTCCTATCCAATAGTACTAATTATGTGCATATCCTATTTTCTTGGCCTGAGTGGCAGGCATTTTACTTTGAGCACGCCAGACCCTCCTAAACCGTCACCTCTGCTGCTGCTCCCTAAGATGTTAATTGTGTGTCAGTCACAGTGGTCATTTATTCTGCCACTGTAATACTCTCTGTTCAGGGCCAATTTTTGAAAATTCTTTCCAATGTGTCAAGTAATTATCTTTCTGTTTTCCCATGATTTGGTTGGGTCTAATTGTGTTGCTGTCCTGGGGCTCTATGGGGTCTATTTGTTTTTGTGAACAGAGCCCCAGGACCAGGTTGCTTAGGGGACACTTTACCAGGTTCATCTCTCTGTAGGTAAAGGCTTTTTTCTGGAAGGTTTTGGGAAACGCTTCCTTTTAGGTGGTTGTAGAATTTAACATCCCTTTTCTGGATTTTTATAATTATTTAGTATCGGCCTATTCTGCTCTGCATGCATTATTTGGTGTTTTACGTTTTACACTGAGGATATTTTTGCAGAATTATGCATGCAGAGCCTCATTGGTGTTTGTCCCATTTTGTGAATTCTTGATTGGTGAGCGGACCCCAGACCTTAGGGCGGCGCACAATTGCCCTAGTGTCGTCTGGGTTAGGGAAGGGTTTGGCCGGGGTAGGCTGTCATTGTAAATTAAGAATTTGTTCTTAACTGACTTGCCTAGTTAAATGAAGGTTAAATAAAAAAAAATGTTTAAATCACAACAATAAATGGCAATGGGTTCTATAACTGATTCAAGTATTTTTAGCCAGATCCTAATTGGTATGTCAAATTTTATGTTACTTTTCATGGCATAGAAGGCCCTTCTTTCCTTGACTCTCAGATCATTCATAGCTTCATGGAGGTTACCTGTGGCGCTGATGTTTAGGCCGAGGTATGTAACGTTTTTTGTGTGCTCTAGGGCAATGGTGTGTAGATGGAATTTGTATTTGTGGTCCTGACGACTGGACATTTTTTGGAACAACATTATTTTTGTCTTACTGAGATTCACTGTCAAGGATCAGGTCTGACAGAATCTGTGCGGAATATCTAAGTGCTGCTGTAGGCCCTCCCTGGTTGGTGACAGAAGCACCAGATCATCAGCAAACAGTAAACATTTGACTTCAGATTCTAGTCGGGTGAGGCCGGGTGCTGCAAACTGTTCTACTGCCCTCGCCAATTCGTTGATTTATATGTTGAAGAGGGTGGGGCTTAAGCTGCATCCCTGTCTCACCCCCCAGCCTAGTGGGAAGAAATGTGTGTGTTTTTTGACAACTTTAAACAGACACTTGTTGTTTGTGTACAGGGATTTTATAATTTTGTATTTATTTTTCCCAACAAGTTGTATAGCAGACCCTCATGCCAAATTGAGTCAAAACCTTTTTTAAATCAACAAAGCATGAGAAGACGTTGCCTTTGTTTTGGTTTGTTTGTTTGTCAATTAGGGTGTTTGTTGTATGGTAATTTGGTAAAAAGCCAATTTGACATTTGCTCAGTACATTGTTTTCGCTAAGGAAATGTACGAGTCTGCTGTTAATGATAATGCAGAGGATTTTCCCAAGGTTGTTGTTGATGCATATCCCACGGTAGTTATTGGGGTCAAATTTGTCTACACTTTTGTGGATTCGGGTGATCAGTCCTTGGTTACAAATATTGGGGAAGATGCCAGAGCTAAGGATGATGTTAAAGAGTGTAAGTATATTGGAATTGGAATTTGTGGTCTGTATATTTTTTTTATTTCATTGAGGATACCATCAACACCACAGGCCTTTTTGCTTTGGAGGGTTTATTTTTTATCCTGTAGTTCATTTAATGTAATTGGAGAATCCAGTGGGTTATGTTTGTCTTTAGTAGTTGATTCTATGATTTGTATTTGATCATATATATGTTTTTGCTCTTTGTTCTTTGTTATAGAGCCCCAAAGTCTGGAGAAGTGGTTTACCCATACATCTCAGTTTTAGATAGATAACTCTTCATTTTGTTTTGTTTTCCAATTTTCCCAGAAGCATTTCGAGTCTATGGATTATTCAATTACATTGAGCTGATTTCTGATGTGCTGCTCCTTATTTTTCCATAGTATGTCTGTATTGTTTTAGTGATTCACCAAAGTGAAGTGTAGGCTCAGGTTTTCTGGATATCTATGTCTTTGGTTGGATAGGTTTTTCAATTTCTTTCTTAGGTTTCTGCTTTCTTCATTATACAATTTTTCATTGTTAATCATTTTCTGCAGTTTTCTGTTTGAAATTGTTTGATTTGATAGGGAAGCTGAGAGGTCAAATATACTGTTTAGACTTTCTATTGCCAAGTTTAAACCTTCACTATTACAGTGTAACGTTTTGTCCCGGAAGTTGTATAAAAGGGATTGAATGTGTTGTTGCCTAATAGGTTTTTGGTAGGTTTCCACACTGCTTTCCTTCCATCTATAGCATTTCTTAATTTAATACAATTCAGTTATTTTGGCTTTGATGCCTCATGATTGAGTATTGCTCTGTTCAAGAAGACTGTGATTTTGCTGTGATCTTATAGGGGTGTCAGTGGGCTGACTTTGGCTCTGAGAGACTCTGGGTTGAGGTCAGTGATTGTCACGATCTTCTGAAGTGACGGACCAAGGCGCAGCGAGGCATCCAGTATACATCTTTATTTAAGCAACGTAACTGGGAAAAATATACAAAACAAAGATCGCACCGTTGACCATAACAAGTGCAACCAACAAAGCTATGAACAAACAATAACCCACAACCCCTTAGTGAAAACTACAAACATATATATGGTTCCCAATTAGAGGTAACGACACACAGCTGCCTCTAATTGGGAACCATTACCCCAACATAGAAATAGATAACCTAGAACAGAAAAAACCCTACACCAAAACAAAACACGCCAGCCTGTCTTCTCAGGTCTGGACGTGACAGTGATGAAGTAGTCTACAGTACGACTGCCAAGAGATGAGCTATAGGTGTACCTACTGTAGGAGTCAATTTGAAGCCTACCATTGACTACATACATACCAAGCGTGCAACAGAGCTGCAGGAGTTGTGACCCATTTTTGTTGGTTAAGTTGTCGTAGTTGTGCCTAGGGAGACTTAAGGGGGAGGGAATGCAATCACCTCCAGGTAGGTGTTTGTCCCCCTGTGTGCTGAGGGTGTCAGGTTCTTGTCCAGTTCTGGCATTTAGGTCGCCACAGACTAGTACATGTCATTGGGCCTGGAAATTATTGATTTCCCCCTCCAGGATGGAGAAGCTGTCTTCATTAAAGTATGGGGATTCTAGTGGGGGGATATAGGTAGCACACAGGAGGAAATTTTTCTCTGTTGAGATCATTTCATTTTGAATTTCTAGCCCAATGTAAAAAGTTCCTGTTTTAATTAATTTAATAGAGTGAGATAGATCTGCTCTATGTGAAATTAGCATACCCCCTGAGTCCCTTCCCTGTTCCACACCTAGTAGTTTGGTGGATGGGACTACCAGCTCTCTGCAACCACAATGTCTGTATTTCTGAATTATTTGATGAAGTCCAGGTTCCTGCTCTTTAGGCCCAAGGCAGATTACCTCAGGCCTTGGATATTCCAGGACTTGATAGTGAAAGCTTTGTGTTCCATAATGTGTCCAATGTTGTTAGTGTGTGACTTTCATGTTGAGGCCCTCTTTGCGGGAGTCAGGAGGGCTATCAGGGTGGCTGACAGGGGGGTGCTCAGAGTGTTGGGATCCCCTTAGCTTGGGGTTTTTCAGTTTCAGTTGTTCTCTGTCACACGCCTCCCCCTCACCCTCTCCTCCAGCAGTCTGATCCTCTCCTCTAGTGCTCTCTTCTTCTGCACCTGCTCTTTCTCCTGTTGCTGTTGTCTCACTACAGTCCAGAGTGCAGATATGTCTCTCTCCAGCTCTCTGTGTCTGGTTGAGGGGGTGTTGTTGAGCTGGACAATCCCAGTTGTCCCAGTTATTTTTGTGCTGACTGGAGTGTGTTCACCTGCTCTTCCAGCTCCACCTGCCTTACCTCCAGCTGGGTAAATGTATCCTTCATTTCAATGAGGGGGTAGTACACTGTGCTGAGAGACTGACTTTCCATTTGGGGTTGCTCGTCTGTGTGGTTATGTAATGAAGAGGTCTGGTCTGACCCGCTCGGAGTGGGAGTATCTTTCTCAAGAGAGAGCTTATCCTGCTGAGCTCTCGCTTTGATTATATGAAAGTCCAGCTGAAACTGTTTGGGGTTGCCCTGTACCATTACAGTACTAGACTTGTACAGGTTGAGATTTGCTGACTCAGTCCTCGTTGTCTAGTATCTTGAGTTTCCACCCATCGCTAACACCCCCTCTCTTAACAGAGGGGTAGTGTGTTAATATAACAATGCGCCATGGCAAGGGACGGTCTGTGTGGAAGATTAAGTTGCTTATGTTCCCATTTTAATAATAGTCAGCAAAAAGTGTATCTTGATTTTCCATAAGGAACTTATTTTTGTGCTCTTTTTTTGTACATCCAGAGGGTACTGTATAGTAATGGCCTCTGAACAGCAGGAGGGGGCTTCAAAGGACTCTGCATTTGGGTGGGGTAGGCTTTGAAACTTGTTGGGCTCATGTGCTTTGACACCTCCCACTTCACACCTCAGTTGCTAATTGAAGATGCAGTCAGGTCTGTTCTGTCCTAGCAAGCTTGGTAGCCTTAGCATTCAGTCCTTATAAGGTAAAATATATAATTGTAATGTATTTTTCTTCTTGGCTTTAAAAGTAGCTTGAGACTAAACATTACTCACTCAGTTACAGATTGGATGGTGTTTTCAAGTTTCTGTTGATTGCTTGCCAGATAATTTGCTGTATAGCTTGGAAATAGGAATATTTGGTAGTAGGAATCATTCCAGGTAATTTTGTCCAAAATCAGGGTGTAGGTTTCGAGTTTTGATTTGGAGTGAAGTTTACGTTGTGGAGGGTAGTATCCTGTATATGTCCTGGTGACATAGTGAAGGTTATGTTGTGGAGGGTAGTATCCTGTATATGTCCTGGTGACATAGTGAAGGTTAAGTTGTGGAGGGTAGTATCCTGTATATGTCCTGGTGACATATTGGTTATGTTGTGGAGGGTAGTATCCTGTATAAGTCCTGGTGATATAGTGGTTATGTTGTGGAGGGTAGAATCCTGTATATGTCCTGGTGACATAGTGAAGGTTAAGTTGTGGAGGGTAGTATCCTGTATATGTCCTGGTGACATAGTGGTTATGTTGTGGAGGGTTCTGTCATGTATACAGTGGGGCAAAAAAGTATTTAGTCAGCCACCAATTGTGCAAGTTCTCTCACTTAAAAAGATGAGAGAGGCCTGTAATTTTCATCATAGGTACACTTCAACTATGACAGACAAAATGAGGGAAAACAATCCAGAAAATCACATTGTAGGATTTTTAATGAATTTATTTGCAAATTATCGTGGAAAATAAGTATTTGGTCACATACAAACAAGCAAGATTTCTGGCTCTCACAGACCTGTAACTTCTTCTTTAAGAGGCTCCTCTGTCCTCCACTCGTTACCTGTATTAATGGCACCTGTTTGAACTTGTTATCAGTATAAAAGACACCTGTCCACAACCTCAAACAGTCACACTCCAAACTCCACTATGGCCAAGACCGAAGAGCTGTCAAAGGACACCAGAAACAAAATTGTAGACCTGCACCAGGTTGGGAAGACTGAATCTGCAATAGGTAAGCAGCTTGGTTTGAAGAAATCAACTGTGGGAGCAATTATTAGGAAATGGAAGACATACAAGACCACTGATAATCTTCCTCGATCTGGGGCTCCACGCAAGATCTCACCCCGTGGGGTCAAAATGATCACAAGAACGGTGAGCAAAAATCCCAGAACCACACGGGGACCTAGTGAATGACCTGCAGAGAGCTGGGACCAAAGTAACAAAGCCTACCATCAGTAACACACTACGCCGCCAGGGACTCAAATCCTGCAGTGCCAGACGTGTCCCCCTGCTTAAGCCAGTACATGTTCAGGCCCGTCTGAAGTTTGCTAGAGAGCATTTGGATGATCCAGATGAGGATTGGGAGAATGTCATATGGTCAGATGAAACCAAAATATAACTTTTTGGTAAAAACTCAACTCGTCGTGTTTGGAGGACAAAGAATGCTAAGTTGCATCCAAAGAACACCATACCTACTGTGAAGCATGGGGGTGGAAACATCATGCTTTGGGCCTGCTTTTCTGCAAAGGGACCAGGACGACTGATCCGTGTAAAGGAAAAAATGAATGGGACCATGTATCGAGAGATTTTGAGTGAAAACCTCCTTCCATCAGCAAGGGCATTGAAGATGAAACGTGGCTGGGTCTTTCAGCATGACAATGATCCCAAACACACCGCCGAACAACGAAGGAGTGGCTTCGTAAGAAGCATTTCAAGGTCCTGGAGTGGCCTAGCCAGTCTCCAGATCTCAACCCCATAGAAAATCTTTGGAGGGAGTTGAAAGTCCGTGTTGCCCAGTGACAGCCCCAAAACATCACTGCTCTAGAGGAGATCTGCATGGAGGAATGGGCCAAAATACCAGCAACAGTGTGTGAAAACCTTGTGAAGACTTACAGAAAACGTTTGACCTCTGTCATTGCCAACAAAGGGTATATAACAAAGTATTGAGATAAACTTTTGTTATTGACCAAATACTTATTTTCCACCATAATTTGCAAATAAATAAATAAAAAATCCTACAATGTGATTTTCTGGATTTCTTTTTCTCATTTTGTCTGTCATAGTTGAAGTGTACCTATGATGAAAATTACAGGCCTCTCTCATCTTTTTAAGTTGGAGAACTTGCACAATTGGTGGCTGACTAAATACTTTTTTGCCCCACTGTATGTCCTGGTGACATAGTGAAGGTAAAGTTGTGGAGGGTAGTATCCTGTATATGTCCTGGTGACATAGTGAAGGTTATGTTGTGGAGGGTAGTATCCTGTATATGTCCTGGTGACATAGTGGTTATGTTGTGGAGGGTAGTATCCTGTATATGTCCTGGTGACATAGTGGTTATGTTGTGGAGGGTAGTATCCTGTATATGTCCTAGTGACATAGTAAAGGTTATGTTGTGGAGGGTAGTATCCTGTATATGTCCTGGTGACATAGTGGTTATGTTGTGGAGGGTAGTATCCTGTATATGTCCTGGTGACATAGTGGTTATGTTGTGGAGGGTAGTATCCTGTATAAGTCCTGGTGATATATTGGTTATGTTGTGGAGGGTAGTATCCTGTATATGTCCTAGTGACATAGTAAAGGTTATGTTGTGGAGGGTAGTATCCTGTATATGTCCTAGTGACATAGTAATTATGTTGTGGAGGTTAGTGTCCTGTATATGTCCTGGTGACATAGTGGTTATGTTGTGGAGGGTAGTATCCTGTATATGTCCTGGTGACATAGTGAAGGTTAAGTTGTGGAGGGTAGTATCCTGTATATGTCCTGGTGACATAGTGGTTATGTTGTGGAGGGTAGTATCCTGTATATGTCCTGGTGATATAGTGGTTATGTTGTGGAGGGTAGTATCCTGTATATGTCCTGGTGATATAGTGGTTATGTTGTGGAGGGTAGTATCCTGTATATGTCCTGGTGATATAGTGGTTATGTTGTGGAGGGTAGTATCCTGTTGCTCTTTTTTTTATTGACCCCGAAAGTATCAAGTACCTGCTGTAAGTCTAATATCAGAGCACACATAACAGAATTTCATGTGTTGTCTGATCCCTGGTGTTCCATTTGGATTGATTTTACACCTGATAATCCCAGTTATCACAACTTTATTGGGAAAGAGATAAAAAAGTATCAGAAACACTTTATTCTCACCTTTAATAAGAAACCCTTAATGCTGTTTCAGAGAAGGGAACAATGTAGATAAAATGAGATTAGATCTTCTGGAAAAAAAGTAGTCACTCTTCCTCTCACGGTTCATTTTAGAGGTGATGCTCTTTGGACAGTCACTTATGACATCAACTTCATAGTGACAGAATAACACATAGAAATATGATACCTCTCCCTGTCTCTCACTCCCGCTCCCTGACTCTCCCTCCCTCTCCCTGTCTCTCCATCCCTCTCCCTGACACTCACTCACTCTCCCCGTCTCTCCTTCCCTCTCCCTCACTCTCCCATCCCTCCCCCTGACTCTCCCTCCCTCTCCATGTCTCTCCATCCCTCTCACTGACACTCACTCACTCTCCCTGTCTCTCCCTCCCTCTCCCTCCCTCTCCCTCCCTCTCCCTCAATCTCCCATCCTTCTCCCTGTCTCTCACTCCCGCTCCCTGACTCTCCCTCCCTCTCCCTGTCTCTCCATTCCTCTCACTGAAACTCACTCACTCTCCCCCTCTCTCCATCCCTCTCCCTGACTCTCCACCCCTCTCCCTGACTCTCCCTCCCTCTCCTTGTCTCTCCATCCTTCTCACTGACACTCACTCACTCTCCCTGTCTCTCCCTCCCTCTCCCTCACTCTCCCATCCTTCTCCCTGTCTCTCACTCCCGCTCCCTGACTCTCCCTCCCACTCCCTGTCTCTCCATCCCTCTCCCTGACACTCACTCACTCTCCCTGTCTCTCCCTCCCTCTCCCTCACTCTCCATCCCTCTCCCTGACTCTCCCTCCCTCTCCCTGTCTCTCATCCCTCTCCCTGACACTCACTCACTCTCCCTGTCTCTCCCTCCCTCTCCCTGACTCTCCCTCCCTCTCCATGTCTCTCCATCCCTCTCCCTGACTCTCCCTCCCTCTCCATGTCTCTCCATCCCTGTCCTGACTCTCCCTCCCTCTCCTGTCTCTCCATCCCTCTCCCTGTCTCTCCATCCCTCTCCCTGACTCTCCCTCCCTCTCCCTGTCTCTCCATCCCTCTCCCTGACTCTCCCTCCCTCTCCATGTCTCTCCATCCCTCTCCTGACTCTCCATCCCTCTCCTGACTCTCCATCCCTCTCCCTGTCTCTCCCTCCCTCTCCCTGTTCTCCATCCCTTTCCCTGTCTCTCCCTCCCTCTCCCTCCCTCTCCCTGTCTCTCCATCCCTCTCCCTGTCTCTCCCTCCCTCTCCCTGACTCTCCCTCCCTCTCCCTGTCTCTCCATCCCTCTCCATGACTCTCCCTCCCTCTCCATGTCTCTCCATCCCTCTCCCTGACTCTCCCTCCCTCTCCATGTCTCTCCATCCCTGTCCTGACTCTCCCTCCCTCTCCTGTCTCTCCATCCCTCTCCCTGTCTCTCCCTCCCTCTCTCTGTCTCTCCATCCCTTTCCCTGTCTCTCCATCCCTCTCCCTGACTCTCCCTCCCTCTCCCTGTCTCTCCATCCCTCTCCCTTTGTCTCCCTCCCTCTCCGTGTCTCTCCATCCCTCTCCTGACTCTCCATCCCTCTCCTGAATCTCCATCCCTCTCCCTGACTCTCCATCCCTCTCCCTGTCTCTCCCTCCCTCTCCCTGTTCTCCATCCCTTTCCCTGTCTCTCCCTCCCTCTCCCTCCCTCTCCCTGTCTCTCCCTCCCTCTCCCTGTCTCTCCATCCCTCTCCCTGTCTCTCCCTGCCTCTCCCTGTCTCTCCATCCCTCTCCCTGACTCTCCCTCCCTCTCCATGTCTCTCCATCCCTCTCCTGACTCTCCATCCCTCTCCTGACTCTCCATCCCTCTCCCTGACTCTCCATCCCTCTCCCTGTCTCTCCCTCCCTCTCCCTGTTCTCCATCCCTTTCCCTGTCTCTCCATCCCTCTCCCTCCCTCTCCCTGTCTCTCCATCCCTCTCCCTGTCTCTCCCTCCCTCTCCCTGACTCTCCCTCCCTCTCCCTGTCTCTCCATCCCTCTCCCTGTCTCTCCCTGCCTTTTGCTCCCTCCCTCTCCCTAACTCCCCACATGGCTGTGTAATTAGATTTCAGGACCAGGCCAGGGGTGGGAACTCCACACACTCTTCCATGTCAGAGAGGTCAACACAGTGCCATTGCTAATCTGTCCGTGGGTTGTAAAGGGCCAACATGTGAGGCAGAAGTAACCCCTTGCGTGTGTGAGGCAGAGGTAACCCCTTGCTCAGGCCCTAGTGGAGGGGGAAGTGGAGGGGGAGAGAGGTAGAAAAGAGAGGGGGAGAGAGGGAGAGAGGAAGAGGGGGAGAGAGGGATTCTTCTTCTGTCATTTAATACAAGATGACCCTGACCAAGCCAGTCTGTATGGGTTCGGAGAGCGCAGAGAGAGAAACCATACCAGAGCAGACAGTCACTAGAGCTGGTCAGCTAAGATACGCAGAGCACACAGGCACTATCCTCAGTCACCTGAGGGGTCCTCACTCACCCCAAGTCTAAGATCAATACCTCAGAAATGTAGTTTTTTTATGCAGGTGATTGTGGAGGCCACGTCATCTGATACAGCACTCCATCACTCTCCTTCTTGGTCAAATAGCCCTTACACAGCCTGGAGGTGTGTTGGGTCATTATCCTGTTGAAAAACAAAGCACAAAACAAATGGGATGGTGTAGCGCTGCAGAATGCTGTGGTAGCCATGCTGGTTAAGTGTGCTTTGAATTCTAAATAAATCACCTACAGTGTCACCAGCAAAGCACCCCCACACCATCACACCTCCTCCTCCATGCTTCAAGGTGGAAACCATACATGCAGATATCCTCCGTTCACAAATTTGGATTCATCAGACCAAAGGACAGATTTCCACAGGTCTAACGTCCATTGCTAGTGTTTCTTGGCCCAAGCAAGTCTCTTCTTCTTATTGGTGTCCTTTAGTAGTAGTTTCTTTGCAGCAATTTGACCATGAAATTCCCAAGCTGTCCCTCATACCATCATGGTCACCTAATCATCCCCAACTTACAATTGGCTCATTCATCCCCCTCCTCTCCCCTGTAACTATTACCCAGGTCGTTGCTGTAAATGAGAATGTGTTCTCAGTCAACTTACCTGGTAAAATAACGGTACATAAAATTAAAATTAAAGACTGATTCACGCAGTCTCCTCAGAACATTTGATGTTGACAAGTGTTTGTCACTTGAACTCTGTGAAGCATATATTTTGGCTGCAATCTGAGTTGCAGTTAACTCTAATGAATGTATCCTCTCCACAAATTAACTTTTAACAAGGCACACCTGTTAATTGAAATGCATTCCAGGTGACTACCCCATGAAGCTGGTTGAGAGAATGCCAAGAGCGTGCAAAGCTGTCAACAAGGCAAAGGGTGGCAACTTTAAAGAATCTCAAATATAAAATATATTTAGACTTGTTTAACACTTTTTTTGGTTACTACATGATTCCATAAGTGTTTTTTCATAGTTGTAATGTCTTCACTATTATTCTACAATGTAGAAAATAGTACAAATAAAGAAAAACCTTTGAATGAGAAGGTGTGTCCAAACTTTGACTGGTACTGTAGGTAGGGGTAAAGTGACTAGGCAACAGGATAGATAATAAACAGTAACATCAGCGTATGTGATAGGTCAAAATAGTTAGGCAAAAAGGGTCAATGCAAATTGTATGGGTAGCTATTTGGTTAAATACAGTATTTAGCAGTCTAATGGCTTGGGGGTAGAATCTGTTCATTGTCCTGTTGATTCCAGGCTTGGTGCATTGGTACCGCTTGCCATGCGATAGCAGAGAGAAGAGTTTATGACTTCGGTGGATGGAGTCTTTGACCATTTTTTGGGCCTTCCTTTGACACCACCTGTTGTAGAGGTCTTGGATGGCAGGGAGCTCGGCCCCAGTGTTGTATTGGAGCAGACGCACAACCCTCTGCAGTGCCTTGCGGTCAGTTGCCAAGCAGTTGCCATACTAAGCGGTGATGCAGCCAGCGAAGATGCTCTCAATGGTGTAGCTGCAGAACCTTTTGAGGATCAGAGGGACCCTGCCAAATCATTTCAGCCTTCTTTACGGCTGTGTTGGTGTGTGTGGACCATGTTAATTCCTTAGTGACGTGGGCATCAAGGAACTTGAAGATCTCAACCCACTACAATCCCCTCGATGTGCTGAGATCCATATTGATTCAGACCTGTGTAGAGATCCCTATTGATTCAGACCTGTGTAGAGATCCCTATTGATTCAGACCTGTTTACAGACCCATATTGATTCAGACCTGTTTAGAGACCCATATTGATTCAGACCTGTTTAGAGACCCATATTGATTCAGACCTGTTTAGAGACCCATATTGATTCAGACTTATTTAGAGATACCTATTGATTCAGACCTGTTGAGGAACCCATAATGAGTCCTAGGAATAGTATGAGAGGCCAGAGGGAAGAGCATCGATCCAGCACACCAGTGTTGGTGGCGACCGGAGTGCAGGGGGGGCTTATAGTAAGTGTGGATGCTTCCCAAACAATAGCTGGTTAAAATACCCCATTGTCTCTCAGTCCTCTCTGCTCTCCAAGCACAGACTAAATTCCTTTACTAATTGTTTGGCAGCCGTGTTGTTTCTCCCCCCGCCCTCCATGTAACTAGATATTTTCTCTCTCCCTCCATTCTTTGGTTTGCTTTATAATTGTGCAATTGTTTAGTGCGTGCCAAGTCCTTCTGAACATCAACCTTATATTCATTCTCTACTGGATCCTGCTCATCTGAGTATGCAGAAACCCATTCTGTCAACATTCTGGGCCGCTTTCTACTTTTTTTGTGTTTCTTTTAGCTCTGTCACTAAGGTCCTTCTGAACAATCAACTGTATATGAATTATCTACTGGATTCAAAAGTCCTGCTCCTCTGAGTACGCAGAAACACATTATGGCAACATTTTCCTGACTGCAAAGAAAGAGCATGTGTTAGTACAAGAAATCCAGTAAACGGGTGTTACGCTTTTATTTCTTCTTCAGGTGGGGATCTCAGTAAACATTACACTCACAAAAGTTCCAAAAGAATAAAGACATTACAAATGTTATATTATGTGCAAATAGTTAAAGTACACAAGGGAAAATAAATAAACATAAATATGGGTTGTTTTTACAATGGTGTTTGTTCTTCACTGGTTGGCCTTTTCTTGTGGCAACAGGTCACAAATCTTGCTGATGTGATGGCACACTGTGGGTTTTCACCCAGCAGATATGGGAGTTTATCAAAATTGGGTTTGTTTTTTAATTCTTTGTGAATCTGTGTAATCTGAGGGAAATATGTGTCTCTAATATGGTCATACATTTGGCAGAAGGTTAAGATGTGCAGCTCAGTTTCCACCTAATTTTGTGGGCAGTGTGCACATAGCCTGTTTTCTCTTGAGAGCCAGGTCTGCCTACGGCGGCCTTTCTCAATAGCAATGCTCACCGAGTCTGTACATAGTCAAAGCTTTCCGTAAATTTGGGTCATCCCTAGGTAGCACACAGGAGGACCATTTTTCTCTGTTGAGATCATTTCCTTTTGAATTTCTAGCCAAATGTAAAATGTTCCTGTTTTGATTAATTTAATAGAGTGAGTTAGATCTGCTCTATACCAAATTAGCATACCCCCAGAGTCCCTTCCCTGTTTCACACCTGGTCGTTTGGTGGATAGGACTCCCACTTGTCTGCAACCTAAATGGCAACCAGTGGGTCCATCTCCTCGATACTATATTTTCTTGTAGGATGACAATGTCTGTATTTCAATTGTCTCTCTCTCAGTTTCTGTTTTATTATCATGCTGAATAGCCACCACTAGTCAGTTGCCTGCTCTACCCCCCCACCCCCCCTTTGCCACAGTTGTTATGTGTATATATTATTATTATTGTTATTATTTCAATTATTGTCTATTTTTATTATATTGTACTGTTTTATTTAACTTTGTCTTGCATTGTTGGAGCTCGGAGCTTAAGCTTTTCACTGTACCATGTAATTACATCTGCAACCCTGTACATCTCTCTTTTTCTCTCTCTCTTTGGGGATATTGTGTGTATATTGATGAGGGATATTTTTAATATACATTTTAGAATAAGGCTGTAATGTAATTTATTTATTTTTAAGTCAAAGGGTCTGAATACTTTAGCTGACTTCACACGTGCCTTATTTGTCATTGGCCAACATTTGCATGTCATTTGCATAGTGTTATTTGACGTGTATCCTTTTTGACACGATAATGACCCATACGGCATTCCATACATGTCAGAAAACCATGTGTCTGACTCAATAACAATGTAAAATTTTTCACTGGATTTTTTCATGTATTTTTTTCCCAAACCCATTCCTCAGCTGTTTACCAAAAAAGGGAGTAGCGGCGCGCTAGCGTGCCACTCCCGACACTACCCGGGGAAATGTAAGGCGCCAAATTCAAAATCCAAAAGTTGAATTATTAAATATTCATCAATATACAAGTGTTGAATAGTCATCAAAAGCTCTGCTTCTTGGCAATATCACAGTGTTGTCAGATTTCAAAAAGGCTTTACGGCGAAAGCACAACATTTGATTGTTTGAGGATAGCACCTCATATATTTTCCATATTAGCATAAATTCATATCCAGCGCGGGTCACACAAAACCCATATAAGAGCTAAAAAATATCACTTACCTTTCAAAGAACTTTTGCTGAGGGCTTCCCAAGTGTCCAACGAAGACATCCAAAGGTTATTTTGTTAAAAAAAGTAATTTATTATATCCATAAATCTCTGTTTGGTTGGCGCGTTATGATCAGAAAATTCACCGTTGAGTTGCCCATTGAACAGTGAAAAGAAAACACGTTAAAATTATATCTATAAACTTTCTACAAACAAATCAAACATAATTTTTTATGTATCCTTAGGTATCCTTTTATGTATATTTACTGTAATATTTCAACCGGACGATAACGTGAACAATAGGAAAGGAAAATAAAGTAGAGGCGCTCACAATCTCGCACCGTCAAACGTTGTTGACAAAAGTGGTCCCTTCACTACTTCCTCTTCCTATCCATTTTGCTTAGTGCTATAGCCTCCAGACTCTGTATAAAGACTGTTGACATCTAGTGGAAGCCATAGGGTACTGCAGTCTCAGTCCTAGTTAAAATAGAAATGAATAGGCAGCCTGGAGAAGAAGGTCATGTACAAAAAAAACTGCTATATCAGTTCTGTTATACTCACATACATTATTTTAACACTTTTAGAAACTTCAAAGTGTTTCCTGTCCAATAGTACAGATTATGTCCATATCCTATTTTCTGGGCCTGAGTGGCAGGCATTTTACTTTGGGCACACCAGACTCTCCAAAACCGTCACCTCTGCTGCCGC
Source organism: Brachymystax lenok tsinlingensis (assembly GCA_030435695.1). NCBI lineage: Eukaryota > Metazoa > Chordata > Actinopteri > Salmoniformes > Salmonidae > Brachymystax > Brachymystax lenok. The sequence goes on from CM059816.1 coordinate 41,921,046, forward strand.
TCCCTAAGAAGTTAAACCACTCGAGTGTTGCTTTAGCAGTATGCTTAGGGTCATTGTCCTGCTGGAAGGTGAACTTTCATCTCAGTCTCAAATCTCTGGAAGACTGAAACAGGTTTCCCCTCAATAATCTCCCTGTATTTAGCGCCATCCATCATTCCTTCAATTCTGACCTGTCTTCACTGTGGGGATGGTGTTCTCCGGGTGATGAGAGGTGTTGGGTTTGCGCCAGACATAGCGTTTTCTTTGATGGCCAAAAAGCTCAATTTTAGTCTCATCTGACCAGAGTACCTTATTCCATATGTTTGGGGAGTCTCCCACATGCCTTTTGGCGAACACCAACATTTTTTGCTTATTTCTTTCATTAAGCAATGTCTTTTTTCTGGCCACTCTTCCTTAAAGCCCAGCTCTGCGGAGTGTACAGCTTAAAGTGGTCCTATGGACAGATACTCCAATCTCGGCTGTGGAGCTTTGCAGCTCCTTCAGGGTTATCTTTGGTCTCTTTGTTGCCTCTCTGACTAATGTCCTCCTTGCCTGGTCCGTGAGTTTTTGTGGGCGGCCCTCTCGTTGCAGGTTTGTTGTGGTGCCATATTCTTTCCGCTTTTAATAATGGATTTAATGGTGCTCCGTGGGATGTTCAAAGTTTCTGATTTTTTTTTTATAACCCAACCCTGATCTTTACTTCTCCACAACTTTGGCACTGACCTGTTTGGAGAGCTCCTTGGTCTTCATGGTGCCGCTTGCTTGGTGGTGCCCCTTTGCTTAGTGGTATTCCAGACTCTGGGGCCTGTCAGAACAGGTGTATATGTACTGAGATCACGTGATCAGGTGGACTTATTTAATTAATTATGTGACTTATGGAGGTAATTGGTTGCACCAGACCTTATTTAGGGGTTTCATAGCAAAGGGGGTGAATACATATGCACGCACCACTTTTCCGTTTTATTTATTTTTTTATATTTTTAAACAATATATTTTTTTAAATCTCTTCACCAATTTAGACTATTTTGTGTATGTTCATTACATGAAATCCAAATAAAAATCCATTTAAATTACAGGTTTTAATGCAACAAAATAGGAAAAACGCCAAGGTTGATGAATACTTTTGCAAGGCACTGTATAGATCTGTCATTTTGTTTGAAAGTAAGTCTAAGAAGCAGTAGATCTGTTCTATGTGAGCTATTTATTTCCTTTCCATTCTTAAGTTTTGTTTTTGCATCTTCTACTTTTGGTTATGTACACCAGCTTCAAACAGCTGAAAATACAATATTCGTGGTTATGAACAATATATTTCACAGCAATTTAGATTGTAAAATTATTCTTGTTTTTTCACACAAACTGAAATTAGGCAAACTATTAGAATTTTAGCAACCAGAAAAGGCAGAGCGATTTCTGCATAGTGTATCTTTAAAAACAGCTTCAGTATAGTCCATTAATAAGTTACAATGTAACTGTTACATGAATGTAACTGTTACATGACAAGCATCATATATGGAACAATTTACAAATGATAATAAGGACAGTATTCACAACAAAAAAACAATGCATATACAGTGCAACGGTTTTAGATGAAGGAAATAGGAAGAATCCAATTTACAGTCAGTGGTAGAAACATTCAGGTCCAGTCAATTTTTTTAACTTTCATTAACTGGGAAAATTGAGCATTAACAAACACACATCATGGCTTGCTCCTTTGTCATGGTGCGGACAACATTAGGGAGTCAGACAATTGAATAGACTACAATCAAGTCTGCTTAGGTGCGGTCTCAACAAGGTGGGTTATATCAGGTCACCAGAGACTCACTGAGTGTACTGTCACCCCTTTATTAAATAAGTCAAACACAGCCTAGTCGCCTGCTCATTTTCAGACGTTTGGGCAAGATAGTTAAATGTAGAGAGGTGACATGGCATTTCTGTTATTGCCTTGCAAGAGAGATCCTTGCCAAGGTGTTGGGGATTGGTGGATGGCAGCTTAAACCTTGGCTAACGACTCCATGTCTCGCTGGTCCAGGTCGTTTTACTTTAGGTTTGGTTTTGTTTTACTGTGTCATAAAAGTAGTTTCACAAGTAAATGGCTCCTCTTCTTGGTCTTGCATTTTAAGGTGTTATATTATGTTTTTCTGCAGCCTCGCAGTTTGACTTTTGAGTGTTTTGGACATATAGTACAGTATATGAACCCTCAATTTGAAGTGAGTTTGATATATCATGTAAATGTATTAATGCTCAATAGGCCCTTTTAATAAAGGCATTTTATATTTAAAAGCCATGGGATCCTTTCACTTATTTTTTTGTGGAAAGAGTTCTTCCTGTCCTCCTTCATTTAGTTTATGTGTCGCTCCTACTTCAGAGGAGAGGCATTTGAACGTAAGTTTTTTTTTTAATCAAAATGTGTTTTTTGCAGAAATGCCTTCTGGAACATGTGAACTTTCATGTGCCTTAAAAACAAACCTGTATGCCATCTGTAAATACTAATTGGTTGGGACACGGAAAAAGTCAGGAACTTTCCCGCTAGCCATGATTGGCTGAGGTAATGGATTGGCTGGACATGCCGAGAAATTAGTTAGGATTGGTCTGCCATGTAGCATGCATCCGTCTATAATATAAACTGCTTTGAATGTGTAGGTAATCCTGTCTAAAGTGGCTATTTTAAAATATATCACGAATAACTGCACAAGTGTTGCTAATGCTCTCCACTTCCTGGAGGACCGAGTTTTGAAATCATTGGAATGCCCGATGGAAGCAGAGTATGATAGCTAAGGAGATGGAGAAAATTCTGGCATTTGATTACAAATGCGGTGGGAGTTGTAAAAAGAGAACACAGAAGGCTGTTGTATATACACCTGTCTGGATTATATCTTCAAACTAAGGGCAACCATGGCATCTGTGACAGAGAAGGAGAAGTATTCATCTATGTGTATGGGTAGAATAGTCCAGCTAGCTACAATTTCAAACATTCTAGCTTTATAGTTTTGTCAAAAAGTAGTTTTTATTCCATTTCACTTCTTAAGGAGCAGCAAGGTGCTAGCGCCCCACTCTCGACACTACCAGGTGAAATGCAAGGCGCCAAATTCAAAATCCCAAAGTTGAATTATTAAACATGCATCAATATACAAGTGTTTCAAAGTCATCAAAAGCTCTGCTTCTTGGCAATATCAGAGCGTTGTCAGATTTCAAAAAGGTTTTACGGCGAAAGCACCACATTTGATTGTTTGAGGGTAGCACCTCCAATATCTTTCCATTACCATAATTTCATAAGCCTCCACGGTTCACAGAAAACACATTTCACAGTGAAAACAAATCAATTACCTTTTGAAGAACTTCTGCTGAGGGCTTCCCAAGTGTCCAACGAAGACAATCCATGGTTCTTTTGTTAGAAAAAGTAATGTATTATATCCATAAATTCCTCGGGCCATATCTGTTCTGTTTTACTCACAGACGAAATGTTAATACTTTTAGAAACTTCAGAGTGTTTCCTATCCAATGGTACTAAATATGTGCATATCCTATTTTCTGGGCCTGAATGGGAGGCATTTTACTTTGGGCACGCCAGGGTCTCCAAAACGGTCACCTCGTGCGCTGCTCCCTAAGAAGTTAACTACTTAGGGAGCACTACCCGGTGAAATGTAAAGCGCCAAATTCGAAATCCAAAAGTTGAATTATAAAAAATTAATCAATATACAAGTGTTTCATAGCCATCAAAAGCTCTGACTCTTGGCAATATCACAGCGTTGTCAGATTTCAAAAAGCCTTCACGGCGAAAGCACAACATTTGATTGTTTGAGGGTAGCACCTCTAATATTTATGCATTAGCATAAATCCATAACCCAACCTGGGTCTCACAAAACGCATAAAATTGCTAATATAAAATCGATTACCTTTGATGAACTTCTGCTGAGGGCTTCCCAAGTGTCCAACGAAGACAATCCATGCTTCTTTGGTTAGAAAAAGTCATTTATTATATCCATAAATCTCTGTTTGGTTGGCGCATTATGTTCATAAAATCCACCGTCGAGTCGCCCATAGAACCGTGAAGAGAACGCGTTGAAATTATACCTATCATATTTCTACAAACAATTTAAACATCATTTTTAATGTTTCCTTAGGTATTCTTTTATGTATATTTACTTTAATATTTCAACCGGATTGTAGCCTGAACGATAAGAAAGGAAAAAACTATGGAGCGCGCACTCGGTTGCGCGCCTGCAAAAGCTTGTTGACATCTTAGCTCCCTGGACCATATTCTCTCCCTATCTGTTCTGGTCAGGGCTAACGTTTCCTGGTTTTGTATAGAGACTGTTGACATCTAGTGGAAGCCATAGGTACTGAAATCTCGGAGCTGCTTGCCTTTGCAATAAATAGGGAGACTGTCAAACAGAGCCAATGTGACAAAAAACAGTAATTCCGGATGGATTCTTCTCTGGTTTTTGCCTGCTATATCTGTTCTGTTACACTCACAGACAATATGTTAACGCTTTTAGAAACTTCAGAGTGTTTCCTATCCAATAGTACTAATTATGTGCATATCCTATTTTCTGGGCCTGAGTGGGAGGCATTTTACTTTGGGGTCTGTAGTGACGCCTCTAGCACTGAGATGCAGTGCCTTAGACCTCTGCGCCACTCAGGAGCCCGGGGGTCCTACCATTTAAACCCACTAACAAGCTAGAAACAAACCAAAAACATAGTTTAGAAAGTAGCTTTTAGTTGCCTGGTTTGCTAGATCGACATATAATAAATCAATTTTAAACTGATGGTTTTATTGGCATTAAAATGCACTAGTTATGTCACGCAGCCTGTCGTTTTTGTGTTTATACTTTTTCATAAGGAACGACAAGTTTGATGTCGGACGACAATAGAAGTAGTTTAAACCAGCCTTTTGTCTTGAAATCTTGCGTTGTACACTACCGTACTCAGTGTTTAGCGCATGGCCTCATGTGAATCCTTAAAGAGATGGGTGGGGATAAGGCTTCAGAGAGTATGAACGATGCTAAATGGGTGTAGAAAAAAAGAAGAGCTCTCCAGTAGGTGTCCCAAAACATTTAAGGGCTATTTCCTCAAAAGTGGGGTTACAAGTTTATCAGCTTTCAAAGCAGAATTACTTTCCTATTGTTCCTCCACTGCAGTGTATGATTTACCATTTTCTATCTCTGAGTCTCTACTTTTATCCAATGTAAAAATTAAAGTTTCAAATTTTGCTACATAAGACCTAATCGAGGCAGTTCTTCACATTTGTGACTCACCACCTGGATTCGTAGCAATCTTATGTAGCAACATTTGAAATATATATTTTTTTATTATATAATGGTAGAGACTCAGAGCTACAAAATGGTATATAATACACTGCATTTGAGGAAAAATGGGAAACTAATTCTGCTTTGAAAGTTGTAAACTTTGTAAATTCACTTTTGAGAAAATCGCCTTTGAATGTTTTGCTATCTAGTGAAAAGCTCTTCTTTGTCTATACGCATTCAGCATCGTTTACACCCTCACCCTAAGCTTTAGCCCCACCCATCTCGTTTCACACTCGAAGTGCACACTTGACACGCCTGCCGATGATTTGTTTGCCTCTGGATAACATGAAAACTGCTGGCAACAATTTCATTATGCTTTTTTGCAGGCGTTTACTGACACCGGCCATATTCAACGAGTGTTGTACACACGTCACGTAACGTTAGCTAACAAGCCAGCCAACCAACGTTAGCTAGTTAAACAACAGTGAACAGTGCCAAAAATGCCACAGTGCTGGGAGCTAACCAACCATGTGCAATGTTAGCAAGCTAACATTAGGCTCCAACTAGAACAGAAAACGGCCCTGGGAAATGAATAATAAAGTCAGCTAGGGAGCCAGCCAGCTAACGTTAGCTAGCTAGCTAACAGTACACTTTAGTTTGAAATGAAACCAATATCTGTCAAAATTTAAAAAACATGTAATATCTGAAAATGGGACGTTAGCTAGCTAACGCTAGACTATTTCACCTGTATACATCATCGTGCATGGACGCGTCTCCCTGTCAGGAATGCCATGCCACGGTTGCCCTTAGTTTGAAGATGTAATCCGGAGACCGGTGTTTCCTCCATCTCTTTAGCTATCATACTCTAATTCCACTGATTTCAAAACTTGATCCTCCATAAAGTGGAGAGCCACACTTATGCAGCTCCACTACATAATTTTTTTTTTTTTTTAAAGCCGTGTTCGACAGAATTACCAACACAGACTGACAAGCTTCTATGGCAAACCAATCCGAACTCCTCTCTCAGCATGTCCAGCACTCATTATCTGAGCCAATCATGGCTAGTGGGAAGGTTGCTACATTTTTCTTTGGCTAAACCAGCAAGGCCCATAATTTAACAATTTTATTTGTATTTACAGATGGCGTACAAGTTTGTTATTATGGCACATGAAAGTTCACATGTTCAAGAAGGCATTTCTGCCAAAAAACGCATTTTGATCACAATTTTCTTTTTACGTTCAAACGGCTCTCCGGTGAAGTCGTGACTTGCGACATGAACCTAGTTTCCTGAATCGGGTCACATATTAGATTGTGATGTTGTGTGATTTAATCACACAAGTGATATGAAGTAAAATGATGAGTACCTAATGTTCAACCTTTCTATTTTCAGAGAAAATGCAGTCAACAGTGTATCTGTGTGAACATGTGATACATTGAAAATCAGGAGGTCATTACAATTCAATAAATACCTTCGTAAAGAAATCCCAGCATACCCTGAAAAAGTGGAATTCCACATATCCAAAGTTTCCCATGTTACTAACAAAGCAGGTCTGGATGGGATCCTGTCAAATGGATTTAAGGGCGGAAGTAGAAGAGGTCCTTTCATGTGGTGGGGTCTTAACATTGAGAACAGCAATATCAATAAAGCACAGGATTGCTTCCTTGACAGGGAGATCCCCGACAGGCACTCCTCAAGTGCACAAACTGGAGGGAGGCAACGTCAGGTATCGTTCCTGCTAGAATTTACCACTTCCCCCGTCGTCAAAGATGGATCTCGATATGGGGACTATAGGATCACGATCGCCTTGGAGGATCTCATGCAAATGTACACAGAGCAGATTTTTGGAGGAGAGAATTCTTTCCTGAGAGTCTACCAAACTGTGGTTTACCAGCAGGAGATCATGTACGCAGTGGTTGTCCACAGTCCAGAGGTGAAGGACTTTGACACAAGTCCACTTCTTGAAGGTGCTGAAGCTATGTGTAGCTATAGAGAGGGCACAATTGTCTGGAACGCACAGGCTGTGTCTGAGACACACAACTATGAATTGATCACAATAAGAGTTTTTTGTGTGGAATCATGTGACACTAGCATTTCACATGCCTCATGGCACTGCCCTACATGTTGACAGGAAGGACCTAATTCAAGGCCTCAAAGCATATGATAGTGTTCAACCTTTGTTTAGGAGAGCAGACCCAGTGATGTCACTTGAAACAGCAGCATGCATTGTTCAAAGTTTAAAAGCTTCAGTGGCCCAGTAAAAAAAACTCTTCCTGGAGTACTATAAGAATAGTGTAGAGTACTATAGAGTACCAGATATACTCTGGCCCAGTAAAAAACCTAATCATGGAGTACTGTAAAGTACCAGATAAACTCTAGATCATAAAGGGCCCGATAACAAAATGTACTTCTAAATTGTAGCCATTTTGTGAACTTTCCTCTTTGTCGTCTAGTTCGTGAACTTTCCCCTTGATATCACAACAGGTTTGTATTTTTACAGTAATGTGTCATGTATTTGAGTAATCATTTTTTTTGCTATTAGGTTGACGGTTTCTTCTTTGATGGTAATTCAAGATTTATTTATGTTTATTAGGTCAATGATTCTGATGTTATTAGGTCAATGTTGTCCTCAATGTAACTACAATATAATATATTCTATGCTTGAGCATGTGGCTCTCAGTGTTGGGTCAATGCGACTGTAACAAAACCAGGAAACTATAATAGCCTGACTGTAAGTCGCTCTGGACAAGATAACTGCTAAATCAGGTAGTGGAGGCTCATCAGAGGAGGAAGGGGAGGACTATCCTCCTCAGTGAATTTCAGACAAAAATAAATAGTGAAACATTAAAGAAGTTATGCAAAAAACATTGTTTTGCAATGAAGGTCTACAGTAGGCTCAACAGCACTCTGTAGGGTAGCAGCATGGTGTAGCCGGAGAACAGCTAGCTTCCATCCTCCTCTGGGTACATTGACTTCAATACAAAACCTAGGAGGCTCGAGGTTCCCACCCCCTTTCATAGACTTACACAGTAATTATGAGAACTTCGGAAGGACGTCCTCCAACCTATCAGAGCTCTTGCAGTATGAACTGACATGGTGTCCACCCAATCAAAAGATCAGAGAACGAATCTAGTACTGAAGCATAAGCTACTGCTAGCTAGCACTGCAGTGCATCAAATGTGTTAGTTGACTCAAAGAGAAAGAAAGACAGTAGTTGAACAGTTTTGAACAAATCTATTTCTTCAAAAATTAAGGAGAAGCACTTTCACCTTCACTTACTTAGCTAACAAAAACTAATGCAGCTAGTTAGTTTAGCCTACTCAAACACCCCGCTCAAACACCCGCTCAAACAGAAAGGGATGTTATGGCTATCCAACACCGGAATCTTTCAAGTCAAGATAAGCTTTGGTTTTAATAACTTATTGACACCGAGGCCTACCGGCATAATTGCTAAACTGCTTGATGTACACAGTACTTCATGATTGTAGCGGGTATACTAACATGTTACTTCTAGTAGCTATGTTCATTATGACCTTAGAGAATATGGTGACAGTGACGTAGGCTGTTAGCGGTTATGATATGTTTGGCATGGATATTTTTTTTTGCCTGGTCATAGACAGTCCACAAGTGAAGGGAAAATGTGAAAGGAGGAGAGAGCATAGTAGATGTGATAAGGAGTTATACAACGATCAAAGGGATCATGCTGTTTGTATGAGGCTGCTATGAAAGTCAACTGTATTTGCGTGTGATCAGGGATGTATTCATTTCGCCGACTCTGTTAAAAAAAAAAAATTATTGGAAACTTATCGATGTTACATTGAGCTGGGTGAATGGAATATGAATCATCCAATATGCTGTAATAAAAATAATGCCAAAATCGCCCTCCCTCATCTTAAACAGCACCAACCGCCACTGACATCAGGGGTTACCAACTGTCTTTCCCCTGGGCCACCTTTTTCACATTTGAAAAATTTTGTTTTGAAGCAATTCCACAAAGTAACAAGACTCATGATATCTTTTACGTATTTAATGATAATAATAATAATAATAATAATAATAATAATAATAATAATAATAATAATAATAATAATAATAATAATGGACAAGGAAAAGAATGTTGACCCAATTTCCCCAAATGTTATTCCATTACCAAATATGTTTAATTATGATTTATATAAACACTAAATGTAATTATACTCTCATTACTTATTGCTCTCATTACTTATTGGTGTATAAGATTACTTCCCGAGCAAAGTCCAATTTCTTTGACTCCTCGACTTTAGAAGATTGGAGCTCAGCTTCTGAATGTCGTAGAGACCAGATATTTCCATGTGCATCAGAATTGAGTCCTTGGGCATTTTACTACTGGTTTATAGCCAAAAGCATTGCAGATTTATGCATTGTTATAGATCGGCATATACAATCGCGAATTTGTAAAACAAATAAATAAAATACCCCTCAAATCAAGGAAACGTTGGACCCCCAATAGTAGTGACAATAGTTGGGAAACCCTGTGCTCATTGATCAAAATGTAAATGTAGCCTGATAAATGTCTCTTCTCCATCCCGTCCTCTCCTCACCCGACGCCTTTAAATTCTGTCATTCTATCTCTCTTTCCCTCTCCTATCCCCCTTAACCGTGGCAGGGAACCTATTGGTTAAGAGCGTTGGACCATTAAATGAAAGGTCGCTGGTTCGTATCCCCGAGCTATGTGAAAAATCTGCTGATGTGTCCTTGAGCAAGGTACTTTACCCTAAATACTCCTATAAATTGTGATGGATAAGAGTGTCTGCTAGATGACCAACATCTAATGTAATCCAATGAGGTAATGTCACGACTGTCACTATAAAGTTGATTTTATAAGTGACTCTCAATGTGCATCACCTCTAAAATGAACCGTGAGAGGAAGAGTGAGTTTGTTTTCCAGGTGATCTAATCTCTTTTTACCTCTATTGATCCTGTCTCTAAAACAGCTCTAAGGGTTTCTTATCAAAGGAGAGCAGAAAGTGTTTCTGAGACTTAAGCTTTGGTGCCAAGGGCCAAAGACAGCTGGGATTATCAGGAGTAAAATCAATCCAGACGGAACACCTGGGATTAGACAACACATTAAAGCCTGTGATTTCTGATATCCTGTGATTTATAGCAGGTTTAGAGAGGAAACATGGCAGGATAGTACTGGTGACAGCATCTGAAGGATTAGAGAGGCAACATGACAACATAGCAGGATATTAGTGGTGACAGAATTTGAAGGTTTAGCGAGGCAACATAGCAGAATAATAGTGGTGACAGCATCTGAAAGTTTAGAGAGGCAACATGACAACATAGCAGGAAAATAGTGGTGACAGCATCTGAAGGATTAGAAAAGAAACATGGCAGGAAAATAGTAGTGACAGTATCGGAAGGTTTAGAGAGGCAACATTGCAAGGAAATAGTAGTGACAGCATCTGAAGGCTTAGAGAGGCAACATTGCAGGGAAATAGTAGTGACAGCATCTGAAGGTTTAGAGAGGCAACATTGCAGGGAAATAGTAGTGACAGCATCTGAAGGTTTAGAGCGGCAACATTGCAGGGAAATAGTAGTGACAGCATCTGAAGGTTTAGAGAGGCAACATTGCAACATAGTGGGATAGTAGTGGTGACAGCATCTAAATAGGCTGCTGTGTGTTGGGTTTTATCTGTTTGTGTACGGAGGAGAGTGCATTTGAGGCTGATACTAGAGGCCAAACAAAAGAGCATGGAGCTCTAGAGAAAGAGAGAGAGTGAAAAGGAGGGATGAGCGAAAGAGAAGAACAGAGAAGTAGAGGGAGAGAGAAGGAGAGAGAGAAGAAGAACAAAGTGAGGGAGAGAGAGAGAGAGAGAGAGAAGAACAAAGTGATGGAGAGAGATGAGACAGAGAAGAACAAAGTGAGGGAGAGAGAGGGAGAAGAACAAAGTGATGGAGAGAGATGAGACAGAGAAGAACAAAGTGAGGGAGAGAGAGAGAGAAGAACAAAGTGAGGGAGAGAGAAAGAGAAAGAGGAAGAGGAAAAAACTGATATAGAAGGATAACAGTGTGAGGGAGAGAGAGAGAGAGGGAGACAGAGAAGAAGAACAGTGTGAGGGAGACAGAGAGGGAGACAGAGAAGAACAGTGTGAGGGAGAGAGCTATTTCCCTTCCAGGACCAGATGCAGTAGTGTTTAGGTTAGTATGTTAACAACAACAACAGATACTCAGAGACATCAGAACCCCAGTGTTTAGGGAAGTATGTCGGCATCATTAGGCTGAAGTAGGTTAACAACAACAACAGATACTCAGAGACACGTGCACATACACAAGAACAGAGAAGTCAGAACACCAACTTTCCCTTGGGAGATCTCTCATTCCTATTGTAGGTAAAAAATAAAAAATAAAACTGAACAACATGGTAATAAAGACATGAAAACCTTCCACATCTCTCTCTCTCTGCTCTCTCGGTCTTTCTCTCGCTCTCCCTCTCTCTTTCACTATCTCTCTGTCTGTGCATTCTGAACTCTCTCCTATCTATCCAATAAGTTTGTTGTTCAGAAAGAGGTACGGCAAGACAGGAATCTAAAAATCAACTCAGCAGCAGAGTTAGAGATACAGGCTGAGTAAATACAGTAGAGCTGCATGTCAGAAGTCTGACATTGTGTGTGTCTGTGTGTGTGTGTGGTTTGTGTGTGCGTGCGTGCTTGCGTCAAGCACTGACTAATCAGCATGTGTGTAAAATGCCACTTCATGAAAGGTTTTGGTTTCAGTTTTGCTAGGATGTTGTGGATGTGGATGGGGAATGGGCCTAAGCAAGCATCTGCTTCTCGTGCCAAAGATTGCATGTTAGAATCCAGTGATAGAAAGTAGTTTTTGTTTTTTTGCATTGGATGCGTCCCAATCCACCACATTCGCCTATGTCGCACTTCCGCATCTGTGGTGAAAGGTGACAGAGCTAGAGCGGTGTTTGTCAAACCATGAGACATCCCAAAAATCGGTCTTCTCACAAAATCCTCTGTAGAGTCTGAACGATTTGGCGGGGGCTGAAGAAGGAAACTTGGTTGTGTGGTTTGTTTGAGTTCAGGTAGATTTCTTTTATAAGAATGAGAGGGCTGTAAATCTAACTCTTCAACATTTGCTGTGTGCTTGTTAGCATGCCTGTGCATGTATACCTGCATTCCCATAGACAAGACTAGGATTCTCTTGAACTTAGCTGGTTGTCTTCCAAGGTCAAATATAAAATCGGCAGCTCTACGGTGAGAAACCTCTTGGTTCCAGGAGTAAAAACCTTGTGTTATCCTTGGGCTCAGGTATTTTTTAAAGATGTTTTATTTAACTAGGCAAGTCAGTTAAGAACAAATTCTTATTTTCAATGACAGCCTAGGAACAGTGGGTTAACTGCCTTGTTCAGGGGCAGAACGACATATTTTTACCTTGTCAGCTAAGGGATTTGAGCTTGCAACCTTTCAGTTACTAGTCCAACGCTCTAACCACTAGGCTACTTGCCACCCCAACAGGACGTTACTAGGCTGCTTCCTACTGTTTACGCCAGAACACGGGGGCTGTCGCTGTCATAATGCACATGGGATCTAATGACATTAGGGTGGCTAGCTCCGAACATCTGAAACTGGATTTTATTTCAGGCCCATTGCTATCACAGTCATGGCAGAGAAAATGTCTGTACGTTGCTGCCACTACACGACTGGCTACGAGTCTACTGTAGCTCTGTTGGAGTTACTTTTGTGAATAACTTTGACACCTTTTGGAAACAGGTGACTAGTCAACACCCCAAGTCCGCTCAGGTAATCCCATTGACTAGTCAACACCCCAAGTCCGCTCAGGTAATCCCAACCATAAATGACCAGCATTATCATCATACTGCAGGACCGCAACAAGTGACCATCACTGACTTCTTTTAACCCACGTCCTTGCTCGAGGCATCAGCCAAATGGTACAGTTCAAGCCAATCTTGTATCTATACCAAATCGAGCTAGCTCTATGGTATTTTCAAATAAGGGGTTAGTGAGCATAATTGAGCATAATTCATAGCCCTAATGGTTCAGTTCTAGGCAATCTTTTAACTATTCCAATTCAAGCCAACCCCGTGGTATTTTCTAGAAGGGCTGTCAGGAAGACTGGAGTGTGCCCGACTATGCAAGCAGCAATGAGTAAACACAAAACAGAGTTCAAGATTCAGATGCTTTATTTTAGCTTTTGGTGTCTCTGGCGGGCTAGTCCCTTTCAGGCAAGAGAGTGGTTAAAGATGGCGGCCAGCTGGAGTCTCTTGCAGCGGTGTGGTCTTACTGGCAGAGTACCTAACTCTCCTGAGGAAGGAAAGTGATACACAGTGTAAGTGGGAGAGTAGGCCTGCTGTGGCTGTCTTCCTAACTGATTCCCCTGCGTGAGGTCTAGCCTGCACTCTTGTGTCAGTCAGTTGATTAGGGAATGCCTTGCAGTTGTGCTGATTAGTAATCTGTCTATGGTGCTGCGCTGGGAGTCCTTCAGCAACACCTACAGTATGTCTATGCCTCTTACGGTGCCACAAGGGTGTTACCTGTTGAACATGGCATGTTTGTATTAGAAACTACACTACAGTTCAAAAGTTTTGGGTCACTTAGAAATGTCCTTGTTTTTGAAAGAAAAGCACATTTTGTTGTCCATTAAAATAAATACAGTGTAGATATTGTTAACTGGCTGTCAACAATTTTTGGGGTGATTATTATTATTTTTACAATTATTATTATTATTATTATTATTATATCTTTTTGGGGAACATAGTTACCTAAAACTCAGAAGTTTTTGAAAAAGTAACGTATGCTTCTATAACTCTCGTCCCCTTGGAAAGACCCCAACCAAAACAATACTCATCTGCAAAACATCAAAACGTGCAGTCTAAATAAATCCTGAGCCAGAGCAACACAGTGGCTAAACACAAAACACATAACGTATTGACTGCTCAACCTTGAAAGAATATCAGTTGTCCCTACCACGGACTGATCTGAAGGGGAAACTCCTGCAATATCCGTAACGACCTTCCTCTAGTGATTTTCCTGAGTGGAATTTGTTCCATTGGGGCACAGTCCCAAATGTCAACATCATGCTCTAGTACATTTGTCTGAGTTGGCACATCTGAGAATAAACCCTGATATTCGAAAGCAGAGCAACACACTCTTTTCTCCGGAGACAAGTGTGCCAAAAAGACAAAAAGGTTTTCTAGAATCTCTGAGTTACTCAACCATACAACCGGCACATGGTGTATTGGGATTTCCTTGTGCTCTTGAGGAAGACTATAGTCAACGGTGACAGCAGTGGCCACAGGCAGAACATCACTACCAGTTTCCACTAACTTCTCCGCCCAATCGCAACAGATGAAGTGAGGTTTCAGCATGTTGACATGAAACAGTTTTTTTCCTTCACTTCAGAGTGGTGATGATGTAATCCAGTTTACTCCTTTTTTTCACTATAGGGCATGAAAAGTGAGCTTGCAACGGTGACCCCAGAATTGGCAACAAAACCAGGACTTGGTCACCCACATTGAAAGTTCGGGACTTCTGATTGTACCTGATTGTTCACTTTCATCTGCACCCTGTCCAGATTCTGCCTGACAAACTCACAGGGGAGGTGCAATTTGTATTGAAAAGCACTAATGTGCTCCAACATATTTGTTTTTAAGGTGTCGCCCTGCAACAACCTCTCAGCAAACTCAAAGTACCTCTGACTTCCCCTACTGCAAACAGCACAAGAAGGACCCCTTCATTCCAGTACTTCCCAAACTCAAAGCAGTAAGCTCACAACATAGACTTCAAAGTCTGATGTAATCTCCCAAGAGTACCTTGAGACTCTGGGTGGTAGGCACTAGAGGGGCAATGGGTTACACCCAACTGTTGTAGTACTTGCTAGAAGACCTTTGACATGTAATTCCAACGTTGGTCTGACTGCACTACCTGCGGAAGTCCAAACATTGAAAATAATTTCACCAGGGCCTTAACAATACTGGGAGCCATGATTTTACTCAGTGGAATGAGCGGCAGCACACATTATGGTTAAGAGAAAGTGGTTACCACACTTGGCTTTGGGCAAAGGACCAACACAGTCCACCAGAACCCTGCTGAAAGGTTAGTCAAAGCAGTAATAGGCTGCAGAGGTGCAACCGGTACAGCTTGGTTCGGTTTACAAGTCCGCTGGCAAACATAATAGAATTTACATTAAGACACGACATCCTGTTTCAGACCAGGCCAGAAGAAGTTACATAAGACACGGTCATATGTCCCGTTGACCCCAAGATGGCCTACCACACCGCCGACGTGAGCCAACCTCAGCATCTCGTATCGAAGCGCAACTGGAATGACAACTTCAGACAGACTGGGCCAATCGTCCTGACCAGAAGTGTCGCGCCTCCTCACCAGATCACCATCTCTGAGGAAAACCATAGGAAGTTCAACTCCTCCTCTGGACCCATCAGAACCCCTCCTAAAACCCTACCTGTTTTGTTTTGGTTGTTGGTCAGCAGGGGCGGCCTGAAACAACAATTCAGGCAGGGAATGTGACTCCATCCCAGGCAACCCTGTTCACGCAAACCACCAGACCGCTATTTTTGTAGGCTAACCCTATTTGTTGATGTAAATGGTACCAAACTAGTTATACATTTGGCCACTAAGTTCATCTGGGAAGAAAGTTATCCACATTACAAAATACAAACATTTGGGACTGACCAACAAGTAGCCTATCTGAACACTGACTTTTCAAGGTATGCTATGGCTATAGGTGCACCCTCAAAAACTCACTAGGAATACACCAATCAAAGCACATACAAATGTACAAGGTATGCCCCTCGGTTACAGTCCTACTGATAATCTCATAAATAAAGCACATATTAATCTAAAATCATAGCCTACATGTTTAGGTTTGTGCCTTTAAGTTGTACCTGAAGGTTCCTGCTCCGAGTCTGACTCTGAACTGACCACCATCTCCAGTTCTGCAGGAGCCCCTGAAGCTCTAGTGCTGCTGCTGCTTCCTTCTCCACCTTTGCAAAGAAAATACTATTATCATACTGACTATCATTAGTGTATCAGTAGGATACAATAATAAGGCTCTGGAAAAAAACTAAGTGTGGTCTCTTAATTTGGAGTGGTCTCTTAATTTGGAGTGGTCTCTTAATTTGGAGTGGTCTCTTAATTTTTCCCAGAGCTGTATATTATTGTAGTAACTTGTAATGCTGGTACTAATGGTGCTAATGATCTTTGGCATTGCCTGTGCTGTGTCACACAGGCTACTGTGTTACGTTCATGGATGTATTATGGTTACGTTACCGTAGTCATGACCGAATGCTGGCATGTCCATAGTCTAGGTTTACTATGTTTTACTGGTTGAAACATATTGCCTTCAATGTCATATTATGATCTCTATGTTGCACTCATTGCTATGATATAATTCCTCCACGAAGACGTAAGACGTGCAAACTGTTTAGCCTACCGGCCGTTGTGTCACTTTTATTAGCTAGGCTACAGCCATGCTGGGTGTTGTGTGTGTGTGTCAGTGTGTGTGTTTTAGCTGGTGTTTTTCACTGACCTGGTCCCTTACTGGCGAACATGTCGCTTATTTTGCAGCATTTAGCTGCGTCTGTGGCAAGGGCCTTTCTCTTTTTTATTCTCTCTCTCTCTGCTCCACCTCTCCTTTTCTGACCGTCCATTTCGCCGTGCGACTTGTCTAAAATGTTATCAGTAGAGAAGCAGGTAGACGGTTGCTATGTGGGTCGCGGATAGACCTGATGTCATTTTTGGCGCGGGGACACTGCAGCAAGAGAGAGTCGCACCTGATGCGTGGCTTCTCTGTCAACTCATTCCTGCTTGCTATATTATCGCTGGTCAAGTAGACTATTCACGGCAGGCGAAAACAACCCTCAGGCCACTGGGAAATGTCCCGGTGCTCCCGACGGCCAGTCCGCCATTGTTGGTCAGTGACTCTTTGTTAGGTCCCCGTTCTTTTGAGTGGCATTTATTTATTTTTTTTCTTTCTGGGGAATGTAACAATTTGAGAATAGAAAGGTTCAGAACTTTTGTGAAACATTACAGCACAATAGACAAATATACTGAATGTCAGCCAGGAATCAAACCCGGATGGTCTTCAGAGAGGGGAGCTGAAGGCTTGGACAAATGTATGCAGTATGTAGAAGCTGGAAATGTAAGCCTGAGTATTGTTGTACTTTAGTTTACTCCAATTAAAGGAGGGGTGGTAGATTTAGGGGAAAATAATAAAATATAAAAAAATATATATGTAAATGAATAAAAATGTAATAAAAAAAATATAACTACATGTGTGTGTTATGGGTATACAGTATAGTGTATATGCCTGTGGGTGAGTCTACACATTTGTGTGTCTGTCAGTCTATTAGTGTTTTTTATAGGGGGTGTCTGCCACGTCTTCACAACCTATTACACAGAGAACATTTCATGGTATTGATCGGCTCTTCATCCTTAAGCAGAGGACAAAGAACACAGAGGAGAACTGATGAGGGGAAGGCCGGTGAAAGAGAGAGGCAGAGGAGACCAGATGAGGGGACGGATGGACAAAGAGAGAGAAAGAGAGAGACAGACTATAACATGAGGGGACGGATGGACAAAGAGAAAAAGAGAGAGACAGACTATAACATGAGGGGACGGATGGACAAAGAGAGAAAGAGAGAGACACAGTAGAACTGATGAGGGGAAGGATGGACAAATAGAGAGAAAGAGAGAGACAGACTATAACATGAGGGGACGGATGGACAAAGAGAGAAAGAGAGAGACAGACTATAACTGATGAGGGGACGGATGGACAAATAGAGAGAAAGAGAGTAGAAACAATAGAAATACACATCCCCTCTTGCCAAAAGAAAATGAAAAAAGCTGCTCCAGGATTTTTAATTGATCTTGTCAAGAGGGGATAAGTTGGTGTGTGTGTGTGTGTGTGTGTATGTGTGTGTATGTGTGTGTGTGTGTGCGTGCGTGCGTGCGTGCGTGCGCGTGAGGTGGCTAGTTCCCTTGAAGAGGGGGAACATCGATGTGGCTAGCCATGCAAGTGATTGGAATTAAAGCTTGATTAGGTCCCCAGGATACCTTTTTCTAAACCACACTCACTCACTCACACACACACACATTCACATTGTACGATGTTGTATGGTGTACTGTTTATGAAGGGACTTTATTTTGTTAGTCACTTTCACTCAGATATCAAAATGTCATAAGTAATGACACAGTGTATAACGTTGCAGGAAATTAGCTGTGCACACGTTTCTTTTTTTTAAACTTTTGTTTAGAAAATACTTTTTTCTGTCCAGTGTCTGTGTTCGTTTGCCCATCTTAATCTTTTCTTTTTATTGGCCAGTCTGAGATATTACTTTTTCTTTGCAACTCTGCCTAGAAGGCCAGCATCCCGGAGTCGCCTCTTCACTGTTTCCAGCTACAATAGTAATTTACAACATTAATATTGTAGGCAACACATTCAATATAGTTATGCATTTAACTTGATTATGTTGTATAAATTAAAGTTGTTTTTTTGTTGGTGGTGAGCAAACTTGTCCAAAAATATAGGATATATTTGTTGTCTTAAGGGGGAAGGTGTTACAGGTTTTGTTTTTTTCATTTATGTTTTGAGGTTGGACTAGCACGTATTGCACGTAGGGCGCACCAATTGGTGTCACCTCGTTAGTTAGTATGTGCTACACCTGTGCTGGTTGCCATCTCGTTCGTAGGAAGGTTTTTCTCCTATGCTGGCCCAGGTGCTATTTAAGAGTGGTAAAGGATTGTTTGTCTAGAACTCAAAATAGGGTGAGCCAACTAAAGGTGTTCACCCTCCGTGTCTACAAAGACAACTGGAGCACTTGGTCGGCCACTCTTAAATAGCACCTGGGCCAGGACAAGTGAAACACCTTCCCACTAACGAAATGACAACCAGCACAGGTGTAACACATACACTGGCGGCAGGTAGCCTAGTGGTTAGAGCGTTGGACTTGGAACCGGAGGGAGGGTTGCAAGTTCAAATCCCTGAGCTGACCAGGTAAAAATCTGTTGTTCTGCCCCTGAACAAGGCAGTTAACCCACTGTTCCCCGGGTGCTGAAGATGTGGATGTTGATTAAGGCAGCCCCCTGCACTGCTCTGATTCAGAGGGGTTGGGTTAAATGCAGAAGACACATTTGAGTTGAAGGCATTCGGTTGTACAACTGACTAATAATGGTGACTACTGACTAACGAGGTGACACCAATTGGTGCGCCCTATGAGCTATACGTGCTGAAGTCCAACCTCAAAACATTTATGGAAAAAACAAAACCTGTAACACTAAATTAAAGAAACACCTAAGAGCATTGTTATATTATTGATCGACTGACTACGGCTTTTCAAATCACCCAGCAGTTCTATTTTCAGGGTTAGTTCCAAGTGAATGTTGACATTTTTCAGCCATTTCTGAACCTGCGACTAAAATCAAGCTACATACAGTATGGGCCGTACTAAAACAAGTGATCCAAGGATTCTGTCTCTTCGTGGGCAAAATCTGCAGAACTGGGATGGTTGTATCCCCCATATATATATATATATATATATAATGTTGCAATCAGTTTATTGTAATTTTCAGTAGAGCAGATGTTTCCGTATATTTTTGTTAGCTGAATTTATGACATAACTCCACCAGTCCTATTTATGATATAATTTACAAAGATTCTACCGTTTAAAAAAAAATAAAAAATCTAAAAAAATGCAATTAGTATATTTTAGTTAAACCATACTATTTTTTCTAATATTTGTTCAGTCTTTTCTGGTGGATTAAACTGAAATTGCAACCAGCTTTCTATGGCTTGTTTTTAAAATAGCGATATTTTGGAATAACTGAAAGTGAGAGGTTGTAATCTGAATGAAGGGGAAAAGGCCATTCTTGAAAACAGGGTGAGACATTCTTACTAGTCAACTACAGAACCAGTTTGGATTTAAGTATAGTTTTTGTATGATTGAAGCCTTTAGTGAGAGATCCAATGCTTTAACATTGAATTAGTTCTTCCCTTCCCGAATTCATATTCATTATATAAATAGGCCCATTTAATTTTATCTGGCTTGCTATTCCAAATGAAGTGGGGAAAAAAACAAGTCGTTAGGCATAGGCAGGCCCATAAGTACATAGGTAAACTGGGCAATGACTAATGATTTAATCTGGGGGATTTTTTCCAGAAATAAACAGGAGTTGTTCTTTCCATGGTAGCTAAATCTTATCTAATTTGGCTGACTTTATTGTAGTGAGACAATTTCTTTTGTTCGGGATATAAAAACCTAGTATGTCCACATCACCGTCAGACCATTTTATTTGTAAACTACTCAGTAAAGTAAAAGTTGTATTTTTTTGTTGTTGATCCAAAACGCAATATGGTGCACTTATCACAATTTGCTTTTAATCCCATAGAGGTTAGAATAATTATCTATATCCTCTATGAGGCTGTGCAGAATTCCAGATTGTGGATTTAAAAGAAAACATGAATCATCAGCGTACAATGACATCTTTGTTTTTAAGCCCTTGATATTCTAGCCCCTTGATATTAATGTTGGATCTGATTTTAATAGCTAACATTTCGATGGCCATATTAAATAGATATGCCGTTAGTGGACAACCTTGTTATACTTCTCTTGACAATTTAATATTTTTTGAGAAGTAGCCATTATTGACTATTTTACACCTAGGGTTACTATACATAACTTTATTGTATAAATTGTATAAGAGATTCTCCAAAATTAATATAGTCCAGGTATTTATATATAAATTCCAATCGTACTTTATCAAAGGACTTTTCAAAGTCACCAGGCATGGTTTCCCAGATTTTTCAAAGTATTCCATTGTTTCCAGTATTTATTATCTATATTATCTCCCATGTAAAAAACCTGTCTGATTAGGATGAATAGTATATGCTATGCATTTTGTCAGGATTTTGGCATCACAACACTGAAGTGTAATGGGTCTTCAGTTTTTTTTAGGTGGACTGGATCTTTATATTTACCACCTGGGTCCTGTTTCAGTAATAGTGAAATCAGACCTTCTTGCTGATAGTCTACCATTTTTTATAGGAGTGGTTAAAACATCTTATTAACAGACCTTATAGTACATTGAAAATGTTTTGATATACCTCAACTGATATGCCATCCAGACCCAGAATTTTCCCAGACTTGAAGGCTTTAATTACATCTAGATGTTCCTCCTCTGTAATTAAGCCTTCACATAAGTCTTTCTGTACAGCTATGGAGGAGACTGAAATGAAAACACATGGTTAAAGTACTTTGCTTCTTCTTTCAAAATATAGTTTGGTGAATCATGGATGACTCTCTTGTAACAAGTTTCTGTAAATTATTTTTTGTAGCATTTCTATGTTGATAATTGTATTTCTTCCCATATTCTATCCATTTCCCTTTGTTTTTTATAATATGTTACAATTGATCTTTCTTGAGTTCCTCCATTTATTTATATTTTTCCTCTAACTTATTCTGTGCCACTATATTACAGTTTTTATTGCTATCTATCTGAACTGTTAGTTACTCAATTTCTTTTTTTAGGATGAACTCTTTTGACCTAAATTGTTTTTGTTTTAAAGATGATTATTGAATTTCATGGCCTCTAAAGGCACATTTAAAAGTGTCCCATACAATGCAGGGGTCTGCTTTACCTACAGTATGTTATGTAGGAAAATAATACCTTATTCAAACAAGTTGTCATCTAGTAGGCTTTAATTAAATGTCCAGTGGCTAAATCATTCAATATGGTTAATGGGCTGTCTGATCATAATCTGACACTTATAGCCAGAAAGCTTTCTAAGAGCAGTTTTAACCTCTCTACTGTTAGAAAGCCGGATCCACTGAGAATACCTAAGAGTGAATTTCATTATTTTGAAAATGCAATTAAGGGAATTAACTGGAATGATCTCTTGTCCTATACAGATGTGGAAACTAATAGTCAGGTTTTACTATCCACAATCCAGACTACAATAAATGGCTTCCTAAAAAAATCTGATCCAAACCTGGCCAAAATAGCACTCTTCCTTGGCTAAATGGAGAAATCTGGAAACTGATGAAAGAATGAGATTATGCTCTAAAAACATCTCTAAAGTCCAAATTAGAGCATGACTGACGTAGGTTTACCATGTTTAGAAATAAGGTGATGAAAGAAATCAGACAGGCCAAGGCAAACTTTTTTATTTACATAATTGGTGAAGCAAAGGGAAATTCTAAATTGATCTGGGAGAATCTAAAGAAGTTAACAGGGAAAGACCATAGTAACACTGCAAAAAGACTAGAAATCATGTTGAATAACAATCTAACACAGGATGCAGTCGAAATAGCAATAGCCTTCAATTCCTACTTTATTGACTCTGTCAGGGTACTGACACAGAACCCCTCCGCTGGTTTCTTGGGCTCAGTGCTAGTGAATGACGCTCAACCTGTCTTCTTCATATGGGAGGTTTCTGAGTCAAAGGTGAACAAGGTGATTAGCTCACTAAAGAACTCTAAAGCCAAAGATGTGTTTGGGCTGGACTCTACCTTTCTTAAAAACTACAAAGAATCACTCATTGGCCCCATTACTAAGTTCAACCAACACATCTATTGGTCAGGGGGTGTTTCCAAGGGTATGGAAGTCGGCCATAATAACGGCCGTTTTTAAATCGGGTGACCCTGCTGACGTGAGTAACTACAGGCCCATTAGTATACTACCTGTGGTGTCGAAGGTTGTTGAAAAGTGTGTAGAAGAACAATTGATTTCCCACCTTAAAACAACCCCTTCACATTACACTCCATGCAGTTTGGCTTCAGAGCGAAACACTCCACAGAAATGGCCAACTGCTTTCTTCTGGAAAATGTGAAAAGTCCAAGATGGACAAAGGGGGCGTTGTTGTGGCTGTGTTTCTGGACCCAAGGAAGGCTTTTGATACTGTTAACCATGTGGTTCTCATCACAAAATTGTCCAAGTTCAACTTTTCCCCCGATGCCTTGAGATGGATGAAATCATACCTTGAAGGCAGAACTCAGTGTATCAGAGTGAGCAATGAGCTGTCGCCCACTCTTAGCTATGATGTGGGCGTGCCCCAAGGGTCAATACTGGGGCCCCTCCTGTTCAGCCTGTACATTAATGATCTGCCTTCTGTCTGTACTGGGTCTGAATTTCAAATGTATGCAGATGATACAGGGATATATATGCATGCAAAGAGCAAACAACAAGCTGCACAAGAACTCACCACTGTAATGGTCCATGTTACAAAGTGGCTCAGTGACTCGTGTTTGCATCTTAATGTGAAAAAAACTGTCTGCATGTTCTTCACAAAGAGGGCAGCAGATGCTACTGAGCCAGATGCCTATGTGTCAGGGGAGAAGCTCCAGGTCATATCTGATTTTAAGTACCTTGGAATCATACTTGATTCCAAGCTTTCTTTTAAAAAGCAGGTGAAAAAGGTAATTCAAACAACCAAATTCAACCTAGCTAATTTCCGATTTATACGAAATTGTTTGACTACAGAAGTAGCAAAACTGTACATCAAATCTATGATACTCCCCCACTTAACATACTGCTTGACTAGTTGGGCCCAAGCTTGCTGTACAACATTAAAACCCATTCAGTCTGTCTACAAACAGGCTCTCAAAGTGCTTGATAGGAAGCCCAATAGCCATCATCACTGTTACATCCTCAGAAAGCATGAGCTCCTGAGTTGGGAAAATCTACACCGACACATGTCTTGTGTTCAAGATACTAAATGGCCTGGCTCCCCCTCCACTCAGTACTTTTATTAAACAGAAAACCCAAACTTATGGCAGCAGATCCACAAGGTCTGCCATGAGAGGTGACTGTATAGTTCCCTTAAGGAAAAGCACATTTAGTCAATCTGCTTCTCTGTGAGTGCTTCCCATGTCTAGAATACACTGTCATCAGACACACATAACTGCACCATCTATCACACTTTCACAACAAATATTAAGACATGGCTAAAGGTCAATCAAATTTGTGAATGTAATCCCTAGCTGTGTATTGCCGCTTTCCATGTTGTCTGTTGTCTTTAACTTGTGAAGTGTGGAAACACTGTTGCTTTTATGGATTTGGTCTTGTTGCTTTTTGTGCTATGCATGCTGTCTTACTTGTCCTATGTTGCTCTGCATGTGCTCACTGCTCATTGATTGTCTGTATTGTAATTGTTTTTAATAACCTGCCCAGGGACTGCGGTTGAAAATTAGCCGGCTGGCTAAAACCGGCACTTTTACTGAAACGTTGATTAGTGTGCACTGTCCCCGTAAAAATAAAATAAACTCAAACTCAAACTCAAAAACCTTGCGGAAATTCTGTAAGAGTAATGCGTATACCAATTATTTGATGGTCCGACCGCATTCTGTCCCATATTAACACTCTCTTGACTATTGGTACCACCAAAAGCGACATAAGAAAGTAGTCAAGATGGCTAGATTGACTGATTATCAGGTTAAAGGTAAAACCCAGATGCAGACCGTCAAACAATGTTTATTACAGCAACAGGTGCAAAGGTACAGGACGGCAGGCAGGCTAAGGGTCAGGTCAGGCAGAGGTTGGTAATCACTTGGGAGAAGTGAGTGCTGACAGGGGGGAAGCCAGGGTGCACTAACCCCGGATGAAGCTGCGACAGAAGTTGGCAAAACCCAGGAAACGTTGCAGCTGCACCCTGGACGAAGGCTGGGGCCAATCCACAACTGCTCTCACCTTCCAGGGATCCATCTGGACACTCCCAGCGGAGAGGATGCACCCCAGAAAGGGGATGGTGGAACGATGGCACTTCTCTGCCTTGACAAACAGCTGGTTCTCCAGGAGGCATTGAAGAACCTGTCGGACGTGGAGCACATGTTCTTGGGGGGAGCCGGGGGAAGACAAGGATGTCATCAATGTAGACGAAGACGAACCAGTTCAACATGTCACGTTGAACATCATTTACCAGAGCCTGGAACACAGCAGGGGCGTTGATGAGGCCAAATGGCATGACCATATACTTGTAGTGGCCGCTGGCTATGTTGAAAGCAGTCTTCCACTCATCCCCCTCCAGTATCCGCACCAGGTGGTAGGCGTTCCATAGATCCAGCTTGGAAAACACTGTGCCCGCTGGAGCGGCTTGAAGGCTGAGGAGATAAGTGGTAGCAGGTAGCGGTTCTTCACCGTTATGTCATTGAGTCCTAGTAGTCGATGCACGGGCACTGGGTCTTGTCCTTCTTCTCCACAAAGAAGAACCCTGTGCCGGTGGGAGAGGACGAATGACGTATAAATCATGCAGCTAGGGAGTCCCCAATGTAGGTGTCCATAGCCTTAGTCTCCGGTCCCGACAGCAAGTACAGTCATCCCCGGGGCCGAGTGGTGTGCTAGGGAGAAGGTCAATCCCGCAGTCATATGGTCGGTGTTACGGAAGCGAAGTGGCCCGGGCCTTGTTGAACACCTAGGTCCTAGTACTCCGCGGGAATGGTGGAGAGGTCCGGGGCACCTTCCGAGCCCCCAGGAATACGTCACAGGGCAGGTTGCACTGACATCAGACACTGGGCGTGGCAGAACGGACTCCAGCCCATGATGGCACCAGTAGACCAGTTGATGAGGGGATTCGAGAAGGTGGGTTACTGAGGGGCTGTGGGGTTACCACAATGGTAGGCTGCCTCCCAGACAGCCCACGGAATTGCTCCAGCAAACTGTTCATTGCCCGGTCATGGCGTTCAGCCAGCCCACGGAATTGCTCCAGCAAACTGTTCATTGCCCGGTCATGGCGTTCGGCCAACGTTTGGACCCCCTCCATAAGGCCACAAAGCAGTTCCTTGTGGCTCCTTGGGAGGAGATGGCGTCGTGCAGCTGGCCCGGGTCTGCTGAGTCAGTCAGGGCCAGTTCGTACAATCAGGATAAAGGTAAGACCCAGATGCAGACTGTGTAGAAGTAACAATGTTTATTACAGCAACAGGGCAAAGGTACAGGACGGCAGGCAGGCTCAGGGTCAGGTTAGGCAGAGGTCTGTAATCCAGAGGCGGGGCAAAGGTACAGGATGGCAAGCAGGCTCAGGGGCAGGCAGAGTGGTCAGGTGGGCGGGCTCAGGGTCAGGACAGGCAAGGGTAAAAACCAGGAGGACGAGAAAAGAGAGACTTGGGAAAAGCAAGAGCTGATACAAAAACCACTGGTTGACTTGACAAACAAAACAAACTGACAACAGACAAACAGACAACACCAGTATAAATACACATGGGATAATGGGGAAGATGGGCGACACTTTGAGGGGGGTGGAGACAATCACAAAGACAGGTGAAACAGATCAGGGTGTGACATTGAGCCTCTGTCATGTATATCTCACTAGGTCAGGATATTTAACTACTTAGGGAGTGGTGGGGCGCTACTACCCGGTGAAATGCAAGGCGCCAAATTCAAAATCCAAAAGTTGAATTATTAAACATTCATCAATATACAAGTGTTGCATAGTCATCAAAAGCTCTGCTTCTTGGCAATATCACAGCGTTGTCAGATTTCAAAAAGGCTTTACGGCGAAAGCACTACATTTGATTGTTTGAGGGTAGCACCTCCAATATTTCCCATTAGCATAAATTCATAAACCATCGTGGTTCACACAAAACACATTTCACAGCGAAAACAAATCCCTTACCTTTTGAAGAACTTCTGCTGAGGGCTTCCCAAGTGTCCAACGAAGACATCCAATGGTTATTTTGTTAGAAAAAGTCATTTATTATATCCATAAATCTCTGTTTGGTTGGCGCGTTATGATCATAAAATACTGCGTCCACTCGCCCATTGAACCGTGACCATACAGATTGATGAGCAATATCTGTTTAATGGTCCAATAGCATTTTAAAAGGATCCACCTTCCTTGGGTTCCTTCCTGTTTGAACAATGCACATTCAGATAAAAATCAAAATTGTTGTTGATAAATATCATCACTTTCTTTGCCATTGGGATAAATATATTTAGCCCCCTCGCTTTTAGCCAGGAAAAGACTGATCGTCTTTTCTTATTATCTGCTAAGCTATTACAATTATAACTAGCTATACATATTTCACCACTTACCATAATGAGATACACGTTTTAATTATACTTACCATAATATACCACATATAGATTGTTTACAAAGTCCTTTTATGACAGCTTGTAAAGTCATTAGCGTCAGAGAGATGCCTGATGTTCCTCTTTCCTTAGATTGTGTGTGTGTGTGTGTGTGTGTGTGTGTGTGTGTGTGTGTGTGTGTGTGTGTGTGTGTGTGTGTGTGTGTGTGTGTGTGTGTGTGTGTGTGTGTGTGTGTGTGTACATGTCAGTGTGTGTCTTTCCCTTGATTGAGTGGTGGGATTGAGATGTGAAGAGGAGGATTACTCATGACACCTAGAAACAACACCTGCTACATCGCTAACTCGTTTAGCATAAAGTAATCAAACTTTTCTCATTATCTCAGCAATGGCATCCAATTAGACATGATACATCAACAGCTATACAACCCCTAGTCCCAAATTACATCTCATTATTCTGTGCTTTACTAATGTTTGAATTAACTAGTGTTAGCACTTAGCGTTCTTCTAGATGTTGTTGTTGTCGCTAATGCTGATGTTGTTTGTTCGGTTGTCACGCTCCGGTGAGCTGACGGTGTTCACACGGTTCCTTAACTTCATAGCATTACTGTTAATTTCTCTCACACCCTTCTCACTTCCTTCTCACACCCTTCTCCAGTCTTCTCACACCCTTTTCACTCCCTTCTCACACCCTTCTTCAGTCTTCCCACACTCTTCTCCAGTCTCTCTCACTCCCTTCTCACACCCTTCTCCAGTCTTCTCTCCCTTCTCCAGTCTTCTCACTCCCTTCTACAGTATTCTCACTCCCTTCTCCAGTCCTCTCACTCCCTTCTCCAGTCTTCTCACTCCCTTTATCTGTCTTCTTACACCTTTCTCTCTTCTCACTCTCAATGAAGTGATGTAATTTCCACATCTCTTGTTCTACTCAGCTGTCAAGTCTCCTCCAAAGATAGGACATACGAGATGAGAAGTAAGTCATATTTAGAAGTCAATACGGTATGTCTATAGACTGGTGGGTGCTCTCAGGTCACAGTGCAGAGGAATATAGGGAAATAGGAAAGGGGAGAAGGAGGGAAGGAAAGAAGGGAAGAAAGGAGGGGGGGAATGGCGGCAGGTAGCCCAGTGTTTAAGAGAGTTGGGCTAGTAATGGAAAGGTTGCTGTTTCAAATCAAATCAAATCAAATTGTATTGGTCACATACACATGGTTAGCAGATGTTAATGCGAGTGTAGCGAAATGCTTGTGCTTCTACTTCCGACCGTGCAGTAATATCTAACAAGTAATCTAACAATTTCATAACGACTACCTTATACACACAATGTAAAGGAATGAATAAGAATATGTACATGTAAATATCTGGATGAGTGATGGCGGAACGGCATAGGCAAGATGCAGTAGATGGTATAGAGTACAGTGTATACATATGAGATGAGTAATGTAGGGTATGTAAACATTATATAAAGTGTCATTGTTTAAAATGACTAGTGATACATTTATTACATCCAATTTTAATTATTAAAGTGGCTAGAGATTTGAGTCAGTATGTTGGCTGTTTATCAGTCCGATGGCCTTGAGATAGAAGCTGTTTTTCAGTCTCTCGGTCCCAGCTTTGATGCACCTGTACTGACCTCGCCTTCTGGATTATAGTGGGGTGAACAGGCAGTGTGGGTGAACAGGCAGTGGCTGGGTGAACAGTGGGTGAACAGGCAGTGGCTCGGGTGGTTGTTGTCCTTGATGATCTTTTTGGCCTTCCTGTGACTTCGGGTGTTCTAGGTGTCCTGGAGGGCAGGTAGCTTGCCCCCGATGATGCGTTGTGCAGACCTCACTACCCTCTGGAGAGCCTTGCGGTTGTGTGCGGAGCAGTTGCCGTACCAGGCGGTGAAATAGCCCGACAGGATGCTCTCGATTGTGCATCTGTAGAAGTTTGTGAGTGTGGATAGGGGGCTGCTCCCTTTTCTGTTTCCTGAAGTCCACGATCATCTCCTTAGTTTTGTTGACGTTGAGTGTGAGGTTATTTTCCTGACACCACACCTCCTCCCTGTAGGCTGTCTCGTCATTGTTGGTAATCAAGCCTACCACTGTAGTGTCGTCTGCAAACTTGATGATTGAGTTGGAGGCGTGCATGGCCACGCAGTCATGGGTGAACAGGGAGTACAGGAGAGGGCTGAGAACGCATCCTTGTGGGGCCTCAGTGTTGAGGATCAGCGGGGTGGAGATGTAGTTTCCTACCCTCACCACCTGGGGGCGGCCCATCAGAAAGTCCAGGACCCAGTTGCACAGGGCTGGGTCGAGACCCAGGGTCTCGAGCTTAATGACAAGTTTGGAGGGTACTATGTTGTTAAATGCTGAGCTGTAGTCGATGAACAGCATTCTTACATAGGTATTCCTCTTGTCCAGATGGGTTAGGGCAGTGTGCAGTGTGATTGCGATTGCGTCGTCTGTGGACCTGTTGGGGCGGTAAGCAAATTGGAGTGGGTCTAGGGTGTCGGGTAGGGTGGAGGTGATATGATCCTTGACTAGTCTCTCAAAGCACTTCATGATGACGGAGGTGAGTGCTACGGGGCGATAGTCGTTTAGCTCAGTTACCTTAGCTTTCTTGGGAACAGGAACAATGGTGGTCCTCTTGAAGCATGTGGGAACAGCAGACTGGGATAAAGATTGATTGAATATGTTCGTAAACACACCAGCCAGCTGGTCTGCGCATGCTCTGAGGACATGGCTAGGGATGCCATCTGGGCCGGCAGCCTTGCGAGGGTTAACACGTTTAAATGTTTTACTCACATTGGCTGCGGTGAAGGAGAGCCCGCAGGTTTTGGTAGCGGGACGTGTCGGTGCCACTGTATTGTCTTCAAAGTGAGCAAATAAGTTGTTTAGTTTGTCTGGGAGCAGGACTTCTGAGTCCGCGACGGGGCTGGTTTTCTTTTTGTAGCCCGTGATTGACTGTAGATCCTGCCACATACCTCTCGTGTCTGAGCCGTTGAATTGCGACTCTACTTTGTTTCTATAATGATGCTTAGCTAGTTTGATTGCCTTGTGGAGGGAATAGCTATACTGTTTGTATTCGGTCATGTTTCTGGTCGTATTGCCATGATTAAAAGCAGTGGTTCGCGTTTTCAGTTTTGCGCGAATGCTGCCATCAATCCACGGTTTCTGGTTGGGGAAGGTTTTAAATAGTTCCTGTGGGTACAACATCACCGATGCACTTGCTAATAAACTCGCTCACCGAATCAGCATTTACATCAATGTTATTGTCTAATGCTTTTCGGACCATATCCCAGTCCACGTGTTCGAAGCAATCTTGAAGTGTGGAATCGGATTGGTCGGACCAGCGTTGAACAGACCTGAGCACGGGCGTTTCCTGTTTTATTTTTTGTCTATAGGCTGGGAAAAACAAAATGGAGTGGTGGTCAGATTTGCCGAAAGGAGGGCGGGGGCAGGCTTTGTATGCGTCGCGGAAGTTAGAGTAACAATGATCCAAAACATTTCCAGGCCGGGTCGCACATTTGATATGCTGATACAATTTTGTGAGACTTGTTTTCAGATTAGCCTTGTTAAAATCCCCAGCTACAATAAATGCAGCCTCAGGATATGTGGTTTCCAGTTTACATAGAGTCCAATAAAGTTCTTTCAGGGCCGTCGAGGTGTCTGATTGGGGAGGGATATATACGGGCTGTGAATATAATCGAAGAGAATTCTCTTGGTAGAATCCCAGAGCCGACTAGGTGAAAAATTGGTTGATGTGTCCTTGAGCAAGGCAATTAACCCTAATCGTTCCTGTAAGTCGCTCTGGAGAAGAGCATCTGCTAAATGACTCAAATGTTTTTTTAAATAAGGAAATGAAGGCATTACAACTGTCAATCCCCTCTCTTAGGGTGATGTAACAGACCATATATCTGTCGGAACAGACAGAGAGCATTGCTTTTTTATTGCCTCAATGATTCTTTGTTGATACTTGAATGGTAGTTTACACCACATGGGCCTCTTTCAGAACCCCTTAGGATCAACCCTTCGCTTGTTCAGCACCCAACAGCACTTTGCAGTCATGTAAACTGTCTGTATTTATTTGTGGGGCATGAATATGTACATGTATGTGAAATGCACCTAATTCCAAAATGACATATGAACCCATGTATATTCTATAGAGCACAGCTGCAATGTTTCTCCCCACGTCACTGTTACTGTTCCGGATGCTATGTACATTGCATTCGGAAAGTATTCAGACCGGTTTACTTTTTCCACATTCTGTTACGTTACAGCCTTATTCTATACTGGATTACATCGTTTTATTTCCCTCATCAATCTACACACAATGCCCCACAATGACAAAGTAAAAACAGGTTTTTATAAATGTTGGCAAATGTATTAAAAATAAAAACAGAAATATCACATTTACATAAGTATTCAGACCCTTTACTCAGTACTCAGTACTGTCGATTAAAGGCAGCCCCCCGCACCTCTCTGATTCAGAGGGGTTGGGTTAAATGCGGAAGACACATTTCGGTTGAAGGCATTCGGTTGTACAACTGACTAATAATGGTGACTTTGACTACTTTGTTGAAGCACCTTTGGCAGCGATTACAGGCTCGAGTCTCCTTGGGTATGACGCTACAAGCTTGGCACACCTGTATTTGGGGGGTTTCTCCCATTCTTCTTTGCAGATCCTCTCAAGCTCTGTCAGGTTGGATGGGCAGCGTCGCGGCACAGCTATTTTCAGGTCTCTCCAGAGATATTCAACTGGGTTCAAGTACAGGCTGGGCCACTCAAGGACATTCAGAGACTTGTCCTGAAGCCACTCCTGCGTTGTCTTGGCTGTGTACTAAGGATCGTTGTTCTGTTGGAAGGTAAACCATGGTCTGAGTGCTCTGGAGCAGGTTATCATCAACAATCTCGCTGTACTTTATTCCGTTCATCTTTCCCTCGATCCTGGCAAGTCTCCCAGTCCCTGCCGCTGAAAAATATACTGACAGCATGACGCTGACACCACCATGCTTCACCGTAGGGAGGGTGCCAGGTTTCCTCCAGATGTGACACTTGGCATTCAGGCCAAAGAGTTCAATCTTGGTTTTATCAGACCAGAGAATCTTTTGGAAAATGCTAAGCGGGCTGTCATGTGCCTTTTAATGAGGAGTGGCTTCCGTTTGGCCACTCTACCATAACGGCCCGATTGGTGGAGTGTTGAAGAGATGGTTGTCCTTATGGATGGTTCACCCCATCTCCACAGAGGAACTGGAGCTCTGTCAGAGTGACCATCTGTCAGGGCGGCCAGCTCTAGGAAGAGTTCCAAACTTCTTCCATTTATGAATTATGGAGGCCACTGTGTTCTTTGGGACCTTCAATGCTGCAGAAATGTTTTGATAGCCTTCCCCAGATCTCTACCTCGACACAATTATGTCTCGGAGCTCTTCGGACAATTGCTCCAACCTCATGGCTTGGTTTTTGTTCAGACATGCACTGTCATTTGTGGGACCTTATATGGACAGTTGTGTGTCTTTTCCACAGGTGGACTCCAATCAAGTTGTGGAAACAAGGATGATCAACGGAAACAGGATGCACCTGAACTCACTTTCTTATAGCAAAGGGTCTAAATACTTATGTAAATAAGGTATTTCTATTTTTTATTTTTAAGAAATTTGCAAAACAATTGAAAAACATGTTTTCGCTTTGTCATTATGGAGTATTGGGTGTAGATTGTTGAAAAAAATATTTAATGAATTTTAGAATAAGGCTGTAACGTAACAAAATGTGGAAAAGGTCAAAGGGTCTGAATACTTTCCGAATGCACTGTATTTACTATGTATTACTATGCAGCAAACAAACCAACTATGTGGGTACCCCTCATAAACGCAAATCCGACCATCACCCCTGGTGAGACAAAACCGCGACTCGTCAGTGAAGAGCACTTTTTGCCAGTCCTGTCTGGTCCAGCGACGGTAGGTTTGTGCCCATAGGCGACGTTGTTGCCGATGATGTCTGGTGGGGACTCGCCTGAGGCCGACAAGCCCTCAGTCCAGCCTCTCTCAGCCTATTTGGGACAGTCTGAATACTGATGGAGGGATTGTGCGTTCCTGGTGTAACACGGGCAGTTGTTGTTGCCATCCTGTACCTGTCCCGCAGGTGTGATGTTCGGATGAACTGATCCTGTGCAGGTGTTGTTACACGTGGTCTGCCACTGCGAGGGCGATCAGCTGTCCGTCCGGTCTCTCTGTAGCGCTGTCTTAGGCGTCTCACAGTACGGACATTGTAATGTATTGCCCCGTCCACATCTGCAGTCCTCATGCCTCCTTGCAGCATGCCTAAGGCACATTGACACAGATGAGCAGGGACCCTGGGCATCTTTCTTTTGGTGTTTTTCAGAGTCAGTAGAAAGGCCTCTTTAGTGTCCTAAGTTTTCACAACTGTGACCTTAATTGCCTACCGTCTGTAAGCTGTTAGTGTCTTAACGACCATTCCACAGGTACATGTTCTTTAATTGTTTATGGTTCATTGAACAAGCATGGGAAACAGTGTTTAAGCCCTTTACAATGAAGATCTGTGAAGTTATTTGGATTTTTACGAATTATCTTTGAAAGACTGGGTCCTGAAAAAGGGACGTTTCTTTTTTTGCTGAGTTTATATGTATCAATGAGCACGAGGGGGTTGAGAAAATCTCTGTAATTGTCATTGGGAAACGCCGGAAGGGGGGAGAGTAGAGTAGGATTGATGGTAAAGATTAACCCTGAGCCATCCCCCCGTTGCGATCTGTGAACGGAGTAATTTAGTTATTTCGCTTTAAACTCCTTTCATTTCTCGTTGACCACGTTTGAACTGTTTTTAGTATCAATTGTCTATCTCCTTCGTGACAGTAACAAACCAAACCAATTTTCTCCCTCTTGTTTTTGAAAAGGCAATCAGAGGATTGTCCTTGGCTTGATTGGACTCTTGCCTGCCGTTTTCTCTGGCTCTTTTCTTTTAAGGATGCTTTCTTTCTTTTCCCTTCCAAGTGAGAGGAGAGCACAATCAGGTTTTTATCTTGGATCACCTGGAGAATAAATTGTCAGGAATACTTCTGCTGTACTGGACAGAGAACCTGTTCCCTACTGAAATATAATTTAGAAGACTAAGTCAGTTCTGAAATGTGTAATTTTCTAAGTAGCTGTTTTAACTGAATTTGGAAGTTGACACAATTTAACACATTAAGTCAGCCTGGTAACAAAGTTTGGTAAATTGGAACAATTAATAGTTCTTCTTTTCTGACTAGCAAATACTTGTCCTCTCCACTTAGGAATTTGTCAAAACAACTTGAGTAGCTAACAAGCACAACAAGTTGTCTCAATTGTCAAATTTCTTGTGCCGTCAGGGTTTAACAATAAAAAACAACAGCATTAAACCATAACCATACAACCATACAACCGATATACACATAACATGAAACAATGAGATGGATAAAAATAAATAATCATTGTGCAGATTCAGAACGTTTGTGGGATAAAAGAGTTCTTGTATCTGTTGCTATTGAGTTGAGAAGTCTAAAACAACGACCTGAAGGGAGAAGCGCAAAATTGTCAAATCAGTTGAAGCACAACAATTTGACTGAAATTATCAAGTTCACTCAACAAGTTATTAAATCCACATTTGTCAGATCCTTTAGACTAAGTTAACTCCACACGATATCCAGACTTGACATTACATTTTAAGGCAGCCTGGTAACAAACTTTTGTAAGTTGACTCAAAAAAAAAAAAGTTCTCCTCTCCTCTGTCTACCTATTGGTTTTTGTTGATTCTCTCTCCCTCTCTTCTCTAGCCAAAACATAACAGTACTCAACTCCTCCTCCTGTACTGAATCCCATTTGTTTTTGTTCCAGACCAGTGTCAGCCTCAAGTACCAGCGAGAGACAGACGGCTATGTGAGGTAGGGGTGGGAGGTGTTAGCATCAGGGGAGTGGTAGTATAGATCTGGTTACATTAGCTTAACCTGCAGCAGCTCTACCTGGGATTATGTAGTGGGTTAACAATGTACTGGTTAACTAACTCCCTAGCTGCCGCTAGGTTCTCTCTCACTCCCTTACCTCTCTGCCATGGGAGCATCTGGCAGGTTTTCTCATCCACACACCCTCTCTTCCACCTCTCTCTATCACACACACCCTCTTCCTTTACCCCATGTCTTCAGGCTTTTCTTCCGATGTCACTTTGTTTCACATTCTCCTTCTCCTGAGTCATTCCTGCATGCAACTCTTACAGCCTTTTGTGAGTGTGTGTGTTTGCATGCACACACAGAAACGCATGCAAACACACACACACACACATACAACAAAACACACACTGCTGAGTGAGTGTTGATTTCCCCCCCACCCCATGCCCTTACGTGTGTTACACAACCCCTAGTCCTTAAACCCACCGTAGGGTGACACAAAATCCCACCCACGCAACCCAATAGGTGACTAAGCCCATACATACACACACTCTCTCACACACACACATAGCCCTCCCACATACCCCTAATGATTCTGGACCGTAAAGCTAGATAGTTTGACCTAGATAGTTTGTGTGTATGCATTGATATGTAGGTTATGTGTGCCTTTTAAAAAATTACGTAGTTCTGTCCTTGAGCTGTTCTTGTCTATTGATGTTCTGTATTATGTCATTCTGTTTTATGATTCATGTTTTGTGTGGACTCGATGAAGAGTAGCTGCTGCTTTTGAAACAGCTAATGGGGATCCTAATAAAATACCAAATTATAGTCACTGGCCCTCTACAAGAAGAGTCTGTCATAAGGCCTTACACATCCTACAAGACATGCACATACACATGCACACACACACACGCTCACGCACACACACACACACACACACACACACATACACACGCACACACACACGCTCACAGACACACACACAGACACACACACAGACACACACACACACACACACACACACACACACACACAGGATAGGGGAACAATAATTCCATTACCCATGCAGTCCACACACACGCAGACACACATACACACAGAGGATATTACAGGTCTCATCTCTTGGCAGTAGTACTGTAGATTATTTTATCACTGACCTCAACCCAGAGTCAATCACAGTCAGCCCACTGACACCCCTATCAGAACACAGCAAAATCACAGTCTACTTGAACAGAGGAATACTCAATCATGAGGCATCAAAGCCAGAGGAACTGCACAATATTAAGAAATGCTATAGAAGGAAGAATTGTAGTGTGGAAAACTACCAAAAAACTATTAGACAACAACAAATTCAATCCCTTTTAGACAACTTCCTGGACAAAATGTTCCACTTTAATAGTGAAGTTGTAAACTTGGCCGTAGAAAGACTGGATAAACCACTTCTCCATCTTTTTGGCTCTATAACAAAGAACAAACAGAAAAAACATATTCAGTCCCAGTCAAAAGTTTGACACCTACTCATTCAAGGGTTTTTCTTTATTTTTACTGTTTTCTACATTGTAGAAAAATAGCGAAGACATTGAAACTATGAAATAACAGATATGGAATCATATAGTAACAAAAAAAGTGTTAAACAAATCAAAATGTATTTTATATTTGAGATTCTTCAAAGTAGCCACCCTTTGCCTTGACGACAGCTTTGCACACTCTTGTGTTATCACATATGCTGAGCACTTGCTGGCTGCTTTTCCTTCACTCTGCGGTCCAACTCATCCCAAACCATCTCAATTAGGCTGAGGTCGGCTGATTGTGGAGGCCACGTCATCTGATACAGCACTCCATCACTCTCCTTCTTGGTCAAAAAGCCCTTACACACAGCCTGGAGGTGTGTTTTGGGTCATTGTCCTGTTGAAAATAAATGATAGTCCCACTAAGTTCAAACCAGATGGGATGGAGTATCGCTTCAGAATGTTGTGGTAGCCATGCTGATTAAGTGTGCCTTGAATTCTAAATAAGTCACCAGCAAAGCACCCCCACACCATCACACCTCCTCCTCCATGCTTCCCGGTGGGAGCCACACATGCGGAGATCATCAGCCTACTCTGTGACGTGGCGGTTGGAACCAAAAATCTCAAATCTGGACTCATCAGACCAAAGGACAGATTTCCACCAGTCCAATGTCCATTGCTCATGTTTCTTGGCCCGAATAAGTCTCTTCTTCTTATTGGTGTCCTGTAGTAGTGGTTTCTTTGCAGCAATTCGACCATGAAGGCCTGATTCACACATTCTCCTCTGAACAGTTGATGTTGAGGTGTGTCTGTTACTTCAGCTCTGTGAAGCATTTATTTGGGCTGCAATCTGAGGTGCAGTTAACTCTAATGAACGTATCCTCTGCAGCAGAGGTAACTCTGTGTCTTCCTTTCCTGTGGCCAGTTTCATCATAGCGCTTGATGTTTTTTGCGACTGCACTTGAAGACTTTTTTAAAATGTCCTTATTGACTGACCTTCATGTCCTCTCAGGGATAGGCATCCCGCTAGCGGGACAACTTCCAGTGAAACTGGAGGGCACGCAAATCAATTAAATAATCAAAACAATTATGGATATTAAACATTTAGGTACGTACAAGTGTCGTATATCAGTTGAAAGCTTAAATTCTTGTCTATTACGTCTATTACTGTCTATTACCGTCTATTACCGTCTATTATGTCTATTAGTGTCTATTACGTCTATTAGTGTCTATTCCCGTCTATTAGTGTCTATTACCGCCTTTTAGTGTCTATTACCGTCTATTAGTATCTATTCCCGTCTATTAGTGTCTATTACGTCTATTAGTGTCTATTACGTCTATTAGTGTCTGTTCCCGTCTATTAGTGTCTATTACCGTCTATTAGTGTCTATTCTGTCTATTTGTGTCTATTACCATCTATTACCGTCTATTACGCCTATTAGTGTCTATTACGTCTATTAGTGTCTATTCCCGTCTATTAGTGTCTATTACGTCTATTAGTGTCTATTCCCGTCTATTAGTGTCTATTCCCGTCTATTAGTGTCTATTACCGTCTATTAGTGTCTATTCTGTCTATTTGTGTCTATTACCATCTATTACCGTCTATTACGCCTATTAGTGTCTATTACGTCTATTAGTGTCTATTACGTCTATTAGTGTTTATTCTCGTCTATTAGTGTCTATTACGTCTATTAGTGTCTATTACGTCTTTTAGTATCTATTCCCGTCTATTAGTGTCTATTACGTCTTTTAGTATCTATTCCCGTCTATTAGTTTCTATTACCGTCTATTAGTGTCTATTACGTCTATTAGTGTCTATTACGTCTATTAGTGTCTATTACCGTCTATTAGTGTCTATTCTGTCTATTTGTGTCTATTACCATCTATTACCGTCTATTACGCCTATTAGTGTCTATTACGTCTATTAGTGTCTATTACGTCTATTAGTGTCTATTCCTGTCTATTAGTATCTATTCCCGTCTATTAGTGTCTATTACGTCTATTAGTGTCTATTACGTCTATTAGTGTCTATTCCCGTCTATTAGTGTCTATTACGTCTATTAGTGTCTATTACGTCTATTAGTGTCTATTCCCGTCTATTAGTGTCTATTACGTCTATTAGTATCTATTCCCGTCTATTAGTGTCTATTACGTCTATTAGTATCTATTCCCGTCTATTAGTGTCTATTACGTCTATTAGTATCTATTCCCGTCTATTAGTGTCTATTACGTCTATTAGTGTCTATTACGTCTATTAGTGTCTGTTCCCGTCTATTAGTGTCTATTACGTCTATTAGTGTCTATTACGTCTATTAGTGTCTATTACCATCTATTAGTGTCTATTCTGTCTATTAGTGTCTATTACGTCTATTAGTGTCTGTTCCCGTCTATTAGTGTCTATTACGTCTATTAGTGTCTATTACCGTCTATTAGTGTCTATTCTGTCTATTTGTGTCTATTACCATCTATTACCGTCTATTACGCCTATTAGTGTCTATTACGTCTATTAGTGTCTATTACGTCTATTAGTGTCTATTCCCGTCTATTAGTGTCTATTACTGTCTATTAGTGTCTATTCTGTCTATTTGTGTCTATTACCATCTATTACCGTCTATTACGCCTATTAGTGTCTATTACGTCTATTAGTGTCTATTACGTCTATTAGTGTCTATTCCCGTCTATTAGTGTCTATTACGTCTATTAGTGTCTATTCCTGTCTATTAGTATCTATTCCCGTCTATTAGTGTCTATTACGTCTATTAGTGTCTATTACGTCTATTACCGTCTATTACGCCTATTAGTGTCTATTACGTCTATTAGTGTCTATTACGTCTATTAGTGTCTATTCCCGTCTATTAGTGTCTATTACGTCTATTAGTGTCTATTACGTCTATTAGTGTCTATTCCGTCTATTAGTGTCTATTACGTCTATTAGTATCTATTCCCGTCTATTAGTGTCTATTACGTCTATTAGTATCTATTCCCGTCTATTAGTGTCTATTACGTCTATTAGTATCTATTCCCGTCTATTAGTGTCTATTACGTCTATTAGTATCTATTCCCGTCTATTAGTGTCTATTACGTCTATTAGTATCTATTCCCGTCTATTAGTATCTATTCCCGTCTATTAGTATCTATTCCCGTCTATTAGTGTCTATTACGTCTATTAGTGTCTATTACGTCTATTAGTGTCTATTACGTCTATTAGTATCTATTCCCGATCTATTAGTGTCTATTACGTCTATTAGTATCTATTCCCGTCTATTAGTGTCTATTACGTCTATTAGTGTCTATTCCCGTCTATTAGTGTCTGTTCCCGTCTATTAGTGTCTATTACGTCTATTAGTGTCTATTCTGTCTATTAGTATCTATTACGTCTATTAGTATCTATTCCCGTCTATTAGTGTCTATTACGTCTATTAGTATCTATTCCCGTCTATTAGTGTCTATTACGTCTATTAGTATCTATTCCCGTCTATTAGTGTCTATTACGTCTATTAGTATCTATTCCCGTCTATTAGTGTCTATTCCCGTCTATTAGTATCTATTCCCGTCTATTAGTGTCTATTACGTCTATTAGTGTCTATTACGTCTATTAGTGTCTATTACGTCTATTAGTATCTATTCCCGTCTATTAGTGTCTATTACGTCTATTAGTATCTATTCCCGTCTATTAGTGTCTATTACGTCTATTAGTATCTATTCCCGTCTATTAGTGTCTATTACGTCTATTAGTATCTATTCCCGTCTATTAGTGTCTATTACGTCTATTAGTATCTATTCCCGTCTATTAGTATCTATTCCCGTCTATTAGTATCTATTCCCGTCTATTAGTGTCTATTACGTCTATTAGTGTCTATTCCCGTCTATTAGTGTCTATTACGTCTATTAGTATCTATTCCCGTCTATTAGTGTCTATTACGTCTATTAGTATCTATTCCCGTCTATTAGTATCTATTCCCGTCTATTAGTGTCTATTACGTCTATTAGTGTCTATTCCCGTCTATTAGTGTCTATTCCCGTCTATTACCGTCGAGACGGTAAATATTAGATTTTTCAATGAACTATATATATATGAATGCACTGTCTTTGCATAAACGCACATATACACACTCACACACTGGAACAAATACTCAAACCTAACAACATTATTTTTTTCCCCTCTTTTTCCCCCACAAATGGGTTTTCAGTCACCTTAAAGGCTGTGGATAGGCTAATGATTAATGTCCTGTCAACCTGTATTAGACGTATACACAACCCAGTCTAGTTGGAGAGGTGCCCAGAGAGAGGAGGAGGAAGAGGAGAGGGGGCCGGGGGATGGAGAGAGAGAGAGAGAGAGAGAGAGAGAGAGAGAGAGAAAGACAGAGAGAGAGAGACGAGGCTGTGATCCTTATCTCCTCAGCTCTCTTC
Organism: Brachymystax lenok tsinlingensis; assembly: GCA_030435695.1. Lineage (NCBI taxonomy): Eukaryota > Metazoa > Chordata > Actinopteri > Salmoniformes > Salmonidae > Brachymystax > Brachymystax lenok. The sequence continues at coordinate 41,962,110 of CM059816.1, forward strand.
ACGTCCATGTCACTCAAACTAGTTATCATGGCAACAGCAGGATGAGTTTCCTGGTGTGTGACAGGTTTTGTCGAGTGTGACCGATTTGTCATGCCATCTGTGACTAAACCACTATCACTGCTCCGGCCGATCAATACACACACACATGCACCCGCAAGGGCACACACACACTTACACACACACACACACAGAGAGACGCACACACACACAAACACACAGACACACACACAAACTGGAAGTTAGGAATTACACTGAGTCAGTTCGGATCCAACTGACAAAGCCTTGTCATGGTTACATTTCCGAGTGTGGCTTTGGGGAAACTGAACTCATTTCTGACCACAGATTGTCGGGGGGCTGTAATTCCTGGAAATTGGAGCTGTTAATAAATAAGTAACAGCAGAGTACTGTATGTCTCATCCCAAATCCAAAGGTTTTCATAGAAATTAAGTGAGAGGTGATGCATGTTCTTTACATACAAACACACACATACAGTCTACAGAATACACACAATACACACACACACACACACAATAGACACACACACACACACAATAGACACACATACATACACACCAACACACACAATACACACACACACGGATATCTATGCAAGGACCAAAGGCTATAGCTGACTGGTGTGTTTAGCAGTTGTTCAGCTAGGTGATTATATTAAACAACACAGGGCCATCTTGCTCAGACTCTGTTGAGTTTCCTGGGAAGAATACGTGATGTGAACTTGTTTACTGCTGGAAAATAACAGAGTTACACAACCCATAAATGTGTTCCCTTACTGCCCACTGGGGTAAAAACGTGGCCGTATTGAAATATGAAACAATATATTGTGAGATAGCTGTTGATCAATATGACATTAAATACACCGTCCTGCTTGTCTCTGTGGGAAGCCTTATGAATGTGTGAAACTAAAGGTTGTTGGGTGTTTTACCTGTCTAATTCAAACCATATCGTTTAGTTTATAAATGTTCCATAAAAGGAAGCACCCCCTGCTTTCAGTATACTTTGTATCCCTCATTTACTCATTGTGTTTCCATTATTTTGGCAGTTACCTGTAGAATGGACGGAGCGGAATTCGCTCAAGTTGCATCAAAATCGAAAACATAATGTTGTGGATAAAGTTTGGGATGACACAATTTCTTGTGTACAACATCTAAAGACTTGCATGCAAAATCACACAAAAGGTTTTCTGGACCCTTCTATAACATGCCATTTACAAAAAAATTGACATTTGGTTGTAAGAAAGAAAACTCCTAATTTAGCCGTGGAGTTTGTTCTCTGTTTTAACCCTATCCAAAACCTCAAGCCTTAACTTAACCAGTCGGAATTAATACCTAAACGTAACCCTTAACTTAACAGAGTCAGAATGAAAGCCTAACTTAACCATTAACTTAACACTTCTTCGGGATCGGTGTCCCTTCCACGGGACGGTTGAGCTAACGTAGGCTAATGCAATTAGCTTGAGGTTGTAAGTAACAAGAACATTTCCCAAGACATAGACATATCTGATACTGGCAGAAAGCTTAAATTCTTGTTAATCTAACTGCACTGTCCAATTTAGCTATAACAATGAAAGAATGCTATTGTTTGAGGAGCGTGCACAATTTTGAACCTGAAAAGTTATTAATAAACAAATTAGGCACATTTGGGCAGTATTGACACAAAACTTTGAACAGAAATGCAATGGTTCATTGGATCAGTCTACAACTTTGCACATACACTGATACCATCTAGTGGCCAAGATCTAAATTGGACCTGGGCTGGAATAATATATTATGGCCTTTCTCTTGCATTTCAAAGATGATGGTACAAAAGAAATAAAAAAAAACGGTAGTTTATCTTTTACTAGATCGAATGTGTTACACTCTCCTACATTCCTTTCACATTTCCATAAACTTCAAAGTGTTTCACCAAGAATATGCATATCCTGGCATCAGGGCCTGAGCTAAAGGCAGTTAGATTTTGGTATGTCATTTTAGACAAAGAAATTATAAAAATGGGGCTAATCCTTAAGAGGATTTATTAACAGAGTTGGAATTAATGTCTAAACTTAACCCTTAACTTAACAAAGTCAGAATGAATGTATAAACTTAACCCTTAACTTAACAGAGTCGGAATTAAAACCTAAACTTAACCCTTAACAGAGTCGGAATTCATGCCTAAACTTAACCGTAGGTTTTGTCACAGAAAGTCTGGAAATGAAGTCAGTTTATTCGTCATAAATAGTGGTTTGTCCAAATACGATGGGACATGAAGTCAGACTGTGATATCATGGTGTGTGTGTGTGTGTGTGTTTTAGGAATATAGCGAGATGAACCCAGCAGCTGTTGATTGGTCTGCGCTGTGTTTGATCTTTGGACCTTTTGCTCTCCTCTACAGACTAAGGCAGCTCTCTAATGAGAGCAGATAGCAGACACACACACCATCACACACACACACAGCTGCTGTGGTGTCTGTAGCTAAATTGGTTCCTGATTCACTTCCTGTCATTGGCAAAAACACAATTAATATGGATGGCCTTTAGAGTTTCTCATCAAAGCCTGCATGGGAACTTGGAGGGCAAGTCTCTCTCTCTCTCTCTCTCTCTCTCTCTCTCTCTCACACACACACACACACACATGCAGAAGTTGAAAAAGGTGGTCAAAGTAAGGAAGGAGAGCCAATGAGTGGAGAGGGTTAGGGGACGGAAGTGGTAAGAGGAAGAACGATAAGAGAAGCTTGTGGAGGAGAGAGGTGGTGGGGGGGTTGAAGAGAGGAGAAGAGGGCAGGAAGTTTTAAAGAGAGTTAAGAGGGGAGAAGAGAAGTCAGGAGGTGAAAAGGGGTGATGAAGAGGAGGGGAGATGTTTCTGAAATATTTAGTGTTCTTCCTCCCTCCTTCTTTTTCCTTCATTCTCTTCAGACAAACGACTGCAGGTTCCCTCCTGAGTCGAGCCCCTACACTCTTTCATCACTTCGTAAATCATCCTCCAATCCAAGCTCTGCTTCTCCGTCAATTAGAGCCTGGTGAAAGCGAGGGAGCGAACGAACGGAGGAGAGGGCAGGAGAACTCACTACCGAGAGAGAGAAAAAAGAGAGAAGGCAGACAAGACAGTGTAACAAGGCCTCATAATGAGCAATGAGGATCTCAAGTTTCCCTTTCTCTTCTCTAACTCTATACATCTTTCCCTCTCTCTGTCTCTGTGTGTGGGCTGGGGTGTGGGTGCCATGAGTTTAACAAGCAATTACAGGAGAGACTGAGACACACACACTCTACCCAACTAACGACTACACCCTACTAACACACGGCTACATGGTGGAGTCACACATCAGTGACTGGATTCTATACCATGCTTCCACAAGTAGGCTATACTCTGTATTCCAAAAGAGCACTGTCAGTACTGTACCACTAAACCAGAGAGCTCAGCTTCTACGATTCCTGGAGCGACGTCTAGTGGAGGCTATAATCACCTTTCACCAAATAATTGATTAAACACAATGTTTTGCAAAGAATGTCTACAGTAGCCTCAGCAGCACTCTGTAGGGTAGCACCATGGTGTAGCTTCCGTCCTCCTGTCACGATTGTCCTGAATAACGGACGCGTGCATTGAGTTCCACATCTTTTATTACCAAGTGGATCATAAACAAAACAAGAAAGAAACAGCGACCGTAACAATAAGTATAGCGCATACGCACTTACAAGAAACACAAACAATAACCCACAACACAGGTGGGAAAAAGAACACACCAAGTATGGTCCCCAATTAGAGGTAACGACAATCAGCTGCCTCTGATTGTGAACCCCCAAAGGTGCGGACTCCGCCGCAAACCAGAACTCAATGGGGGGTTTGGGTGGCGGCTCCGGTGCGGGGCGTGCCGGGCTGAGAAAGCACACTGGAGGCCTGGTGCGTGGAGCCGGCACAGGTCTCACCGGACTAATGACACGCACTTCAGGGCGAGTGCGTGGAGCCGGCACAGGATTCACCGGACTGAGAGGGCGCACTGGAGGCCTGGTGCGTGGATCCGGCACAGGTCTCACCGGACTGATGACACGCACCTCAGGGCGAGTGCGGCGAGCTGGCACAGGATTCACCAGAATAAGTATTTGAACCCCTCTCAATCAGAAAGATTTCTGGCTGCCAGGTGTCTTTTATACAGGTAACGAGCTGAGATTAGGAGCAAACTCTTAAAGGGAGTGATCCTAATCTCAGCTTGTTACCTGAATAAAAGACACCTGTCCACAGAAGCAATCAATCAATCAGATTCCAAACTCTCCACCATGGCCAAGACCAAAGAGCTCTCCAAGGATGTCAGGGACAAGATTGTAGACCTACACAAGGCTGGGATGGGCTACAAGACCATCGCCAAGCAGCTTGGTGAGAAGGTGACAACAGTTGGTGCGATTATTCGCAAATGGAAGAAACACAAAAGAACTGTAAATCTCCCTTGGCCTGGGGCTCCATGCAAGATCTCACCTCGTGGAGTGGCAATGATCATGAGAACGGTGAGGAATCAGCCCAGAACTACACGGGAGGATCTTGTCAATGATCTCAAGGCAGCTGGGACCAAAGTCACCAAGAAAACAATTGGTAACACACTACGCTGTGAAGGACTGAAATCCTGCAGCACCCGCAAGGTCCCCCTGCTCAAGAAAGCACATATACATGCCTGTCTGAAGTTTGCCAATGAACATCTGAATGATTCAGAGGACAACTGGGTGAAAGTGTTGTGGTCAGATGAGACCAAAATGGAGCTCTTTGGCATCAACTCAACTCGCCGTGTTTGGAGGAGGAGGAATGCTGCCTATGACCCCAAGAACATCATCCCCACCGTCAAACATGGAGGTGGAAACATTATGCTTTGGGGGGGGTTTCTGCTAAGAGGACAGGACAACTTCACCGCATCAAATGGATGGGGCCATGTACCGTCAAATCTTGGGTAAGAACCTCCTTCCCTCAGCCCAGGCATTGAAAATGGGTCGTGGATGGGTATTCCAGCATGACAATGACCCAAAACACACGGCCAAGGCAACAAAGGAGTGGCTCAAGAAGAAGCACATTAAGGTCCTGGAGTGGCCTAGCCAGTCTCCAGACCTTAATCCCATAGAAAATCTGTGGAGGGAGCTGAACGTTCGAGTTGCCAAACGTCAGCCTCAAAACCTTAATGACTTGGAGAAGAACTGCAAAAAGGAGTGAGACAAAATCCCTCCTGAGATGTGTGCAAACCTGGTGGCCAACTACAAGAAACATCTGACCTCTGTGATTTCCAACAAGGGTTTTGCCACCAAGTACTAAGTCATGTTTTGCAGAGGGGTCAAATACTTATTTCCCTCATTAAAATGCAAATAAATGTATAACATTTTTCACATGCGTTTTTCAGGATTTTTTTGTTGTTATTCTGTCTCTCACTGTTCAAATACACCTACCATTAAAATTATAGACTGATCATTTCTTCGTCAGTGGGCAAACGTACAAAATCAGCAGGGGATCAAATACTTTTTTCCCTCACTGTAGCCCCAGACCAAGTTCCTTGCAAAGAGAGCAAACCTTTCTAAACACTACAGGATAAGAGGGAGAGAGAGAGTTGTGTTGTCTGTGAGCAGGCTGAATGGAGAGGCTGACACAGAGGCCATGCTAAAGAGGCAGACAGGCCTCATTAACAGAAGGAGAAGATCAAATGGCACACGGCCGGGTAGTATCAAAGAACAGGATAAAGCATCAAATTACCACCTGCATGTGTGTGTGCACCCACTATCAGCCATTCCAAAACCACAAAACCACTGGCTAATAAGACAGAACACCTTCCCATCTGCAGTCTTTGATAGTACTGTGTAAAGAGAGAAAGACGATACAGAGAGAGAGAGAGAGAGAGAGAGAGAGAGAGAGAGAGAGAGAGAGAGAGACAGAAAGAGAGACAGAAAGAGAGACAGAAAGAGAGACAGAAAAAGAGAAAAACAGAGAGAGAAAGAGAGAGGGAGAGAGAGAGAGAACCAATAATTAGTAGAAAGAGAAGGACAGAAAAAGAGAGACTAAATCCCCCTTCAAAATACAAATCCTAATTTCTCATGTACTTTACTCAATCTCCTGAAGTTTCTTTCTGCAGCTATAGAGAGAAAGAGCGAGATGGTTCATATTTTTGGCTCTATAACAAAGAACAAACAGCAAAAACATATACATGATCAAATCCAAATCTTAGAATCAACTATAATAGACTACCAGAACCCACTAGATTCTCCAATTACATTGAATGAACTACAGGACAAAATAAAAAACCTGAAAACCCAAAAAGGCCTGTGGAGTTGATGGTATCCTCAATGAAATGATCAAAAATACAGACAAAAAAATCCAATTGGCTATACTAAAACTCTTTAACATCATCCTTAGCTTAACCAAAACAAAGGCAAAGTCTTCTTATGCTTTGTTGATTTAAAAAAAGGCTTTGACTCAATTTGGCATGAGGGTCTGCTATACAAATTGATGGAAAGTGGTGTTGGGGGAAAACATACGACATTATAAAATCTATGTACACAAAAAATTGTCAAAAAACACACATATTTCTTCCAACAGGGCCGGGGGGTGAGACAGGGATGCGGCTTAAGCCCCATCCTCTTCAACATATAAATCAATGAATTGGCGAGGGCACTAGAACAGTCTGCAGCTCTTGGCCTCACCCTACTAGAATCTGAAATCAAATGTCTGCTGTTTGCTGATGGTCTGGTGCTTCTGTCACCAACCTAGGAGGGCCTACAGCAGCACCTAGATCTTCTGCACAGATTCTGTCAGACCTGGACCCTGACAGTAAATCTCAGTAAGACCAAAATAATGGTGTTCTAAAAAAGGTCCAGTTGCCAGGACCACGAATACAAATTCCTTCTAGACATTGTTGCCCTAGAGCACACAAAAAACTATACATACCTCGGCCTAAACATCAGCGCCACAGGTAACTTCCACAAAGCTGTGAACAATCTGAGAGACAAGGCAAGAAGGGCTTCTATAACATCAAAAGGAACATACAATTCGACATGCCAATTAGGATCTGGCAAAAAAATATTTGTGGCAGTTATAGAACCCATTGTCCTTTATGGTTGTGTGGTCTGGGGTCCGCTCACCAACATAGAATTCACAAAATGGGACAAACACCAAATTGAGACTCTGCATGCAGTATTCTGCAAAAATATCCTCCGTGTACAACGTAAAAAACCCAATAATGCACGCAGAGCAGAATTAGGCCGATACCCGCTAATTATCAAAATCCAGAAAAGAGCCGTTTAATTCTACAACTACCTAAAACGAGTCGATTCCAAAACCTTCTAAAACAAAGCCATCACCTACAGACAGATGAACCTGGAGAAGAGTCCCCTGAACAAGCTGGTCCTGAGGCTCTGTTCACAAACACAAACACACCCCACAGAGCCCCAGGACTGCAACACAATTAGACCCAACCAAATCATGAGAAAACAAAAAGATAATTACTTGGCAGAATACCTGACCAATGGAACTGACCCAAACTTAAGGAAATCTTTGCTTATGTACAGACTCAGTGAGCATAGCCTTGCTATTGAGAAAGGCTGCCATAGGCAGACCTGGCTCTCAAGAGAAGAAAGGCTATGTGCACACTGCCCACAAAATGAGGTGGAAACTGAGCTGCACTTCCTAACCTCCTGCCAAATGTATGACCATATTAGAGACACATATTTCCCTCAGATTTCACAGACCCACAAAGAATTCAAAAACAAATCCAAGTTTGATAAATTCCCATATCTATTGGGTGAAATACCACAGTGTGCCATCGCAGCAGCAAGATTTGTGACCTGTTGCCACAAGAAAAAGGCAACCAGTGAAGAACAAACACCATTGTAAATACAACCCATATTTATTATCATTTATTTTCCCTTTTGTACTTTAACCATTTGCACATCGTTACAACACTGTACATATACATAATATGACATTTGTAATGTCTTTACTTTTTCAAAGTTAAACAAACAATACAACTCTATGCACAATTTAACAATTTCAACGAAGAATCTTGCAAAAACACGTGGTGACATAATGACGGCGCCAGCAGCACAAACCGTCGGTTACCAAACATTAAGAAAGGAGTGAAAAGAAGCAAAGGAATCTTAGTGTGTCCCTTTCTGACAATACAAATTAATCAAAGTAATAATGGCACTCAAGGGGGAAATAAGTGTTTCTATTCATACCACCCGATTTCAAAGGGGACCTCAGGAGCACTGTCTTGTCTTTTTCTATCTTCCTCTCACTCCATCTCTACTGTTCTCTCACTCCATCTCTACTGTTCTCTCACTCCATCGCTACTGTTCTCTCACTCTCACAATGGGCGGCAGGTAGCCTAGTGGTTAGAGTGTTGGACTTGTAACCGGAGGGTTGCAAGTTCGAATCCCCGAGCTGACATGGAAAAAAATCTGTCGTTCTGCCCCTGAACAAGGCAGTTAACCCACAGTTCCCCGGGCGCCGAAGACGTGGATGTCGATTAAGGCAGCCCACCGCACCTCTCTGATTCAGAGGGGTTGGGTTAAATGCGGAAGACACATTTTGGTTGAAGGCATTCGGTTGTACAACTGACAAATAATGGTGACTTTGACTCCATCTCTACTGTTCTCTCACTCCATCTCTACTGTTCTCTCAATGGTGTTTCCATTTTCAATCTCTTCATTTCTATGTACTCCCCTCTCTCCCTCCATGCCTGCCTCCCTTCCAACTAAACCCCACCCACCCCTCTCTGTTTTTCTCTCCTCCGTTCTACTCTCTCTAGGGGATGAGTGTATGATTATCCTGGTACCGCATATTTCACAGCACATGAGCGACAAAAGAGACTGTATCAATGTTTGCCAAACTGCACCCAGGCACACACAAACACACACACAGACTTGGGTACATTGACATTTACCAGACGTTTCACACCCCTCTCCCTCACCCACCTTTCCCTTTCACTTCCCAATCTCTCTCTCTCTCTCTCTCTCTCTCTCTCTCTCTCTCTCTCTCTCTCTCTCTCCCTCTCAGGCTCATCCTCTCTCTCTCTCTCCCTCTCTCTCTCTCTCTCCCTCTCCCTCTCCCTCTCCCTCTCTCTCTCCCTCTCAGGCTCATCCTCTCCCTCTCCCTCTCCCTCTCTCTCTCCCTCTCAGGCTCATCCTCTCCCTCTCCCTCTCCCAGGCTCATCCTCTCCCTCTCCCAGGCTCATCCTCTCCCTCTCCCTCTCCCAGGCTCATCCTCTCCCTCTCCCTCTCTCAGGCTCATCCTCTCCCTCTCTCAGGCTCATCCTCTCCCTCTCCCTCTCTCAGGCTCATCCTCTCCCTCTCCCTCTCTCAGGCTCATCCTCTCCCTCTCCCTCTCCCAAACGTAAAATTTAGAAGTGTTTAAGGTTAAGTTTAGGCATTAACTCAGAATTCTCTAACTTGCAACCTTTCTAACCAGAGGCAGATGCTTACGCCCTCCCCGTCCCCAATGCCCTAGCAAAACTGAAACCTACCTGAAGGTAGCAGCGGTCACTGTTGCTCCTAGTGGCCGGTTTCGACGTCATCTCCCAACGTCCTGAGACATGGATGAACTTCGAACACTGACTTGTATCACGAGTGACCTGGTTGGTTCTCACTTCATCACAGACATAAACGACAAGGTTAACCACTCAGAAGGGATCAGACAAGAACATGAGGCAGTGAGCAATGCAGTGGGAGGAAGTTATACGATGTTGTGATTTTTTTTGTGGGTGTGTACGCGCGTACGTAACTCAGTATGTGTGAGGGTGTGTACGCGCGTGCGTAACTCAGTATGTGTGAGGGTGTGTTCGTGACTCACAGGGTGTGATAGTACATCTGTTGTTCTAATCTGCAGCACGTTGCTGTTGCTCTGTCATTATCCTGTCATCATAACTATCATGTCTCCTGTCCTCCCTCCTTTGTTCTGCTTTTTACCCAATACCATTGTTTTTCCAGCATTATCCATTTTCAACATTCATATCCTCAGAGGCATTTGCTGTGTGTGTGTAGGTGTGTGTGTGTGTGCGTGTTTGTGAACAATCATAACAGCACCATTTTCAATCAATAGCCCCAGTCAGTCAACAGGAGAAAAGAGGCAGAGAGGAGGGATGTGTGACAGCACTTATTCTGGGTAACTGTGTGTTTCTACAGTATGAGGGGGGTGATCCTTGTTCTGGGCAGCTGTCTCTGTCATTGTTATAGACTGAACTCCAGTGTGGCGGGTGGATGGAGCACAGAGTCAAACCCTGTTATTACGGTTATTGTTTCTGACAACCATGGCAACCTACTTCCTTTTAGGACAGGAATAATGCACAGTTGATAGTGGCATAGGACCTGTACACAGAGAAAGATATCAAAGAGAACATCTGCACAAACTGTTTGATGCTCTTAGATTGTGCTTGTGATACAACACTTAGACGATGCACACACACACACACACGCATGCACACACACACACACACATCCCTGAGCTCAGGCCTGTAGACCCAGAGGCCACAGTTCCCAACCTCGCCACCGTCTGCTAGAACAACACATTCATCACTGTCCCATATAAGGACAGTGAGAAGGAGAGAGGGAAGGCGAGAGAGGGGGAGGGAGGGGATAGAGGGAGAGGGGTGCGTAGTTAGAGAGTGGGGAGAAAAAGGGGAGAGAGTGAGGAAAGAGGGAAGTGAGAGAGGGGGACTTGGAGAAAGAAAGAAAGAAAGAAAGAGCATGGATACATACTGTACACTTGTGAATGTAACACAACACAACACAACACACAGCCATGCTGTTACAAGCTCTTGGACATGAGCAAACCCCATTTGTAATGTCTTTACTTTTTCAAAGTTAAACAGACAATACAACTCTATGCACAATTTAACAATTTCAACAAAGAATCTTACAAAAACACGTGGTGACATAATGACGGCGCCAGCAGCACAAACCGTCCTTCTGTTACCAAACTTTAAGAAAGGAGTGAAAATTCAATTCACATGAAGTTTCAGTAAAACCTAGATCATATTCAGACAGCTGGGAATGAGGGACAGAGAAAAGGAGAAATGGAGAACGAGAAAAGACAGTAAAAAGGTTTGATAGAGAAAGCTGAGAAGAAAGAGAAGAGAAGAGAAGAGAGAGAGAGAGAGAGAGAGAGAGAGAGAGAGAGAGAGAGAGAGAGAGAGAGAGAGAGAGAGAGAGAGCTGAGAAGAAAGAGGAAAGAGGAAAGAGGAGAAGAGAGAGAGGAAAAAGGAGAGGCTGATATCATCCCTGCTGTCTTCAAATTAATTATTAATTCAATTAGATGATTATTATCATACTCATCACATTATCCTTATTAGCATAATAACCACAGATGCAACCATATTTTTCAAACTTTGTATTGCATTATCACTTCTTTCCTTTCCATCCTTTCCCCTGCTTTCCTTTCACTAATTCTGTACGTTTCCATGTCAACAATTCAGCGTTCATCTGAAGGAGCCAGATGAGAAATACGGCAGCTGCTGCCCTGAGCCCACTGGAAGTCTATGTGGGGCCAACACCATAATGATTACTGTCAAAATATCACGTCTATGTGGGGCCAACACCATAATGATTACTGTCAAAATATCACGTCTATGTGGGGCCAACACCATAATGATTACTGTCAAAATATCACGTCTATGTGGGGCCAACACCATAATGATTACTGTCAAAATATCACGTCTATGTGGGGCCAACACCATAATGATTACTATCAAAATATCAAGTCTATGTGGGGCCATCACCATAATGATTACTATCAAAATATCACGTCTATGTGGGGCCAACACCATAATGATTACACCTATCAACATATCAAGTCTATGTGGGGCCAACACCATAATGATTACTATCAAAATATCACGTCTATGTGGGGCCAACACCATAATGTTTACACCAATCAACATATCAAGTCTATGTGGGGCTAACACCATAATGTTTACACCTATCAACATATCAAGTCTATGTGGGGCTAACACCATAATGTTTACACCTATCAACATATCAAGTCTATGTGGGGCCAACACCATAATGATTACACCTATCAACATATCAAGTCTATGTGGGGCCAACACCATAATGATTACACCTATCAACATATCAAGTCTATGTGGGGCCAACACCATAATGTTTACACCTATCAACATGTCAAGTCTATGTGGGGCCAACACCATAATGATTACACCTTTCAACGTATCAAGTCTATGTGGGGCCAACACCATAATGATTACTATCATAGTACCCTCATTTGATTAATTCACTGTATTGCTCAAAGGTACACAACTCCAGTCCCAGAGAACCCCATTCCTGCTGGTTTCCTGGCTCAACAAGGGTAAGTACTGAGGGGCATCTCAGTGGTCTCAGTCCCCTCCCATCCCCTCCCTGTCTCCTTTCCTTCATCTGCACTGATCTAAAGGGACTGGACAGGTGAAAGAGACATAATGGATGGCCTCTGGGACTCTGTTTGTACCTGCCCACTTCCTTCACATCAGAGCAGATGAAGGAGACGAGGAGAGAAAGCTACTGAGATGCTACAATGATGCACATGAACACTTAGATTCAATACTGGCAATTCTTCCTGTCCTCACCTCCTTTCCTTATGATCCCTGAGGGGTGACATATTACTTTTACCTCTGAAGTTCTTACAGATCAGTGGTAATAAAGGTAGAGAGAGAGGTGGAGAAAAATCCACCTCAGACTACTAAATCACTGTCTAGATTTAAATTCCAAATCCAGTGGAACTCACCCATAGAGGAACAGTGTAAAGTGATCCCCCTCTCCCCACTGGCACTGGGAAGATTAGTTCCTACCCCATGCTGAGCCGTGGGCCCAGGTAGAGCCAGCCACACTATTCTAAATCAATGAAACTGTCCCCCAAATCACTCTGTTATATAAGCAGGGTGTTCACCATATAAACAGAGGAAGGAAAGACGGCGTGCCTGAAGTTCTAGTGCCCTCTCTTGACTAAACGGGGTGGCGGTATCATGGTGTGTACATGAAAGACAACAGCCTCTTGGAAATGGCAGGAGTTAAGAGGGTCACGTTCTTAAGAAGGGAGCTCTTGTTTATATATATATATATCTTAAGAGGAACAGCTTCAATTAACTTTTCAATCTCGCAGATGAGAAGAACAAGGACAGTCAATGACTCATCTTTCCACCGCAGCAAACAAGCACGCCTCTCTCTGTCTCTCTCAATTCAATTTAAAATTAAGCGGCTTTATTGGCATGGGAAACATATGTTTACATTGCTAAAGCAAGTGAAATAGATAATAAACAAAGTGAAATAAACAATACAAAATGAACAGTAAGCATTACACTCACAAAAGTTCCAAAGGAATAGAGACATTTCAAATGCCATATTATGTCTATATACAATGTTGTAATAATGTGAAAATAGTTAAAGTACAAAAGGGAAAAGAAATAAACATACATATGAGTTGTATTTGAAAGGGGTTTTGTTCTTCACTGGTTGCCTTTTTCTTGTGGCAACAGGTCACAAATCTTGCTGCTGTGATTGCACACTGTGGTATTTCACCCAATAGATATGTGAGTTTATCAAATTTTTATATGTTTTCGAATTCTTTGAGTTTCTGTGTAATCTGAGGGAAATATGTGTCTCTAATATGGTCATACATTTGGCAGAAGGTTAGAAAGTGCAGCTCAGTTTCCAACTCATTTTGTGGGCAGTGTGCACATAGCCTTTCTTCTTTTGAGAGCAAGGTCTGCCTTCGACAGCATTTCTCAATAGCAAGGCTATGCTCACTGAGTCTGTACAAATATTTCCTTAATTTTGGGTCAGTCACAGTGGTCAGGTATTCTGCCACAGTGTACTCTCTGTTTAGGGCCAAACAGCATTCTAGTTTGCTCTGTTTTTTTGTAAATTCTTTCCAATTCTCATGATTTGGTTGGGTCTAATTGTGTTGCAGTCCTGGGGCTCTGGAGGAGCCCCAGGACCAGCTTGCTTAAGGGTATATTCTCCAGGTTCATTTCTCTGTCGGTGATGACTTTGTTACGGAAGGTTTGGGAAATGCTTCCTTTTAGGTGGTTGTAGAAGTTAACGGATCTTTGCTGGATTTTGATAATTAATGGGTATCAGCCCAATTCTGCTCTGCGTGCATTATTTTGTGTTTTTTACGTTGTACACAAAGGATATTTTTGCAGAATTCTGCTTGCAGAGTCTAAATTAGATTTTTGTCCCATTTTGTAAGGTTGGTGAGCGGACTCCAGACCTCACAAACAGATGGGTTCAATGAGCAATGGGTTCTATAACTGATTCAAGTATTTTTAGCCAGATCCTAAATGTTGTATTTTATGTTCCTTTTGATGGCAGAGAAGGCCCTTTTTGCATTGTCTCTCAGATCGTTCACAGCTTTGTGGAAGTTACCTGTGGCGCTGATGTTTAGGCCGAGGTATATATCGTTTTTTGTGTGCTCTAGGGCAATGGTGTCTAGATGGAATTTGTATTCGTTGTCCTGGCAACTGGACCTTTTTTAGAACAACGTTATTTTTGTCTTACTGAGATTAACTGTCAGGGTCCAGGTCTGGCAGAATCTGTGCAGAAGATCTAGGTGCTGCTATAGGCCCTCCTTGGTTGGGGACAGAATCACCAGACCATCAGCAAACAGCAGACATTTGATTTCAGATTCTAGTAGGGTGAGGCCGGGTGCTGTAGACTGTTCTAGTGCCCTCACCAATTCGTTGATATATATGTTGAAGAGGGTGGGGCTTAAGCTGCATCCCTGTCTCACCCCACGGCCCTGTGAAAAGAAATGTGTGTTTTTTGACAATTTTAACCACACACTTGTTGTTTGTGTACATAGATTTTATAATGTTTGTATGTTTTTCCCCTAACACCACTTTCCATCAATTTGTACAGCAGACCCTGATGCCAAATTGATTCTAAAGCTTTTTTTAAATCAACAAAGCATGTTCGTCAATTGTTTGTCAATTAGGGTGTGCAGGGTGAATATGTGGTCTGTCGTACGGTAATTTGGTAAAAAGCCAATTTGATATTTGCTCAGGACATTGTTTTCACTAAGGAAATGTAGGAGTCTGCTGTTAATGATAATGCAGAGGATTTTCCCAAGGTTGCTGTTGACGCATATCCCTGGAAGATATTGGGGTCGAATTTGTCTCCACTTTTGTAGATTGGGGTTAGCAGTCGTTGGTTCCAAATATTGGGGGATACGCCAGAGCTGAGGATGATGTTAAAGAGTTTAAGTATAGCCAATTGGCCTTTTTGGGTTGGAGGGTTCGTATTTTGTCCTGTAGTTCATTTAACGTAATTGGAGAATTCAGTGGGTTCTGGTAGTCTTTAATAGTTGATTCTAAGATTGTTGTTTGTTTAGAGTTTTCCCAATTTTCCCAGAAGTGTTTAGATTCACGTCAGAAAGTGCTGTTCCTTCTTTTTCCGTGTATTTCATTGTTGTTTTAGTGATTCACCATAGTGAAGGCGTAGACTCAGGTTTTCTGGGTCTCTATGTTTTTAATTGTATAGGTTTCTCAATTTCTTTCTTAGGTTTTTGCATTCTTCATCAAACCATTTGTTATGGTTGTTAATTTTCTTAGGTTGTCTGCTTAAATGTTTTTTATAGGGAAGCTGAGAGGTCAAAAATACTGTTTAGGTTTTCTACTGCCAAGTTTACACCTTCACTATTACAGTGAAACCTTTTATCCAGGTAATTGTCTAGAAGGTATTGCATTTGTTGTTGCCTAATAGTTTCTTGGTATATTTACACACTATTTTCCTTCCATCCATAGTGTTTCTTAATATTATTCAGTCCCTTAGGCTTTGATGCCTCATGTTTGAGCATAGCTCTGTTCAAGTAGACCTGTGATTTTGCTGTGATCTGATAGGAGTGTTAGTGGGTTGACTGTGAACGCTCTGAGAGACTCTGGGTCGAGGTCAGTGATAAAGTAGTCTGCAGTACTACTGCCAAGAGATGAGCTATAGGTGTACCTACCATAGGAGTCCCCTCAAATCCTATCATTGACTATGTACAGACTCAGCGCCCGACAGAGCTGCAGAAGCTGTGACCCGTTTTTGTTGGTTATGTTGTCGCTGTTGTGTCTAGGGGGGCATATGGGGGAGGGAATACTGTCACCTCCAGGTAGGTGTTTGTCCCCCTGTGTACTGAGGGTGTCAGGTTCTTGTCCAGTTCTGCCACAGACTAGTACATGTCCCTGAGCCTTGAAATTGTTTATCTCCCACTCTAAGATGGAGAAGCTGTCATGTTAATGTATGGGGATTTTATTGTAGGGATATAGGTAGCACACATGAGAACATTATTCTCTGTTGAGATATTTTCCTTGTTAATTGTAAAAAGATGTAAAATGTTCCTGTTTTGACTAATTTAATAGAGTGGGTTAGGTCTGCTCTATGCCAAAGTAGTCAGTCCCATAGAGCGGCGCATAATTGGCCCAGTGTCGTCCAGGTTTGGCCAGACGACGCCAAACCTTGAGTGTCTTCCCTGTTTCACACCTGGTAGTTTGGTGGATGGGACTACCAGCTCTCTGTAACCAGTGGGTCCGTCTTTTTTTGACCATGTTTCTCGTAGATTACAATGTCTGTATTTCCAATTTCTTTGATGAAGTCTGGTTGTAAAGGCTGTTCAAGTCCAGAGTGGATTGGTGGGCCAGGTATACATTAGGTTGAGGCACAGTCTTACGAAATGGTTGCATTCACCCGCTGTATGGTAGCAGGGTGAAGATAACCACTTGTGCGTTGGGGAAAGTGGAAGAAGCTTTTTCAATCACTCCCTTTGCCACCCTTTCCTGCTGGGCCCTCAGGTAATTTGTGCCCGTTTGAATTATGATGTGGATGGGGGACCCTAGTCTGTCCTCTGACAACAGCTCCAGGGCATGCCTAGTGTTTGGGCACCAGAGTTTAGCCACTTTGTGTTTGGGAAAAAGTTTATCCTCTTGAATGTATTTGCCATTTGAGTCAATGAGGAGCACAATCTCTGGCTTTGCGTGTCCTCAGAGGATGTGTGGGGGTTGTCAGGAGGGCTATCGGAGGAGCTGACTGGAGGGCTGTGAGGAGGGGGCGGGGTCTGTTGGGTTGGTGGGTCCTGGGTTGTCTGTCCCATTGTGGTGTTGAGGTTGTGGTCCGGGTCTGATGTGGGCTGTTCTGCTGCCTTGTCTGGGGGAGTGTCCTGCTCTCTGTCACTCCTTCAGTGCCATGTGTGCCTGTTTAAGTTCTCTCCCCTCAGTCCGTAGAGCAGCTTCTGCCCTCCGGATTTTCCTGCTGTGCTCTCTCTTTGATCCTGTAAAAGTCCTGCTGGAACTGCATGAGGATGCCCTGCACCATTACTGTCCCAGACTTGAACACGTTGACAGAGGTTGTTTCAACTTCCTCTATGTCTAGTATTCTGAGTTTCCACCCTGGGCCAATACCCTCTCTCTTGACACAGGGGTAGTGTGCTCTTATAGCACTGTGCCATTCCAGGGGATGGTCTGTGTGGAAAATTAAGTTACTCACATTCCCTTCTTTGTAGCAGTCAGCAAATAGTGTCTTCCTTGCAGTGTTATCTTTAATATCCATGGGGTACTGTATTGTAATGACCTCTGGACAGGGAAGGCCTCTGCATTTGGGTAGGGGGCTGTGAAACTCTCCTGACATTGTTGGGCTCAAGAGTTTTCACACATCTGACTTCACAGTTCAGTGCTTATTTAACTTGGCCAGTCAGGAATAAATTCTTATTTACAATGCCTACAGCCTACCCAGGCCAAAACCTATGGGACTCCCAAACTCGGCCAGTTGTAATACAGCCTGGAATCAAACCAGGGTCTGTAGTGACACCTCTAGCACTGAGATGGAGTGCCTTAGACCGCTGCGCCACTCGGGAGTGCTAATTGAAGGTGCCGCCTGTTCTGTCCTAGCAGCTTGGTAGCTTAGTGTACTTATTAACTAGCTTTATATACCAAAATCACCTAGAGATCATTGTCTTTAACTTTCTAGCTTCAGAAGTAGCTTCAGACTGTGTTTCCTTTGCAGGTTTTGGTTTGTTAGAACTTTTTTCTTGATAGAACTTTTTTCTTGATAGTCCTTTGTAGTCAAATCAAATCAAAATGTAGTAGTCACATGCGCTGAATACAACAGGTGTAGACATTACATTGAAATGCTTACTTACGAGCCCCTAACCAACAATGCAGTTTAAAAAAATACAGATAAGAATAAGAGATAAAAGTAACAAGTAATTGAAGAGTCCCCGGCTACTAGGAGCGTCGCCTCTGGGTGAGCATTTTCTTGTTTGCTTATGGCGGAATGCAACTCATTCAACAGCTACAAAGAATACAGATGAAAACTCTCTCGGTTTGGTTGGCGCGTTATGTTCAGTATTCTAGCAGTATGGAGGGAAGTGGGGGTTTATTAGATCGCCTGCGAATTCTAAGAAGGCAGCCGGACCTTCGGCCTCTCTTTCTCCGCCTCCTCTTCACGCAGATCACGGGGATCGGGGCCTGTTCCCAAGGAAGCAATGTATCCTTCGCATCTGGCTCGTCAGAGTCGTGAAAGGAAAAGAGGATTCTGCAAGTCCGTGGTGAGTAATTGCAGTCCTGATGTCCACAAGTTATTTTCGGTCATAAGAGACGGTAGCGGCAACATTAAGTACAAAATACGTTTTTAAGTTACAAACAACGCAAATAAGCGAACCAAAAAAAACACAATCGGCTGAATTCTGATTTGGATTGCAGGTTTTAATGTTGAGCCTAGTGTCCTTTATAAGTCCTATAAGTCCTACATTTATCCAACTCTAATTCCATATTTTTTTGCAGAACTCAGGAGCCCATGAGCGCTCTCTCTCTTTTTCTCCCCTCTCTCCCCCTCCCTCACTGTCTCTCTCTCCCCTTCCCTCTCCCCCTCCCCGCTCTCTCCCCCTCCCTCACTGTCTCTCTCTTTCTCCCCCTCTCACTCTCTCCCTCTCTCTTTTTCCACCTTCCCTCTCTCCCTCTCTCTCTCACCCTCTCTCTCATGATAATTCTGTTGTCTTTGTTCTGTTGTGACAGTTTTCTGCTCAGTGACTGATGAATATAAGACAGTGAAGCTGCAGATGAGATGTCACTCTGAGTGCTACAAATAAACCATTGTTGATTGATCAGTGGTAATGAAGGATTACACACACACACACACACATTGATGTGGCTAGCCATGCAAGTGATTGGAATAAAAGTCATATTAGGTCCCTAGGATCCTACTCTGTCTGCAGACACACACACTTAGACACACACACACAAATACAATAATATACAGTAGCCCCCCCAGAGAATGTCTATTCCCTGCAGTATTCATGAAAAGCACACTGTAGTCAAGGTGATAATAAGTAAATAAAAAATAAGCAATAAGCAAAGTTAATGGGAAACATTCAGGTCACGCACACACACAGTCACACACAAACACTGTCAGTGTCAGTTGTCAGTTGAAGGCTGAAGCCTTGGTCATGTTTAAGAGTGCTATTCTCTCATCTCTGACTGAGCCGGAGAAGAAGAGGAGACGAATGCCAACTGCTAACTAACCGGAAATCAATTAGACTGACTCATCCATCCATCCCACACTGACTGAATGGCATTGGCTGACTGGATACCTGGGAGTCTACACATTCTAGTGCACAGGCATTATAGGATATGTGCTTGTATTTCTGTATGTGTGTTTATCTGTGTGTGTGTGTGTGTGTGTGTGTGTGTGTGTGTGTGTGTGTGTGTGTGTGTGTGTGTGTGTGTGTTTCTACTTTCATCTGCGTAAGCCATTAGCAGGCAAAAGATCTTCTCCTGTATCTCTCTCTCATCTGGTGGCCTCTGGTGACAGCTCTTAGTCTGTCCCAGTGTCCTCACACTGCAGGGGCTGCAGAATGCACCCTCCTTAGGGGGACTTGTGGCTCGGTGGTGACAGTCAGAGAGAGAGAGAGAGAGAGAGAGAGAGAGAGAGAGAGAGAGAGAGAGAGAGAGAGAGAGAGAGAGAGAGAAGTGGGGACATGAGGTAGTAATGCAGGTCCATTAACAACCAGAGACAGGCACAATGCCATAACATTCAGTCACACTGACATTGATTGATGGGGAGATATCCACTTATATGTTCCTTCTTTCTGTTTCTCCCATGTAGCAGGCCTTGTAACAGACAGACCTTGTAACAGACAGGCCTTGTAACAGACAGGCCTTGTAACAGACAGGCCTTGTAACAGACAGGCCTTGTAACAGACAGGCCTTGTAACAGACAGACCTTGTAACAGACAGGCCTTGTAAGAGACAGACCTTGTAACAGACAGGCCTTGTAACAGACAGGCCTTGTAACAGACAGACCTTGTAACAGACTGTGGTCATGCTAAGCCCCCAGACATTCAGACCAATAGAAAACACTCTCCCTTAGCCTCACATATTATTTTAATTGCAGTTTGAAAATAACTAAGACATTTTTTGGTCATAAAGTCGACTTCAAACTCGCTTTCATTTTGTGTGTGTGTGTGTGTGCCCACTTATGTGTGTATCAAGGGGGTAACGATTTCCCCACATTGCTCTGTGCAGAATCTTCAATCGTTTCTTGTTTTCCTCCTCTCTCCATCTGTTTTGCCTTCCCATCTGAGACGGTGTTTGCCCATAGCCAACAAGGATCTGTGAAGAGACTCTAGTAAAGACTTCTGTAGGACTAGACTGGCACATAGAGGTTTAACCAGTCACAGACTGGGTACTATTTCTGCCACCTTTCATCCCTGCGCCCCTCTGCTCTCATAACTAAGGGCGTTTTCACATATCAATTCAGAACTCTATTGTGAATCCCTCAGAGGTTGCTGAGAGTTACCAACAATATGATTGATTGGATTTCACAAGAACTGAAAATAACCATTTCAGAGTGTGCTGCTTGTACAAAACAAAAACAAAAACAAAAAAATGATCCCCAGTTTTTCATGGGCAGCAGGTAGTGGTTAGAGCGTTGGACTAGTAATTGAAAGGTTGCAAGATCAAATCCCTGTGCTGACAATGTAAAAATCTGTCGTTTTGCCCCTGAACAAGGGAGTTAACCCACTGTTCCTAGGCTGTCATTGAAAATAAGAATTTGTTCTTAACTGACTTGCCTAGTTAAATAAAAGGTAAATAAAAAAAATACAGGCAAACAATCTTACCAGACCCGCTCTACCACGTCACATTACATGGTCTTACATTTCAACCCACTATCACAACAAGCAATCAGGCTTTGTAATTTAAAACATGGATTGTGAGTGTGTGTACTGTTGAGTGAGACAGTTACCTTGTTTTCCAGAAATCCTGGTTGGAGTACTCCGGATATCCTGCTTATTCCCTCCTGATTCAGGAAATCCTCCAACTGGGATTTGGGGGAAACCAGGGAATTTGTTGAAAGTTACTGGGATTTTGCAACCCTAGATTTGACAGTCCTGTCCTGTGCTGTAGAGTTAAGAAATAACAGGCCATACAGCTCGTCTCTCGGTCAGTAGAACGTCTCTCCTGTGCTGTAGAGTTGGTTTTCCGCAGACCCGGCTCGCCTCAGGACAGATTTACCAGACCCGGCTCGCCTGAGGACAGATTTACCAGACCCGGCTCGCCTCAGGACAGATTTACCAGACCAGGACCTTTACAACACAGCTCTACCAGACCAGGCCCACCTCAACTCAGCCAAGCTCTACACAGCACAGACCACTACCCTAGGGTCTGGTAAAACACTGTCCAACAGGGTAGTGAACCACATGATGCAGTACACACCATGTATCATTTACATCATCAGCCTACATATGCTGAGGTAACCTCTGGTAAAACACACCTAAAACTCTCAGAGATGCGCCAACTACTGCATCTAATAGTACAGGACTAGACAGACCCTTTAATTCACACACTTAGTAACACATAACACAAGCACACACACAAACACACACACACACCTACATACAAACACACACAAACTTTCAAAAGAAACACACACATTAACACATAACACACAAACACACACAAACACACACAAACACACACAAACTTTCAAAAGAAAGACATACAGTGCATTCGGAAAGTATTCAGACTCCTTAACTTTTTCCACATACGTTACAGCCTTATTCTAAAATGGATTAAATTGTTATTTTCCCCTCATCAATCTACACACACAGTACCCCATAATGGCAAAACAAAAACAGTTTTTTAAGAAACACAGTGTCATGGAGACATAGATACTCAGTATCCCTCAGGCGATAGAGAAAATGTACTGCCATCAATCAAACATAAAAACGTTACAACGGGGCAGGGACTACTAAATCACATCTCATAAAGGTGGAATCATAATTTGGCATAAACAGGACTTACTGTAGCGCTGAATGAAATGAGAAACCACATTTGGCTAAAACTTAACAAAAAGGTACAATCTGTTGTGACAATGATGTATACATATGTTCAGCTTATGACCCTCCTTCAGATTCATCATAATTTCAGGCAGAGGGTAAAGTGCTTCTTTGTGGAGATTCCAATGCGAGAACAGGTTCTGAGCCTGACTACACAGATGCGGTGTGCACATATTTAGACATGGCTCCTTGTACAGTAGCCCTCTTGTAAATAATAGAAACAGTCCATTTTGATCGGAATGTGCAAACTGTTAAAAAATCCACACAGAAGATGGATCCTTTTAACTTGTTAGGGAGTGGCAGCTGAGGGGTCGGTTTTGGAGAGTCTGGCGTGCCTAAAGTAAAATGCTTGCCACTCAGGCTCAGAAAATAGGATATGCACATAATTAGTACTATTGGACAGGAAACACTCTGAGGTTTCCAGAAGTGTTAACATTTTGTCTGTGAGTGTAACAGAACTCATTTGGCAGGCAAAAACTAGAGAAAATTCCATCCGGAAATGTCATTCTGGTGGCTTATGGCTCAATTAGAGAGACTGCCTATTGAAAAGTCTTTATACCAGGACACTGAATGTAGTACCTATTGCTTCCACTGGATGTCAGCAGTGTATAGGTAAAGTTTAATGGAAATCGGAACCATTGTGTTCAATCGGTAGTGGTTTTAGTCAGGGGAGCTATTTTTCAGTTGCACGTTTTTGGGCCCACGTTTGGCTGAGCGGTCCACTTTATTTCACTTATATAACGTTTAGGTGACCATCCAAGTGAAAGATTATCACTTTTATTCATAAAAGATAAGCTAAGGATGCATTTTAATTGGTTTTTGTTTTGTTGAGGGAAAGTTTATAGGGTTAGTTGAACGCGTTCTCTTCACGTTGGATTTTCTGAACACAAGGCACCAACCAAACGGAGATTTATGGATATAATAAATTACTTTTTCTAACCAAATACCCATGGATTGTCTTCGTTGGACACTTAGGAAGCCCTCTAGCGCCCCACCACTCCCTAACAAGTTTTAAATATGTTAGTGGTTGATAAACACATTTGGCTCATTAATCTACAGTATATGGTCCAAATAATGATGATCCACACTGGCACACCCTGATCACTTTCACCTGTCCTTGTGATTGTCTCCACCCCCTCCAGGTGTAGCTTGTTATCCTTGGTGTATATATCCATGTGTTTCCTGTCTCTGTGCCAGTTTGTCTTGTATGTTCCAAGTCAACCAGCGTGTTTTTTTTCCCGTGCTCCTGCCTTTTCTATTCTCTTTGACTAGTCCTCCCGGTTTTGACCCTTGTCTGTTTTCTGGACATTACCCGTCTGCCTGACCATTCTGCCTGCCCTGACCTTGAGCCTGCCTTAGGCAAGTTGAGAACAAGTTCTCATTTACAACTGCGACCTGGCCAAGATAAAGCAAAGCAGTTCAACACATACAACAACACATAGTTACACATTGGAGTAAACAAACACACAGTCAATAATACAGTAGAAAAAAAAAAATCTATATACAATGTGTGCAAATGATGTAGGATAAGGAACATAAGGCAATAAATAGGCCATGGTGGCGAAGTAATTACAGTATAGCAATTTAACACTGGAATGGTAAATGTGCATTAGATGAATGTGCAAAGTAAAAATACTGGGGTGCAAAGGAGCAAGATAAAAAAATGAATACGGCAGGGGATGAGGTAGTTGGTTGGGCTATGTATAGGTGCAGTGATCTGTGAGCTGCTCTGACAGCTGGTGCTTAAAGCTGAGTGAGGGAGATAAGTGAGGGAGATAAGTGAGGGAGATAAGTGTCTCCAGTTTCAGTGATTTTTGTAGTTCGTTCCAGTCATTGGCAGCAGAGAACTGGAAGGAAAGGCAGACAAAATAGGAATTGGCTTTGGGGGTGACCAGTGAGCTATACTTGCTGGAGCGCGTGATACGGGTGGGTGCTGCTATGGTTACCAGCGAGCTGAGACTGCGGGCCTTCAAACACTGTCTAATGACTGTTGACATCTAGTGGAAGCCATAGGTACTGCAATCTGGGAGCTATTATACATGGAATTGAACACTGTGGCACCCCCATAGAGACTGCCAGAGGCCCGGACAACAGGCCCTCTGATTTAACGCACTGAACTCTGTCTGCAAAGTAGTTGATGAACCAGGCGAGGCAATCATTAGAGAAACCAAGGCTGTTGAGTCTGCCGATAAGGATGTGGGGATTGACAGAGTCGAAAGCCTTGGCCAGGTCAATGAATACGGCTGCACAGTAATGTCTCTTATCGATGGCGGTTATGATATCGTTTAGTACCTTGAGCGTGGCTGAGGTGCACCCGTGACCAGCTCGGAAACCGGATTACACAGCGGAGAAGGTACGGTGGGATTCGAAGTGGTCAATGATCTGTTTATTAACTAGGCTTTCGAAGACTTTAGAGAGGCAGGGCAGGATGGATATAGGTCTATAGCAATTTGGGTCTAGGGTGTCACACCCTTTGAAGAGGGGGATGACCGCAGCAGCTTTCCAATCTTTTGGGATCTCGGACAACACTAAAGAGAGGTTGAGCAGACTGGTAATAGGAGTTGCAACAATGGCGGCAGATAGTTTTAAAAAGAGAGAGTCCAGATTATCTAGTCCAGCTGATTTGTACGGGTCCAGATTTTGCAGCTCTTTCAGAATATCTGCTATCTGGATTTGGGTGAAGGAGAAGCTGGGGAGGCTTGGACAAGTAGCTGCGGGGCGGAGCTGTTGGCCGGGATTGGGGTAGCCAGGAGGAAAGCATGGCCAGCCGTAGAGAAATGCTTGTTAAAATTTTCGATTATCATGGATTTATCGGTGGTGACCGTGTCACCTAGCCTCAGTGCAGTGGGCAGCTGGGAGGAGGTGCTATTGTTCTCCATGGACTTGACAGTATCCCAAAACTTTTGGGAGTTAGAGCTACAGGATGCAAATTTCTGTTTGAAAAAGCTAGCCTTTGCTTTCCTGACTGATTGCGTGTATTGGTTCTTGACTTCCCTGAACAGTTGCATATCACGGGGACTATTCAATGCAATAGCAGTCCGCCACAGGATGTTCTTGTGCTGGTCAAGGCCAGTCAGGTCTGGAGTGAACCAAGGGCTGTATCTGTTCTTAGTCCTACATCTTTTGAAAGGGGCATGCTTATTTAAGATGGTGAGGAGGTTGCTTTTAAAGAACGACCAGGCATCCTCGACTGACGGAATGAGGTCAATATCCTGCCAGGATACCCAGGCCAGGTCGATTAGAAAGGCCTGCTCGCAGAAGTGTTTTAGGGAGCATTTGACAGTGATAAGGGGTGGTCGTTTGACTGCGGGCCCATAGAGGATGCAGGCAATGAGGCAGTGGTCGCTGAGATCCTGATTGAAAACAGCAGAGGTGTATTTGGAGGGCAAGTTGGTCAGGATAATATCTATGAGGGTGCCCATGTTTACCGATTTAGGATTGTACAAGGTGGGTTCCTTGATGATTTGTGTGAGACTGAGGGCATCTAGCTTAGATTGTAGGACTGCCGCCGGGGTGTTAAGCATATCCCAATTTAGGTCACCTAACAGAATGAACTCTGAAGATAGATGGGGGGCAATCAATTCACAGATGGTGTCCAGAGCACAGCTGGGGGCTGAAGGGGGTCTATAGCAGGCAGCAACAGTGAGAGACTTATTTCTGGAGAGATTAATTTTTAGAATTAGAAGTTCGAACTGTTTGGGCATAGACCTAGAACTTTGTTACAATAGATTGCAACTCCTCCCCCTTTGGCAGTTCTATCTTGGCAGAAAATGTTGTAGTTGGGTATGGAAATCTCCGAACTTTTGGTGGCCTTCCTAAGCCAGGATTCAGACACGGCAAGGACATCAGGGTTGGCGGAGTGTGCTAAAGCAGTGAGTAAAACAAACTTAGGGAGGAAGCTTCTGATGTGAACATGCATGAAACCAAAGCTTTTTCTATTACAGAAGTCAACAAATGAGAGTGCCTGGGGACACACAGGACCTGGGTTTACCTTCACATCACCCGAGGAACAGAGGAGGAGTAGGATAAGGGTAGGGCTAAAGGCTATCAGAACAGATCGTCTAGTGCGTTGGGGACAGAGAATAAAAAAAATTGTAATCTTCAGCAAACCAGTCGTGGTGGTACGACGGGGCGTCGTGTCGAGAGGGATCCAAGCCAGATGGCGAGAGAGGTATTGTTGTTGTGGTACTTTCCTTTGCTAGCTGGGAGATGCGCCTGGCTCGCGGCTAACTGGAGCTAGCTTTGGGGCAGGGCGTGAGCCACTATAGCCAATCGGTAGCAGCGATGAAACCGGTGCCAGGGTCGAGAGCTTACAGCAAGGAACCGATGGAGTAGTGGGTTCTAGATATACATGGAGGAGGCTTAAATACCCTGACCTAGTGAGATATACATGGAAGAGGCTTAAATACCCCTGACCAAGTGAGATATACTTGGAGGAGGCTTAAATACCCTGACATAGTGAGATATACTTGGAGGAGGCTTAAATACCCTGACCTAGTGAAATAGACATGGAGAAGGCTTAAATACCCTGACCTAGTGAGATATACTTGGAGGAGGCTTAAATACCCTGACCTAGTGAGATAGACATGGAGAAGGCTTAAATACCCTGACCTAGTGAGATAGACATGGAGGAGGCTTAAATACCCTGGCCTAGTATGATTGATATGGAGGAGGCTTAATCAAGCTAGGCGTCTTGACTACTTACTTGTGTCCTTCTTGCTGGCACTAAAAAGTTGAAAAATTGGCATCAACATAACTCTTACCAAATTTCCACCCGGGCAGGGATAATGGAAATGTATTCAAAGCCTATGGGTTGACAAATAATTTATAACTGACTTTTTCCTGCATAACACAGGCACTGCAGATCCCCTTATTGTATGCTCATCAGAGGGCGTAGCGGGATTTCTTATAAGCGTCCGTATTAGTGTCCCGCTCCTTGAAATCGACAGCTCTGGCCTTTAGCTCAGTGAGGATTTTGCCTGTAATCCATGGCTACTGGTTGGGATATGTACGTACGGCCACTGTGGGGATGACGTCATCAATGCACTTATTGTCGATGCACTCCACCTGTCTTCTCCCTACATCTCTCCACTTGTCTTCTCCCTACATCAAATCAAATCAAATTTTAAAATCAAATTTTATTTGTCACATACACATGGTTAGCAGATGTTAATGTGAGTGTAGCGAAATGCTTGTGCTTCTAGTTCCAACCATGCAGTAGTATCTAACAATTTCACAACAACTCCCTTATACACATAGTGTAAAGGAATGGATATGAGTATGTACATATGAATATATGGATGAGCGATGGCTGACCGGCATAGGCAAGGTGCAGTAGATGGTATATAGTGCAGTATATACATATGAGATGAGTAATGTAGGATATGTAAACATTATATAAATGGCATCGTTTAAAGTGGCTAGTGATACATTTATTACATCCACTTTTTAATTATTAAAGTGGCTAGAGATTGTCGATGGCCGAATGGCATAGGCAAGATTCAGTAGATGGTATAGAGTACAGTGTATACATTTGATATGAGTAATGTCGGATATGTAAATATTATATACAAAATTGTTTAAAGTGGCTAGTGATACATTTGTTACATCCAATTTTGTATTATTTAATTAAAGTGGCTAGAGATTTAAGTCAGTATGTTGGCAGCAGCCACTCAATGTTAGTGGTGGCTGTTTAACAGTCTGATGGCCTTGAGATAGAAGCTGTTTTTCAGTCTCTCGGTCCCAGCTTTGATGCACCTGTACTGACCTCGCCTTCTGGATGATAGCAGGGTGAACAGGCAGTGGCTCGGGTGGTTGTTGTCCTTGATGATCACTCCACCTGTCTCCTCCCTACGTCACTCCACCTGTCTCCTCCCTACGTCACTCCACCCGTCTCCTCCCTACGTCACTCCACCTGTCTCCTCCCTACATCACTCCACCTGTCTCCTCCCTACATCACTCCACCTGTCTCCTCCCTACATCACTCCACCTGTCTCCTCCCTACATCACTCCACCTGTCTTCTCCCTACATCACTCCACCTGTCTTCTCCCTACATCACTCCACCTGTCTTCTCCCTACATCACTCCACCTGTCTGCTCCCTACATCACTCCACCTGTCTGCTCCCTACATAACTCCACCTGTCTCCTCCCTACGTCACTCCACCTGTCTCCTCCCTACGTCACTCCACACGTCTCCTCCCTACATCACTCCACCTGTCTCCTCCCAACGTCACTCCACCTGTCTTCTCCCTACATCACTCCACCTGTCTCCTCCCTACATCACTCCACCCGTCTGCTCCCTACATCACTCCACCTGTCTCCTCCCTACATAACTCCACCTGTCTTCTCCCTACATCACTCCACCTGTCTCCTCCCTACATCACTCCACCTGTCTTCTCCCTACATCACTCCACCTGTCTGCTCCCTACATCACTCCACCCGTCTTCTCCCTACATCACTCCACCTGTCTTCTCCCTACATCACTCCACCTGTCTGCTCCCTACATAACTCCACCTGTCTTCTCCCTACATAACTCCACCTGTCTCCTCCCTACATCACTCCACCTGTCTCCTCCCTACATCACTCCACCTGTCTCCTCCCTACATCACTCCACCTGTTGGCTCCCTACATCACTCCACCTGTCTTCTCCCTACATCACTCCACCTGTCTGCTCCCTACATAACTCCACCTGTCTTCTCCCTACATAACTCCACCTGTCTGCTCCCTACATCACTCCACCTGTCTCCTCCCTACATCACTCCACCCGTCTCCTCCCTACATCACTCCACCTGTCTCCTCCCTACATCACTCCACCTGTTGGCTCACTACATCACTCCACCTGTCTTCTCCCTACATCACTCCACCTGTCTGCTCCCTACATCACTCCACCCGTCTTCTCCCTACATCACTCCACCTGTCTGCTCCCTACATCACTCCACCTGTCTCCTCCCTACATTATTCTACCTGTCTTCTCCCTACATCACTCCACCTGTCTCCTCCCTACATCACTCCACCTGTCTGCTCCCTACATAACTCCACCTGTCTTCTCCCTACATAACTCCACCTGTCTGCTCCCTACATCACTCCACCTGTCTCCTCCCTACATTATTCCACCCGTCTGCTCCCTACATCACTCCACCTGTCTCCTCCCTACATCACTCCACCTGTCTCCTCCCTACATCACTCCACCCGTCTCCTCCCTACATTATTCTACCTGTCTTCTCCCTACATCACTCCACCTGTCTCCTCCCTACATCACTCCACCTGTCTGCTCCCTACATAACTCCACCTGTCTTCTCCCTACATCACTCCACCTGTCTCCTCCCTACATCACTCCACCTGTCTCCTCCCTACATCACTCCACCTGTCTTCTCCCTACATTATTCCACCCGTCTGCTCCCTACATCACTCCACCTGTCTTCTCCCTACATTATTCCACCCATCTGCTCCCTACATAACTCCACCTGTCTGCTCCCTACATCACTCCACCTGTCTTCTCCCTACATCACTCCACCCGTCTGCTCCCTACATCACTCCACCTGTCTTCTCCCTACATCACTCCACCTGTCTCCTCCCTACATTATTCCACCCATCTGCTCCCTACATCACTCCACCCGTCAGCTCCCTACATCACTCCACCTGTCTTCTCCCTACATCACTCCACCTGTCTCCTCCCTACATTATTCCACCTGTCGTCTCCCTACATAACTCCACCTGTCTGCTCCCTACATCACTCCACCCGTCTGCTCCCTACATAACTCCACCTGTCTCCTCCCTACATCACTCCACCCGTCTGCTCCCTACATAACTCCACCTGTCTCCTCCCTACATCACTCCACCTGTCTTATCCCTACATCACTCCACCTGTCTCCTCCCTACATTATTCCACCTGTCTGCTCCCTACATCACTCCACCCGTCTCCTCCCTACATTATTCCACACGTCTGCTCCCTACATCACTCCACCTGTCTGCTCCCTACATCACTCCACCTGTCTCCTCCCTACATCACTCCACCTGTCTCCTCCCTACATCACTCCACCTGTCTTCTCCATACATTATTCCACCTGTCTGCTCCCTACATCACTCCACCTGTCTCCTCCCTACATAACTCCACCTGTCTTCTCCCTACATCACTCCACCTGTCTCCTCCCTACATAACTCCACCTGTCTTCTCCCTACATCACTCCACCTGTCTCCTCCCTACATTATTCCACCTGTCTTCTCCCTACATCACTCCACCTGTCTCCTCCCTACATCACTCCACCTGTCTCCTCCCTACATCACTCCACCTGTCTCCTCCCTACATCACTCCACCTGTCTTCTCCCTACATCACTCCACCCGTCTCCTCCCTACATAACTCCACCTGTCTGCTCCCCACATCACTCCACCTGTCTTCTCCCTACATCACTCCACCTGTCTCCTCCCTACATTATTCCACCCATCTGCTCCCTACATCACTCCACCCGTCAGCTCCCTACATCACTCCACCTGTCTTCTCCCTACATCACTCCACCTGTCTCCTCCCTACATTATTCCACCTGTCGTCTCCCTACATAACTCCACCTGTCTGCTCCCTACATCACTCCACCCGTCTGCTCCCTACATAACTCCACCTGTCTTATCCCTACATCACTCCACCTGTCTCCTCCCTACATTATTCCACCTGTCTGCTCCCTACATCACTCCACCCGTCTCCTCCCTACATTATTCCACCCGTCTGCTCCCTACATCACTCCACCTGTCTGCTCCCTACATCACTCCACCTGTCTCCTCCCTACATCACTCCACCTGTCTCCTCCCTACATCACTCCACCTGTCTTCTCCATACATTATTCCACCTGTCTGCTCCCTACATCACTCCACCTGTCTCCTCCCTACATAACTCCACCTGTCTTCTCCCTACATCACTCCACCTGTCTCCTCCCTACATAACTCCACCTGTCTTCTCCCTACATCACTCCACCTGTCTCCTCCCTACATTATTCCACCTGTCTTCTCCCTACATCACTCCACCTGTCTCCTCCCTACATCACTCCACCTGTCTTCTCCCTACATCACTCCACCTGTCTCCTCCCTACATAACTCCACCTGTCTGCTCCCTACATCACTCCACCTGTCTTCTCCCTACATCACTCCACCTGTCTTCTCCCTACATAACTCCACCTGTCTTCTCCCTACATCACTCCACCTGTCTTCTCCCTACATCACTCCACCCGTCTCCTCCCTACATAACTCCACCTGTCTGCTCCCCACATCACTCCACCTGTCTCCTCCCTACATCACTCCACCTGTCTTCTCCCTACATCACTCCACCTGTCTACTCCCTACATCACTCCACCTGTCTCCTCCCTACATAACTCCACCTGTCTGCTCCCTACATCACTCCACCTGTCTCCTCCCTACATAACTCCACCTGTCTCCTCCCTACATTATTCCACCCGTCTCCTCCCTACATAACTCCACCCGTCTGCTCCCTACATCACTCCACCTGTCTCCTCCCTACATCACTCCACCTGTCTTCTCCCTACATCACTCCACCTGTCTTCTCCCTACATCACTCCACCTGTCTTCTCCCTACATCACTCCACCTGTCTCCTCCCTACATCACTCCACCTGTCTTCTCCCTACATCACTCCACCTGTCTCCTCCCTACATAACTCCACCTGTCTGCTCCCTACATCACTCCACCTGTCTCCTCCCTACATCACTCCACCTGTCTCCTCCCTACATCACTCCACCTGTCTTCTCCCTACATCACTCCACCTGTCTGCTCCCTACATCACTCCACCTGTCTCCTCCCTACATAACTCCACCTGTCTGCTCCCTACATAACTCCACCCGTCTGCTCCCTACATCACTCCACCTGTCTCCTCCCTACATCACTCCACCTGTCTTCTCCCTACATCACTCCACCTGTCTCCTCCCTACATTATTCCACCTGTCTTCTCCCTACATCACTCCACCTGTCTCCTCCCTACATCACTCCACCTGTCTTCTCCCTACATCACTCCACCTGTCTCCTCCCTACATTATTCCACCTGTCTGCTCCCTACATAACTCCACCCGTCTCCTCCCTACATTATTCCACCCGTCTGCTCCCTACATCACTCCACCTGTCTGCTCCCTACATCACTCCACATTGTCTCCTCCCTACATCACTCCACCTGTCTCCTCCCTACATCACTCCACCTGTCTCCTCCCTACATAACTCCACCTGTCTGCTCCCTACATCACTCCACCTGTCTGCTCCCTACATCACTCCACATTGTCTCCTCCTACATCACTCCACCCGTCTTCTCCCTACATAACTCCACCTGTCTGCTCCCTACATCACTCCACATTGTCTCCTCCCTACATCACTCCACCTGTTTCCTCCCTACATCACTCCACCTGTCTTCTCCCTACATTATTCCACCTTTCTGCTCCCTACATCACTCCACCTGTCTCCTCCCTACATAACTCCACCTGTCTTCTCCCTACATCACTCCACCTGTCTCCTCCCTACATAACTCCACCTGTCTTCTCCCTACATCACTCCACCTGTCTCCTCCCTACATTATTCCACCTGTCTTCTCCCTACATCACTCCACCTGTCTCCTCCCTACATCACTCCACCTGTCTCCTCCCTACATCACTCCACCTGTCTTCTCCATACATTATTCCACCTGTCTGCTCCCTACATCACTCCACCTGTCTCCTCCCTACATAACTCCACCTGTCTTCTCCCTACATCACTCCACCTGTCTCCTCCCTACATAACTCCACCTGTCTTCTCCCTACATCACTCCACCTGTCTCCTCCCTACATTATTCCACCTGTCTTCTCCCTACATCACTCCACCTGTCTCCTCTCCTACATCACTCCACCTGTCTCCTCCCTACATCACTCCACCTGTCTCCTCCCTACATCACTCCACCTGTCTTCTCCCTACATCACTCCACCTGTCTCCTCCCTACATAACTCCACCTGTCTGCTCCCTACATCACTCCACCTGTCTTCTCCCTACATCACTCCACCTGTCTTCTCCTACATAACTCCACCTGTCTTCTCCCTACATCACTCCACCTGTCTTCTCCCTACATCACTCCACCCGTCTCCTCCCTACATAACTCCACCTGTCTGCTCCCCACATCACTCCACCTGTCTCCTCCCTACATCACTCCACCTGTCTTCTCCCTACATCACTCCACCTGTCTACTCCCTACATCACTCCACCTGTCTCCTCCCTACATAACTCCACCTGTCTGCTCCCTACATCACTCCACCTGTCTCCTCCCTACATAACTCCACCTGTCTCCTCCCTACATTATTCCACCTGCCTCTCCTCCCTACATAACTCCACCCGTCTGCTCCCTACATCACTCCACCCGTCTCCTCCCTACATCACTCCACCTGTCTTCTCCCTACATCACTCCACCTGTCTTCTCCCTACATCACTCCACCTGTCTTCTCCCTACATCACTCCACCTGTCTCCTCCCTACATCACTCCACCTGTCTTCTCCCTACATCACTCCACCTGTCTCCTCCCTACATAACTCCACCTGTCTGCTCCCTACATCACTCCACCTGTCTCCTCCCTACATCACTCCACCTGTCTCCTCCCTACATCACTCCACCTGTCTTCTCCCTACATCACTCCACCTGTCTGCTCCCTACATCACTCCACCTGTCTCCTCCCTACATAACTCCACCTGTCTGCTCCCTACATAACTCCACCCGTCTGCTCCCTACATCACTCCACCTGTCTCCTCCCTACATCACTCCACCTGTCTTCTCCCTACATCACTCCACCTGTCTCCTCCCTACATTATTCCACCTGTCTTCTCCCTACATCACTCCACCTGTCTCCTCCCTACATCACTCCACCTGTCTTCTCCCTACATCACTCCACCTGTCTCCTCCCTACATTATTCCACCTGTCTGCTCCCTACATAACTCCACCCGTCTCCTCCCTACATTATTCCACCCGTCTGCTCCCTACATCACTCCACCTGTCTGCTCCCTACATCACTCCACATTGTCTCCTCCCTACATCACTCCACCTGTCTCCTCCCTACATCACTCCACCTGTCTCCTCCCTACATAACTCCACCTGTCTGCTCCCTACATCACTCCACCTGTCTGCTCCCTACATCACTCCACATTGTCTCCTCCCTACATCACTCCACCCGTCTTCTCCCTACATAACTCCACCTGTCTGCTCCCTACATCACTCCACAATGTCTCCTCCCTACATCACTCCACCTGTTTCCTCCCTACATCACTCCACCTGTCTTCTCCCTACATTATTCCACCTTTCTGCTCCCTACATCACTCCACCTGTCTCCTCCCTACATAACTCCACCTGTCTTCTCCCTACATCACTCCACCTGTCTCCTCCCTACATAACTCCACCTGTCTTCTCCCTACATCACTCCACCTGTCTCCTCCCTACATTATTCCACCTGTCTTCTCCCTACATCACTCCACCTGTCTCCTCCCTACATCACTCCACCTGTCTCCTCCCTACATCACTCCACCTGTCTTCTCCCTACATCACTCCACCTGTCTCCTCCCTACATAACTCCACCTGTCTGCTCCCTACATCACTCCACCTGTCTGCTCCCTACATCACTCCACCTGTCTGCTCCCTACATCACTCCACCTGTCTTCTCCCTACATCACTCCACCTGTCTGCTCCCTACATCACTCCACCTGTCTTCTCCCTACATAACTCCACCTGTCTGCTCCCTACATAACTCCACCTGTCTGCTCCCTACATCACTCCACCTGTCTCCTCCCTACATCACTCCACCTGTCTTATCCCTACATCACTCCACCTGTCTTCTCCCTACATCACTCCACCTGTCTTCTCCCTACATCACTCCACCTGTCTCCTCCCTACATCACTCCACCTGTCTGCTCCCTACATCACTCCACCTGTCTCCTCCCTACATCACTCCACCTGTCTCCTCCCTACATCACTCCACCTGTCTTCTCCCTACATCACTCCACCTGTCTGCTCAAAACATCACTCCACCTGTCTCCTCCCTACATAACTCCACCTGTCTGCTCCCTACATCACTCCACCTGTCTCCTCCCTACATAACTCCACCTGTCTTCTCCCTACATCACTCCACCTGTCTGCTCCCTACATCACTCCACCTGTCTCCTCCCTACATCACTCCACCTGTCTCCTCCCTACATTATTCCACCTGTCTGCTCCCTACATAACTCCACCCGTCTCCTCCCTACATTATTCCACCCGTCTGCTCCCTACATCACTCCACCTGTCTGCTCCCTACATCACTCCACATTGTCTCCTCCCTACATCACTCCACCTGTCTCCTCCCTACATCACTCCACCTGTCTTCTCCCTACATTATTCCACCTGTCTGCTCCCTACATCACTCCACCTGTCTCCTCCCTACATAACTCCACCTGTCTTCTCCCTACATCACTCCACCTGTCTCCTCCCTACATAACTCCACCTGTCTTCTCCCTACATCACTCCACCTGTCTGCTCCCTACATTATTCCACCTGTCTTCTCCCTACATCACTCCACCTGTCTCCTCCCTACATCACTCCACCTGTCTCCTCCCTACATCACTCCACCTGTCTTATCCCTACATCACTCCACCTGTCTCCTCCCTACATCACTCCACCTGTCTGCTCCCTACATCACTCCACCTGTCTCCTCCCTACATCACTCCACCTGTCTCCTCCCTACATCACTCCACCTGTCTCCTCCCTACATCACTCCACCTGTCTTCTCCCTACATCACTCCACCTGTCTCCTCCCTACATTATTCCACCTGTCTTCTCCCTACATCACTCCACCTGTCTCCTCCCTACATCACTCCACCTGTCTCCTCCCTACATCACTCCACCTGTCTTCTCCCTACATCACTCCACCTGTCTCCTCCCTACATCACTCCACCTGTCTTCTCCCTACATCACTCCACCTGTCTTCTCCCTACATCACTCCACCTGTCTCCTCCCTACATCACTCCACCTGTCTTCTCCCTACATTATTCCACCTGTCTGCTCCCTACATCACTCCACCTGTCTCCTCCCTACATAACTCCACCTGTCTTCTCCCTACATCACTCCACCTGTCTCCTCCCTACATAACTCCACCTGTCTTCTCCCTACATCACTCCACCTGTCTCCTCCCTACATTATTCCACCTGTCTTCTCCCTACATCACTCCACCTGTCTCCTCCCTACATCACTCCACCTGTCTCCTCCCTACATCACTCCACCTGTCTTATCCCTACATCACTCCACCTGTCTCCTCCCTACATCACTCCACCTGTCTGCTCCCTACATCACTCCACCTGTCTCCTCCCTACATCACTCCACCTGTCTCCTCCCTACATCACTCCACCTGTCTCCTCCCTACATCACTCCACCTGTCTTCTCCCTACATCACTCCACCTGTCTCCTCCCTACATTATTCCACCTGTCTTCTCCCTACATCACTCCACCTGTCTCCTCCCTACATCACTCCACCTGTCTCCTCCCTACATCACTCCACCTGTCTTCTCCCTACATCACTCCACCTGTCTCCTCCCTACATCACTCCACCTGTCTTCTCCCTACATCACTCCACCTGTCTTCTCCCTACATCACTCCACCTGTCTCCTCCCTACATCACTCCACCTGTCTTCTCCCTACATCACTCCACCTGTCTTTTCCCTACATCACTCCACCTGTCTCCTCCCTACATCACTCCACCTGTCTTCTCCCTACATCACTCCACCTGTCTGCTCCCTACATCACTCCACCTGTCTCCTCCCTACATCACTCCACCTGTCTGCTCCCTACATCACTCCACCTGTCTCCTCCCTACATAACTCCACCTGTCTTCTCCCTACATCACTCCACCTGTCTGCTCCCTACATCACTCCACCTGTCTTCTCCCTACATTATTCCACCTGTCTGCTCCCTACATCACTCCACCTGTCTCCTCCCTACATAACTCCACCTGTCTTCTCCTACATCACTCCACCTGTCTCCTCCCTACATTATTCCACCTGTCTTCTCCCTACATCACTCCACCTGTCTCCTCCCTACATTATTCCACCTGTCTCCTCCCTACATCACTCCACCTGTCTCCTCCCTACATAACTCCACCTGTCTTCTCCCTACATCACTCCACCTGTCTCCTCCCTACATTATTCCACCTGTCTTCTCCCTACATCACTCCACCTGTCTCCTCCCTACATAACTCCACCTGTCTCCTCCCTACATAACTCCACCTGTCTGCTCCCTACATCACTCCACCCGTCTGCTCCCTACATAACTCCACCCGTCTCCTCCCTACATAACTCCACCTGTCTCCTCCCTACATAACTCCACCCGTCTTCTCCCTACATCACTCCACCTGTCTTCTCCCTACATAACTCCACCTGTCTTCTCCCTACATAACTCCACCTGTCTGCTCCCTACATAACTCCACCTGTCTCCTCCCTACATCACTCCACCTGTCTTCTCCCTACATCACTCCACCTGTCTCCTCCCTACATTATTCCATTGCTCTGATTCAAATTTAGGTTGAATGCATTCAGTTGTACAGAGGCAGAGATCATTGAGGTCATAGAAACTTGTCTTCTGGCTCACATCTCAGACCTCACAACCATGAAGGGTAATGGGTTCTCTAAGTGATTCAAGTATTTTCTCTCAGATCCTAATTGGTATGTCGAATGTTATGCTCCTTTTGATGGCCTTTCTTGCCTTGTCTCTCAGATCGTTCACAGGTTTGTGGAAGTTACCTCTGCAGCTGATATTTAGGCCGAGGCATGTATAGATTTTTTTGTGTGCTCTAGGGCAACCTCTCTCTCTCAGAAAGACAAACAGTGACGTACCCTTGAATGTCATTATGAAGACCAAACAACGCCTTTTATCATGACCTTCTTCCACTATTCTATTCAACTTACCATTTACCCATCTCTCTCTCTCTCTCTCTCTCTCTCATTCTCTCATCCTGATATGACATCATTGGACATTGAGCCATTACTCAGTGAGGAAGCAGAATATAATGGGGTGAAAATGAAACACCATGGTCGTTCCTCCAGAGGTTTTGGCTGTGGTCTCTGGCGAGGACCGGGGACAGGGATGGTGACGGAGGCTCAGCAGCAGCACTTATGGTATTAGACAAGAACGAGTGTATTACTTCATAATCTCTCTATCATGTTGATGGAGGGTAATTGCCTTTATCTCACACAAGACTGCAGTTCATTTCTGCTGAGACACACACACAAGCACACACAGGAACGTTCAGACAGACTTTCACTTTGTGACTGAATAAAGAACAAAACACAGCAAGTTTAAAGTTCAACAGTCTCTCTTTCATCCTTTCCTCTGTCTTACTCTCTCTGTCACTCTCTCCTCTCTTTTACATCTCAAATGATCTCCCCCTTTTTAATCTGTCTCTCAAGATCAAACCACAAACCTCAAAATGAGAGAGGGAGAGTTAGGCCTATCATTGCCTAAACCACTCAATACAGGAGGTCAGTAAAAAAAACATTGATTCATAGGAACATCCTAAAAGGAAAGGAACAAAATATGCCGTGACCCCACTCTCCAAGGGTGTCTCAGGCAGACACACACACAGAGACACACACACACACAGAGACACACACACACAGAGAGACACACACACATACTGTTGAAGTCGCAAGTTTACATACACTTAGGTTGGAGTCATTCAAATTTGTTTTTCAACCACTCCACAAATTTCTTGTTAACTAAATATAGTTTTGCAAGTTGGTCAGGACATTTACTTTGTGCATGACACAAGTCATTTTTCCAACAATTGTTTACAGACATATAATTTCACTTATAATTCACTGTATCACAATTCCAGTGGGTCAGAAGTTTACATACAATAAGTTGACTGTGCCTTTAATAAAAAAATTAAGGAAAATTCCAGAAAAGGATGTCATGGCTTTAGAAGTTTCTGATAGGCTAATTGACACCATTTGAGTCAATTGGAGTTGTACTTGTAGATGTATTTCAAGGCCTACCTTCAAACTCAGTGCCTCTTTGCTTGACATCATGGGAAAAATCAAAAGAAATCAACCAAGACTTCAGAAAAACAATTGTAGACCTCCACAAGTCTGGTTCATCCTTGGGAGCAATTTTCAAATGCCTAAAGGTACCACGTTCATCTGTACAAACAATAGTACGCAAGTATAAACACCATGGGACCACGCAGCTGTCATACCGTTCAGGAAGGAGACACATTCTGTCTCCTAGAGTTGAACTTACTTTGGTGCGAAAAGTGCAAATCAATCCCAGAACAACAGCAAAGGTCCTTGTGAAGATGCTGGAGGAAACCGGTACAAAAGTATCTATATCCACAGTAAAATGAGTCCTACATCGACATAACCTGAAAAGCCGCTCAGCAAGGAAAAAAACACTGCTCCAAAACCACCATATAAAAGTCAGACTACACATGGGGACAAAGATCGTACTTTTTGGAGAAATGTCCTCTGGTTTGATGAAACAAAAATAGAACTGTTTGGCCATAATGACCATCGTTAGGGGGAAGGGGAGGCTTGCAAGCCGAAGAACACCATCCCAACCGTGAAGCACGGGGGTGGCAGCATCATGTTGTGGGGGTGCTTTGGTGCAGGAGGGACTGGTGCACTTCACAAAATAGATGGCAACCTGAGGAAGGAAAATTATGTGGATATATTGAAGCAACATCTCAAGACATCAGTCAGGAAGTTAAAGCTTGGTCGCAAATGGGTCTTCCAAATGGACAATGACTCCAAGCATACTTCCAAAGTTGAGGCAAAATGGCTTAAGGACAACAAAGTCAAGATATTGGAGTGGCCATCACAAAGCTGTCACGATCCTCTGAAGTGACAGACCAAGACGCAGTGATGCTTCCAGTATACATTTTTATTTTGAACGTAACTGGGACAAAACAACAAAACGACCGTAACGAAGATCGTGACGCTGACCACAACTAAACATCAAACAAGCTATGCTCAAACAATAACCCACAAACCCCAAGTGAAAACTACAAACATATATATGGTTCCCAATTAGAGACAACGACACACAGCTGCCTCTAATTGGGAACCATTACCCCAACATAGAAACAGATAACCTAGAACAGAAAAACCCTACACCAAAACCAAAACTAAACACTCCAGCCTGTCTTCTCAGGCCTGGACGTGACAAAAGCCCTGACCTCAATCCTATAAACATTTGTGGGCAGAACTGAAAAAGCGTGTGCGAGCAAGGAGGCCTACAAACCTGACTCAGTTACACCAGCTCTGTCAGGATGAATGGGCCAAAATTCACCCAACTTATTGTGGGAAGCTTGTGGAAGGTTACCCGAAATGTTTGACCCAAGTTCAACAATTTAAAGGAAATGCTACCAAATACTAATTGAGTGTGTGTAAACCTCTGACCCACTGGGAATGTGATGTAAGAAATAAAAGCTTAAATAAATCATTCTCTCTACTATTGTTCTGACATTTCACATTCTTAAAATAAAGTGGTGATCCTAACTGACCCAAGATTTTTACTAGGATAAAATGTCAGGAATTGTGAAAAACTGAGTTTAAATGTATTTGGCTAAGGTGTATGTAAACTTCCGACTTCAACTGTATACAGTACATGATAAAGGTGTAAAATAAATAAGGTGAGAGAGAAACAGTGAAAGACACTGCTGAACATTTGAAAACAGACTCCACAGAGGCAGATGTGGTATTTATTGGAATTACAAATCCATTGATTCTCTTTTACTCCTTCTGGCAATAAGGAATTCTACGCTGCAGAGAAAGGGCTGTAGAGGAGACAGTGACCCTGGTGTCTTGTGTGTGTGTGTGTGTGTGTGTGTGTGTGTGTGTGTGTGTGTGTGTGTGTGTGTGTGTGTGTGTGTGTGTGTGTGTGTGTGTGTGTGTGTGTGTGTTGGAATGTTTAATGAAACCCTCCACCACAACCTTGCCATTGTCCTGTGTGGAGGAGGACAGTAGCTGGAGCTCTGTGTGGGGGAGGACAGTAGCTGGAGCTCTGTGTGTTGGAGGACAGAAGCTGGGGCTCTGTGTGTTGGAGGACAGTAGCTGGGGCTCTGTGTGTTGGAGGACAGTAGCTGAAGCTCTGTGTGTTGGAGGACAGTAGCTGGAGCTCTGTGTGTTGGAGGACAGTAGATGGGGCTCTGTGTGGGGGAGGACAGTAGCTGGAACTCTGTGTGGGGGAGGACGGTAGCTGGAGCTCTGTGTGGGGGAGGACAGTAGCTGGGGCTCTGTGTGGGGGAGGACAGTAGCTGGGGCTCTGTGTGGGGGAGGACAGTAGCTGGAGCTATGTGTGGGGGAGGACAGTAGCTGGGGCTCTGTGTGTTGGAGGACAGTAGCTAGAGCTCTGTGTGTTGGAGGACAGTAGCTGGGGCTCTGTGTGGGGGAGGACAGTAGCTGGAGCTCTGTGTGGGGGAGGACAGTAGCTGGAGCTCTGTGTGGGGGAGGACAGTAGCTGGAGCTCTGTGTGTTGGAGGATAGTAGCTGGGGCTCTGTGTGTTGGAGGACAGTAGATGGGGCTCTGTGTGGGGGAGGACAGGAGCTGGGGATCTGTGTGGGGGAGGACATTAGCTGGAGCTTTGTGTGTTGGAGGACAGTAGCTGGGGCTCTGTGTGGGGGAGGACAGTAGCTGGAGCTCTGTGTGTTGGAGGACAGTAGCTGGAGCTCTGTGTGGGGGAGGACAGTAGCTGGAGGCTCTGTGTGGGGAGGACAGTAGCTGGAGCTCTGTGTGGGGAGGACAGTAGATGGAGCTCTGTGTGGGGGAGGACAGTAGCTGGAGCTCTGTGTGTTGGAGGACAGTAGCTGGGGCTCTGTGTGGGGGAGGACAGTAGCTGGAGCTCTGTGTGGGGGAGGACAGTAGCTGGAGCTCTGTGTGGGGGAGGACAGTAGCTGGGGCTCTGTGTGTTGGTGGACAGTAGCTGGGGCTCTGTGTGGGGGAGGACAGTAGCTGGAGCTCTGTGTGGGGAGGACAGTAGCTGGGGCTCTGTGTGGGGGAGGACAGTAGCTGGGGCTCTGTGTGGGGGAGGACAGTAGCTGGGGCTCTGTGTGGGGGAGGACAGTAGCTGGAGCTCTGTGTGGGGGAGGACAGTAGCTGGAGCTCTGTGTGTTGGAGGACAGTAGCTGGAGCTCTGTGTGGGGGAGGACAGTAGCTGGGGTTCTGTGTGGGGGAGGACAGTAGCTGGAGCTCTGTGTGTTGGAGGACAGTAGCTGGAGCTCTGTGTGGGGGAGGACAGTAGCTGGGGCTCTGTGTGGGGGAGGACAGTAGCTGGGGCTCTGTGTGGGGAGGACAGTAGCTGGAGCTCTGTGTGGGGAGGACAGTAGCTGGAGCTCTGTGTGGGGGAGGACAGTAGCTGGAGCTCTGTGTGGGGGAGGACAGTAGCTGGAGCTCTGTGTGGGGGAGGACAGTAGCTGGGGCTCTGTGTTGGGGAGGACAGTAGCTGGAGCTCTGTGTGTTGGAGGACAGTAGCTGGAGCTCTGTGTGGGGGAGGACAGTAGCTGGAGCTCTGTGTTGGGGGAGGACAGTAGCTGGAGCTCTGTGTGGGGGAGGACAGTAGCTGGAGCTCTGTGTGGGGGAGGACAGTAGCTGGAGCTCTGTGTTGGGGAGGATAGTAGCTGGAGCTCTGTGTTGGGGAGGACAGTAGCTGGGGCTCTGTGTTGGGGAGGATAGTAGCTGGAGCTCTGTGTGGGGGAGGACAGTAGCTGGAGCTCTGTGTTGGGGAGGATAGTAGCTGGAGCTCTGTGTGTTGGTGGACAGTAGCTGGAGCTCTGTGTTGGGGAGGATAGTAGCTGGAGCTCTGTGTGTTGGTGGACAGTAGCTGGAGCTCTGTGTTGGGGAGGATAGTAGCTGGAGCTCTGTGTTGGGGAGGATAGTA
Organism: Brachymystax lenok tsinlingensis; assembly: GCA_030435695.1. Lineage (NCBI taxonomy): Eukaryota > Metazoa > Chordata > Actinopteri > Salmoniformes > Salmonidae > Brachymystax > Brachymystax lenok. The sequence goes on from CM059816.1 coordinate 42,005,314, forward strand.
GCTGGAGCTCTGTGTTGGGGAGGATAGTAGCTGGAGCTCTGTGTGGGGGAGGACAGTAGCTGGAGCTCTGTGTGTTGGAGGACAGTAGCTGGAGCTCTGTGTGGGGGAGGACAGTAGCTGGAGCTCTGTGTGGGGGAGGACAGTAGCTGGAGCTCTGTGTGGGGGAGGACAGTAGCTGGAGCTCTGTGTGGGGGAGGACAGTAGCTGGAGCTCTGTGTTGGGGAGGATAGTAGCTGGAGCTCTGTGTTGGGGAGGACAGTAGCTGGGGCTCTGTGTTGGGGAGGATAGTAGCTGGAGCTCTGTGTGGGGGAGGACAGTAGCTGGAGCTCTGTGTTGGGGAGGATAGTAGCTGGAGCTCTGTGTGTTGGTGGACAGTAGCTGGAGCTCTGTGTTGGGGAGGATAGTAGCTGGAGCTCTGTGTTGGGGAGGATAGTAGCTGGAGCTCTGTGTTGGGGAGGATAGTAGCTGGAGCTCTGTGTTGGGGAGGATAGTAGCTGGAGCTCTGTGTGGGGGAGGATAGTAGCTGGAGCTCTGTGTTGGGGAGGACAGTAGCTGGAGCTCTGTGTTGGGGAGGACAGTAGCTGGAGCTCTGTGTGGGGGAGGACAGTAGCTGGAGCTCTGTGTTGGGGAGGACAGTAGCTGGAGCTCTGTGTTGGGGAGGACAGTAGCTGGAGCTCTGTGTGGGGGAGGACAGTAGCTGGAGCTCTGTGTGTTGGAGGATAGTAGCTGGAGCTCTGTGTGGGGGAGGACAGTAGCTGGAGCTCTGTGTTGGGGAGGATAGTAGCTGGAGCTCTGTGTTGGGGAGGATAGTAGCTGGAGCTCTGTGTGGGGGAGGACAGTAGCTGGAGCTCTGTGTTGGGGAGGATAGTAGCTGGAGCTCTGTGTGGGGGAGGACAGTAGCTGGAGCTCTGTGTGGGGGAGGACAGTAGCTGGGGCTCTGTGTGTTGGTGGACAGTAGCTGGAGCTCTGTGTGGGGGAGGACAGTAGCTGGAGCTCTGTGTTGGGGAGGATAGTAGCTGGAGCTCTGTGTGTTGGAGGACAGTAGCTGGAGCTCTGTGTGGGGGAGGACAGTAGCTGGGGCTCTGTGTGTTGGTGGACAGTAGCTGGGGCTCTGTGTGGGGGAGGATAGTAGCTGGGGCTCTGTGTTGGGGAGGATAGTAGCTGGAGCTCTGTGTGGGGGAGGACAGTAGCTGGAGCTCTGTGTGGGGGAGGACAGTAGCTGGAGCTCTGTGTTGGGGAGGATAGTAGCTGGAGCTCTGTGTGGGGGAGGATAGTAGCTGGAGCTCTGTGTTGGGGAGGATAGTAGCTGGAGCTCTGTGTTGGGGAGGATAGTAGCTGGAGCTACTGCTGGGGTTAGAAGATAAATGTGTATTATTAATTACACCCACAGTGTTTTCACGTGCATACCGTACAGTAGTTCTCATACTGCGACTACAAAGATTTTCGGAGACATTTCTGGTTCAGTTTCAGTTTGTTTTTCTTATCTAATTTCTATGACTTTCTGTGAACCAGAAGAAGTGTCCCATTTGTAGTCTCACTGTTTGTGTTCCTTCATGTTGAGCGTTTTCTTGTTTTTCAGGGTTTTGTTTTGTTTTTGAGAGAGAAATTAGGCATTTGCCCCCTCCGGATGTGCTCCAGTTTGATGTTCCTTTCCTGTGTGTGTGTGTGTGTGTGTGTGTGTATGTGTGTGTGTGTGTGTGTGTGTGTGTGTAAACACTTTGAAACAACTCATTAAGCGATCATATAAAAAGTGTGATGTACAGCTGTACAACAAAACAACAACTAAACCTGCAGTCAGCTAATCATACCAGAGTATTAGGTCACACACACACACACACACATTTACATATACACACATTGTGACATCAGAATGTGACATCGTAGGAGAGTACTTCTGAAAGCAGGTGTCTTCCCCTCAGAGGGTGACATCGTAGGAGAGTACTTCTGAAAGCAGGTGTCTTCCCCTCAGAGGGTGACATCGTAGGAGAGTACTTCTGAAAGCAGGTGTCTTCCCCTCAGAGGGTGACATCGTAGGAGAGTACTTCTGAAAACAGGTGTCTTCCCCTCAGAGGGTGACATCGTAGGAGAGTACTTCTGAAAGCAGGTGTCTTCTCCTCAGAGGGTGACATCGTAGGAAAGTACTTCTGAAAGCAGGTGTCTTCCCCCTCAGAGGGTGACATCGTAGGAGAGTACTTCTGAAAGCAGGTGTTTATTTTCCTCTGTTTGGTCGAATGCTTTTCCACTGAAACAAGCCAGAATCAATATCACTGATTATGCAAGAAAAAAACTGCACTGCCACAAACAGTGACTCTGTGGAAGTGCCAACAGAACCCACGGAAGAACCGTGCAAATGCGAATAGAATGGATTAGAATCGTGCGAATAGAATGGATTAGAATAAAATATAATGTAATAAAATAGATTAGAATAAAATATAATTAAATGAAAGGAATTATTGAGGCCTTGATTATTCTAAGGTGTTTTAAGTACTGGGCCAGAGAAAAAGCCTGCAAACACAGTGTAGTATATCTATGGGTCCAGTATTGAAGAACAGGGCTGTAAGGTGGGACAGGGGGCCAGTATTGAAGAACAGGGCTGTTTGGTGGGACAGGGGGCCAGTATTGAGGAACAGGGCTGTAAGGTGGGACAGGGGGCCAGCATTTAAGAACAGGGCTGTAGGTGGGACAGGGGGCCAGTATTGAAGAACAGGGCTGTAGGTGGGACAGGGTGCCAGTATTGAAGAACAGGGCTGTAGGTGGGACAGGGGGCCAGTATTGAGGAACAGGGCTGTAAGGTGGGACAGGGGGCCAGTATTGAAGAACAGGGCTGTAAGGTGGGACAGGGGGCCAGTATTGAAGAACAGGGCTGTAAGGTGGGACAGGGGGCCAGTATTGAGGAACAGGGCTGTAAGGTGGGACAGGGGGCCAGTATTTAAGAACAGGGCTGTAAGGTGGGACAGGGGGCCAGTATTTAAGAACAGGGCTGTAAGGTGGGACAGGGGGGCAGTATTTAAGAACAGGGCTGTAAGGTGGGACAGGGGGCCAGTATTTAAGAACAGGGCTGTAAGGTGGGACAGGGGGGCAGTATTGAGGAACAGGGCTGTAAGGTGGGACATGGTGACATGGTTAGAGAGGATCTCTCCCCCACTAGGAGCCCTCAGTGACAGCATCAGCCTGTGTTTAGGGGCACAGAAAGGCCACTTCTAATGACATCAGTGTCATGGCGGTACCCCCGTAGTCTGTGCTGATTCAGAGGGGTTGGGTTAAATGTGGAAGACCCATTTCAGTTGAATGCATTCAGTTGTACAACTGACCAGGTATCCCTCATTTTCCTTTCTTTATCTCCGCAAGCTCGCGCCTCACCCCCATAGTGTGTGTGTTATCTCTGTTCACACTCCTCACCCCCGACCCTGGAACACTAGCTCACGCTGGGCACAGCCCCGCTACTGCTTATCTCTCTCAGCATGGGACAATCTACCAGCTTTGCTGTACATACACACACACAAGCCTAGCCATGGACTAGCCATAACCTGGCTATATACAGGGAGTACCAGGTAATAACATGGCTATATACAGGGAGTACCAGGTAGTAACCTGGCTATATACAGGGAGTACCAGGTAGTAACCTGGCTATATACCGGGAGTACCAGGTAAAAACCTGGCTATATACAGGGAGTACCAGGTAATAACATGGCTATATACAGGGAGTACCAGTACCGAGTCGATGTAGGGGTGTACCAGGTAATAACATGGCTATATACAGGGAGTACCAGTACCGAGTCGATGTGGGGGTGTACCAGGTAATAACATGGCTATATACAGGGAGTACCAGTACCGAGTCGATGTGGGGGTGTACCAGGTAATAACATGGCTATATACAGGGATTACCAGTACCGAGTCGATGTGGGGGTGTACCAGGTAATAACATGGCTATATACAGGGATTACCAGTACAGAGTCGATGTGGGGCTGTACCAGGTAATAACATGGCTATATACAGGGAGTACCAGTGCCGAGTCGATGTGGGGGTGTACCAGGTATTTGCAGTAGCTATGTACATGTAAGTAAGGGTAAAGTGACTCGGCAACAGGACAGATTATACATTTACACTACCGTTCAAAAGTTTGGGGTCACTTAGAAATGTCCTTGTTGTTGAAAGTAAAGCACATTTTTTGTGCATTAAAATGACATCAAATTTATCAGAAATAGAGTGTAGACATCGTTAATGTTGTAAATGACTATTGTAGCTGGAAACGGCTGATTTTCAATGGAATATCTACATAGGCGTACAGAGGCCCATTATCAGCAACCATCACTCCTGTGTTCCAATGACACGTTGTGTTAGCTAATCCAAGTTTATCACTTTAAAAGGCTAATTGATCATTAGAAAACCCTTTTGCATTTATGTTTGCACAGCTGAAAACTGTTGTTCTGATTAAAGAAGCAATAAAACTGGCCTTCTTTAGACTAGTTGAGTGTCTGGAGCATCAGCATTTGTGGGTTTGATTACAGGCTCAAAATGTCCAGAAACAAATAACTTTATTTTGAAACTCGTCAGTCTATTCTTGTTCTGAGAAATGAAGGGTATTCCATGCGAGAAATTGCCAAGAAACAGAAGATCTCGTACAACGCTGTGTACTACTCCCTTCACAGAAGAGGGCAAACTGGCTCTAACCAGAATACAAAGAGTGGGAGGCCCCAGTGCACTACTGAGCAAGAGATCAAGTACATTAGAGTGTCTAGTTTGAGAAACAGACGCCTCACAAGTCCTCAACTGGCAGCTTCATTAAATAGTACCTGCAAAACACCAGTCTCAACGTCAACAGTGAAGAGGAGACTCCGGAATGCCGGACTGGATTGTTAATGTATTTGCTATCGCATTCTGAATGCCTGTAATCGGTAGATGTTGTTTACTTCCTGACAGAGTGCATTGTCTGACCTCAACAGTAACCAGACGCACGGTTTGCATCCTGACAGAATGCATCGTCTGGTCTCAACAGTAACCAGACACACTGTTTGCTTCCTGACAAAATGCATTGTGTGGTCTCAACAGTAACGAGACACATTGGGACATTTTCACAACCTAACAGCATTCACTGATTACACACAACATGACGGAAGACCAAATTATCCCCAAAATATTCTAAAGTCTGTGTTCCCCCTGAACAGGAGTCCTGTGTCTGGTGATACTGCTAATACCTTTAAAAAATAATTACATCCGAAACAGGAACATCTTTATCGACAACAACAAAACCGAGTCCTATCTCTGCCAGCCTCACAGTACCACACACTGATCCTGCTCTGACAACTTCCTGCTGGGTCCCCCATCTCCCAGCCCTGTTACTAAGGCAACGTCAGGTGAAGCTAGGTGATAGCCGTTCAACATATACATTTTTCAAGGTGTGATTTAGATCAGGGAGAGTCCAGTCTTTGATGGTGAGCGTACCTGTCTGATGTTAATGACGCAAAGTTTTGATCCGGATCAAACATTTCCAAAGAGTGACATGGAAAGGCAGCAGCGATGTGGTTGATGTGGATCCTGCAGTTTGTAACCACTAGCATAATTCATCCTCTTCCTTATGCTTCATTAGCTACAGCTTAGTAGCTGTGGTGCTCCCAAAAGTCTAGTTAGCAGTCTGATCTCACTGTGAAGCGCTCTGTGGCATTGTTGGCATTGTTAAAAGCCCACTGACTCAGAGCCAAGTCAAGTTTGATATGCGTGAGTATGGCACTGTTAGTCTGGGGATAAATGTATCTCCAAAAACATTACCCCCCCTCGCCCCCACCCCCGCTCAGCACCCCTTCACATTCTGTCAGAACCCAGGTGAATCTATTGCTCACCCAGCCGTCAACGAGGACAGAGACCATTGTTTTAAATGAAATGTAGTCTAGTAGTGGGATGGTTCAGGGAGTCATGGTAACAGCAGGCCAACAGTAGACCACTCACAGAACAACGACAACAGAGCTTTTACTGCATCCCACAGGTAAGTGAAATCCCTGAATTCAACAGTAATACATAGCTAATACATCATCTGTAATCCACTGCTGTGTCCGCCTCTCTTTTGGGTCTAACTACTGTTTCATCACAGCTCTGCTGATGACAGAGGACAGATGGACAGATGCTCCACCACCTCGTTAGTTGGTTAGTACTTAGTAATTAAGTATAGAACAACTGGCTGTTGGAACAGCTTCTGCGCTTGGAATAAAAGTTCAAGAGAGAATACAACACTCTCTCTCCCCTCCCTCCCTCTCTCCGTCACACTCTCTCTCCCCTTCCTCCCTCTCTCTGTCTCTCCCTCTGTCCCCTGTGTTGTAACATTATGCTGCCTCACTCCCAATGGAGGGTGCACCGTTACAGGCTCAGAACACAACAAACACACCATCACCACCACCTGCACAATTTCTTCCCCTCCCACAAGACAACTAATGTTCAGGCCCACAGTGCAACAGTGACCCCTAGAGGCTGTGAGTGACAGTGTCCTTCCATTCACCTGAGAGATTATTTTACGCAATGAGATGAATTATTAAAAAATGTCGCACTCAATCAAACTCTTTCTCTACCGCCGTCTCTATATCTCTGTCTGTCTGTCTGTCTATACATTATATATACTCTCTCTCTCAAGCTGTTTTATTTGCATGAAAAACATTGTGTCAATATTGCAAAAGCAACAATGTATACAATATACAATATACATTGTAATAAAAAAGTTAAAATGTTAAGATAAAATCTATGTCTCTTCATTTATCTTTCTCTCCACATCTCTCTCTCACTTTTTTGTGTCTCTCTCTCCTGAGAAGAAGGATGTCTTGATTGCTTACATTTTCCTAAGAGGTATAATAGTAGTGGTCTTGTGTGTGTGACTGATAAACTCTGGTTCAGATAAAGAGTTTACGATTTTTTTGTAACAAGACAGGGGGTTCATCATTGCCTGACGACGCTCAGTCCTTCATTGATCTTCTGCATTGGTTCCTGTGGAGCAGAGTATCATGTTCATACTGGCTCCTTCAGGGAAAGCAGACAAGAGGCTGCTTAACTTCTGTAATGAATGACTTACCTCAGATTGAAGCGTACTTGACCTTTCTGTTCCTAATCTAAGTCTGCATTGAGTTGAGCACTTCACTGCCAATGTGAAAAACCTGTCAGAGAAAAACACATCTGGATTTGTGAATGGCTGGTAAGAATTTACAGTGTGGGCTGTGAACAGTGACTCCAATAATAATTCACAGTAGTCAACTGACAAGAGAATCAATCCTTCCTCCCCTCACTCTGTCAAACAGATAACAGACAGACAATCAGCTGTCCTCCCCTCACTCTGTCAAACAGATAACAGACAGACAATCAGCTGTCCTCCCCTCACTCTGTCAAACAGATAACAGACAGACACATCAGCTGTTGAGAAGGAAAGAAATTCCACAAATTAACTTTTAACATGGCACACCTGTTAATTGAAATGCATTCCAGGTGACTACCTCATGAAGCAGGTTGAGAGAATGCCAAGAATGTGCAAAGCTGTCATCAAGGCAGTGGGTGGCTAAGGTGTGTCCAAACTACTGTATATAAGTGTGTGAGGGAGATTAATTGTGTTCTTTTTTGGGGGGGGGGACAGCTCGGACTAAAGTAGTTCAATTATGTATGGAGAACAGTGTGGGTTCAGACGCATCTCGTGGGATAGGGGTATGTAGTTGGATTTGTATTACAAGGCTTTGCGTCAGTGCCTCCTCAAAAAGTGACCCGTTCCTGTCTTTCTCCTCCCCAGTAGGTGCTACACTATAGTACATGTCATTTAGCAGATGCTTTTATCCAAAGTAACTTACATTCATGCATGCATACATTTTTACGTATGGGTGGACCCAGGAATCAAACCCACAGTGCAAGTGCCCTCTACCAACTGAGCCATACAGGCCCACTCCCAGTAGGTTCCTCTGCTCTCCTGTGATTAGCCCCTGGTAGAGTGAGCAGTAACATAGCTGATAGCCAGTTAGAGTATTATTTTGGAGACGGGAGTATTGGTTGCTAGTTCTGTCATCATGCCCACATGAGAGAGCTAATTCCCTGATCTCCCTATGCTGGCTACATCATAGATATTTACATCACTGTGTACGTCACAGATCAGTCTGATCTAAGCAGTCTGATCTAGTCTGCTTTTGGGGATAGCATTGTTGGGTGGGGTGGGGCTGTTTATAACCATGTACCAAGTGTGGTAATGACAATGTCTCTTACAGAGATCCTTCTATTCTTAGTGAACAAGAGAAGAGTCAAGTTGATGTCAAAGTGTTTCCACTACAGCCTTTCTGCACACTTTGTCTAAATATTCCTCACACGCACACACACACACACACACACACACACACACGAGCACACACACACACACACACAATACATGGGGTGATATAGTTTAGACAAAAGTGGTTTTAAAAGGTTAATCGTTTTTATAAAAGAGCAGAGAGAGAGAGAGAGGGAGAGACAGTGAAAACAGAGAAAGTGTGTCTGTGAGCTTGTTAGGTGAGCCAGAGTCTGAACAGATGGAGATTAGAGACAGTGTCCTGTTACAGGTGAACAGCCCTGCTCATGATGTTACACACATCTCTGTCACGGCCAGTGTGTGTGTGTGTGTGTGTGTGTGTGTGTTCTTTGAACATCGGGCCCAGAGTCACTCTCTACCAAGGTCTGCATTCTCCCTCACACCTGGAGAACCACCTGTTCTCCAACCTGACCCAACCTCTGCCCTAGGACACACACACACACACAGGATCGCATCACAAGCTACTTCTGTCTCGTCCACACCCCCACCTCCTACTAGAAACACATGTGTTGGCAGATCCAGTGAGCGAAGTCTCAATGTAGTCTATCATTGCCAATCAACAAGGTTGATTTTCAAACCATTTTAATCTTCAAATCATATGAAACTCCCACATATTCCCATGATTATCCTATTTTCCCATAGTTGAATCAATATACCGTAAATCCCTGTGTCGTACCGGGCAGGATTGGAATGAGATTTAGAAAAGCGAACAACAGATGACCTCGGTGCCTCAAGAGAGGAGTGTCTGACACCTTCTGGTTACAATGTAATTCCTCCATTCACACACACTCACAAATGCACACGCGCTCACACACACACACAAACACACACACACAATCACGTACAAACCTGCAATGCTTAATCACGAAACCCAGGAAATTATGTTCACATCCCTACACATTCATACAGTACATACACACATAATCTGTCTCTCTCTCTCACACACACACAGAGCGAGTGTTGAATGACGGCACTGAGGACTCTCTAGCCTCCCACTGAAACACCCACAGGGTTTCTCTGTCTCTCTCATCAACAAACACTTGTTTGTTTTCATATTCAGAACTCACTAATCCTGATCTCTCTCTCACACACACACACACACACACACACACACACACAAGAATTTGTTTGTTCTCATATTGATAATTAATGAATGTTGATCAGACAGAATGTTTGATAAGGTTTCCAGTCTGAGCTAGGATAGGCAATGGGGGAGATGACAATTTCTTTTGTCATAAATAGTTGATGTACCTGACGGGCCGCCCCCCAGGTGGTAAGGGTAGGTAACAACACATCTGCCACTATGATCCTCATCACGGGGGCCCCTCAGGGGTGCGTGCTTAGTCCCCTCCTGTACTCCCTGTTCACCTACGACTGTTTGGCACAACTCCAACGCCATCCTTAAGTTTGCTGATGACACAACAGTGGTAGGCCTGATCACCGACAACGATGAGACAGCCTACAGAAAGAGGAGAGCAGAGACCTGGCAGTGTGGTGCCAGGACAACAACCTCTCTCTCAATGTGAGCAAGACAAAGGAACTGATCGTGGACTACAGGAAAAGGAGGGCCGAAAACACCCCCATTAACATTGACGGGGCTGAAGTGGAGCGGGTCGAGAGTTTCATGTTCCTTGGTGTCCACATAACCAAACTACCATGGTCCAAACACAAAGGCAGTTGTGAAGAGGACACAACAACATATTTCCCCCTCAGGAGACTGAAAAGACTTGGCATGGGTCCCCAGATCCTCAAAAGGTTCTACAGCTGCACCATCGAGAGCATCCTGACCAGTTGCATCACCGCCTGGTATGGCAACTGCTCGGCATCTCACCGTAAGGCTCTACAGAGGGTACATCACTGGGGCCAAGCTTCCTGCCATCCAGGACTTCTATATCAGGCAGTGTCAGAGGAAGGCCCTAAAAATTGTCAAAGACTCCAGCAACCCTAGTCATAGACTGTTCTCTCTGCTACCGCACGGCAAGCGGTACCGGAGAGCCAAGTCTAGGACCAAAAGGACCCTTAACAGCTTCTACCCCCAACATTGACCCGGTACCCCCTGTTATTGTAAAGTAATTTTTTTTGTGTTCCTTTTTTTAACTTTAGATGATTTAGTAAATATATTCTTAACTCTATTTCTTGAACTGCATTCTTATTTAAGGGCCTGTAAGTGAGCATTTCAGGGTAAGGTCTACACCTGTTGTATTCAGCATTTCACGGTAAGGTCTACACCTGTTGTATTCAGCATTTCACGGTAAGGTCTACACCTGTTGTATTCGGCGCATGTGACAAATACAATTTGATTTCATTTGTAATAATATTACATACAGAGAACATATCTCCTATCACTCCTGTGACTGAAGATAAAGTACCTACACACACACACACGGAGGTTAGAGAACAGGGACAGGCATGGCACAGCACCCCTGGAGCAGTTTAAAGGTTAGGTGCCTTGCTCAAGAGCACAACGTCAGGAGACAACATGTAGGATTCAACACCTCTGGTTGCTGACTCACATCTCGCCAGACTCAGGATTCAAACTGGCTTTCTGGCCTGCCTCTCTATCATCAATCAATAAAATGTATTCATAAAGTCTTTCTTACATTAGCTGATGTCACAAAGCATGGTGGCTAGGAAAAAATCCCTAGAAAGGCCGGAACCTAGGAAGAAACCTAGAGAGGAACCAGGCTATAAGGGGTGGCCAGTCCTCTTCTGGCTGTGCCGGGTACAGATTATAACAGAACATGGTCAAGATGTTCAAATGTTCATAGATGACCAGCAGGGTCAAATAATAATAATCACAGTGGTTGTAGAGGGTGCAACAGGTCAGCACCTCAGGAGTAAATGTCAGTTGGATTTTCATAGCCGATCATTCAGAGTATCTCTACCGCTCCTGCTGTCTCCAGAGAGTTGAAACAGCAGGACTGGAACAGGTAGCACGTCCAGTGATGTTACCCCTTGGCTACCTGCCTAGAGTATGAGTGGCTGTGCATATCATGTACTGTATACAGTTGAAGTCAGAAGTTTACATACACCTTAGCCAAATACATTTAAACTCAGTTTTTCACAATTCCTGACATTTAATCCTAGTAAAAATTCCCTGTCTTAGGTCAGTTAGGATCACCACTTTATTTTAAGAATGTGAAATGTCAGAATATTAGTAGAGAGAATTATTTATTTCAGCTTTTATTTATTTCATCACATTCCCAGTGGGTCAGACGTTTACATACACTCAATTAGTACTTGGTAGCATTGCCTTTAAATTGTTTAACTTTGGTCAAACGTTTCCGGGTAGCCTTCCACAAGCTTCCCACAATAAGTTGGGTGAATTTTGGCCCATTCCTCCTGACAGAGCTGGTGTAACTGAGTCAGGTTTGTAGGCCTCCTTGCTCGCACATGCTTTTTCAGTACTGCCCACAAATTTTCTATGGGATTGAGGTCAGGGCTTTGTGATGGCCACTCCAATATCTTGACTTTTTGTCCTTAAGCCATTTTGCCACAACTTTGGAAGTATGCTTGGGGTCATTGTCCATTTGGAAGACTCATTAGCGACAAGGCTTTAACTTCCTGACTGATGTCTTGAGATGTTGCTTCAATATATCCACATAATTTTCCTACCTCATGATGCCATCTATTTTGTGAATTGCACCAGTCCCTCTTGCAGCAAAGCAACCCTCACAACATGATGCTGCCACCCCCGTGCTTCACGGTTGGGATGGTGTTCTTCGGCTTGCAAGCCTCCCCTTTTTTCTTCCAAACATAACGATGGTCGTTATGGCCAAACAGTTCTATTTTTGTTTCATCAGACCAGAGGACATTTCTCCAAAAAGTACGATATTTGTCCCCATGTGCAGTTGCAAACTGTAGTCTGGCTTTGTTATGGCAGTTTTTGGAGCAGTGGCTTCTTCCTTGCTGAGCGGCCTTTCAGGTTATGTTGATATAGGACTCGTTTTACTGTGGATATAGATACTTTAGTGCCTGTTTCCTCCAGCATCTTCACAAGGTCCTTTGCTGTTGTTCTGGGATTGATTTGCACATTTCACACCAAAGTACGTTCATCTCTAGAGAACAGAACACATCTCCTTCCTGAGCGGTATGACGGCTGCGTGGTGCCATGGTGTTTATACTTGCGTACTATTGTTTGTACAGATGAACGTGGTACCTTCAGGCGTTTGGAAATTGCTCCCAAGGATAAACCAGACTTGTGGAGGTCTACAATTTTTTTTCTGAGGTTTTGGCTGATTTCTTTTGATTTTCCCATGATGTCAAGCAAAGAGGCACTGAGTTTGAAGGTAGGCCTTGAAATACATCCACCGGTACACCTCCAATTGACTCAAATGATGTCAATTAGCCTATCAGAAGCTAATGACATCATTTTCTGGAATTGTCCAAGCTTTTTAAAGTCACAGTCAACTTATTGTATGTAAACTTCTGACCCACTGGAATTGTGATGCACTGAATTATAAGTGAAATAATCTGTCTGTAAACAATTGTTGGAAATATGACTTGTGTCATGCACAAAGTAGATGTCCTAACCGACTTGCCAAAACTATAGTTTGTTAACACAAGTTTTAATGACTCCAACCTAAGTGTATGTAAACTTCCAACTTCAACTGTATATAGGAAATATAGGTCGGCATGGTGATTCAGGACAAGCATCCAACAACCAAGCCCAAAGTAGACATGTGTTTGATGAACAGATGACAGAATATACATAGAAACCATACACTGGAAATAATAAGAAGTCTGGTTATAGATGGACACATCTGCTTGTTTCTGTCATATGCTAGACAGACATCTGAGTAGAGGAAGGAATGTACAGGTAGTGTGTGTGTCCTTGTATTACTGACTGCACAGAAGATGCGGACCCCGGCACACTACAGGCCTAGGCTACGAGAGTCGGTAGAAACCGACCCATGCCCTTCTGAATCACAATCTCTTTCCCCTTACCTTTGTCAGGTTCTAAACAAACAAAGTAAAAGCTCAAAACAAGTTTATTCCCCCACTGGGTGAAACTGTCTCCTCCTTGCACATCTAGGCAGCCAATACATATCTGTTGCTAGGCAGGAACTTAGGTGGGGTGTGTGTGTAATAGGACTGTTACTTGTCACTTCATCTGTCCGGACCTCGGCCCACATTCCTCACTCCTCCAATGACATCCTGTGTTCTGCTACAGTCGGTATCTGTGGATAATACATCCCTGTGGTCAGGTTAGGTACACTTCTCTCATCCCAAGGCCCATCTACACCCCACCCCTTTGTGAACACCCTCCTACAGTGAAAACTTTGGGTCCTCACTTTATCTGACCGGACCTCAGCCCACATTCCTCACTCCTCCCTAATCCACAGCTATCCAACCTTATCAGTGACTAAAACCATACTGTTACCCTTTTGCCCTCTCCACAGGATTCCTGAGATTTAACAATAACATTATCCATGTAATGTAGTTCTAGTATAGTAACATGAATTAGTATATATTTCAAGCTGATGGGCTTGTCCTTGGTCTTGCAGGTAGTGCAGATTTTAAAAAGATTGTTACAAATGATTTCCTTCTGAAACCTTGAATGACACACAAACCAGACGACAGTAATATTAAGAGATCACTTTCTTGGTCAATTGTACAGAAGGTCCAACTGAAATTTGACTTCCACTTTTAACCCAACACCTGCCACACAGGGCGCTGTTGTTGTGGGGGGGATAACTGCCTTGCTCAAGAGCACAACGACAGGCTAGGATTTGATACCAGCAACACTCCAGTTGCCAGCTCACTTCGCGCCAGATGTTTCCCGTAAGACCTGGGATTCAAACTGGCAACCCTCCGGTTCCTGGCTCTCCTCTTTAACCGCTAGGCTAGATATTTGTGTCCTTAAGTTAATACCATGGAGGCTGTTGAGAGTGGTTTGTGGCACTGGGCGCACAGCAGGGAGGTCTACCAATTAACCTGCACACACACACACACACACACACACACACAAATACAGTCACTTGCAGGTTTCAAACAGAAACCTGAGAATCCGGCATGAGTAGAGAGATGAAGAGAGATGAAAGACAGAGAAAGGAGAGAGTAAAGAGAGAGCGTGCTGTGCTCTCTCAGTGTGTCTGTTTAGAGAAGGGTTGGAGACAAGAACGCTCCTGCAGGTTGGCGGAAAGAGGAATTTGCTCTTTAAAGACTAAAAACACATCTCTTTCTGTTTTAGCCCCTGATGCTGTGCCTACCCTCATCTTCCCTGACATTTTGTGTCTCTCTCTCTCCCTCCCTCTCCAATTCAATTTAAGGGGCTTTATTGGCATGGGAAACATATGTTTACATTGTCAAAGCAAGTGAAATAGATAATAAACAAAAGTGAAATAAACAAAAAAACAAAACATTACACTTACAAAAGTTCATTTCAAATGTCATGTCTGTATACAGTGTTGTAATGATATGCAAATAGTAGAATGCAAGTAGAAAAGTGAAAATAAATAAACAAATATAGGTTTTATTTACAGTGGTGTTTGTTCTTCACTGGTTGCCCTTTTCTTGTGGTAACAGGTCACAAATCTTGCTGCTGTGATGGCACTCTGTGGTATTTCACCCAGTAGATATGGGAATTTATCAACATTGGATTTGTTTTTTCGAATTCTTTGTTGGTCTCTGCATGCAGAGTCTCAGTCTGGTGTTTGTCCCATTTTGTGAATTCTTGGTTGGTGAGCAGACCCCAGACCTCACAACCATAACGGGAAATGGGTTCTATAACTGATTCAAGTATTTTCTGCCAGATCCTAATTGGTATGTCGAATGTTATGCTCCTTTTGATGGCCGTTCTTGCCTTGTCACTCAGATCGTTCACAGGTTTGTGGAAGTTACCTCTGCCGCTGATATTTAGGCCGAGGCATGTATAGGTTTTTTTGGTGTGCTCTAGGGCAACCTCTCTCTCTCCACACACACACACACACACACACACACAAATAGAAAAAAATCAGGCTCATGCCTGCTGAAAAGTTGTCAGGAACCAATTGGTCTGTGTGTGCTTACTACAAAGACTATAGTGTATGCCAGCAGGCAGCCTTCTTCATATGTAAATACACTTTTGTTGAGAGCTGTGAAGAGAGTGTTAAGAAATGTAAATGTGGTGTTTGGGAGTACATTTTTAAAATGTCCTTCTGAGATTTGTAAAGAAATTAGTTCTTCTTAATTTTTTCCTTTTCAATTTCTCATTTCATTTCCTTGGCTTGTAAATACGTTACAAATGGTTGAAACTCTAAGACCAGAAAAAGTGTACCTGTGGCTACACGGCTGAAAAGATTTAAAACTTTGAATCTCCACACGAGGTGAAGAAGATCAAGACTAGACCAGAACATTTGACAGTCTGCAGCTGTGCATGTAAAGGGATCAAGAACTTTGACTATCTACTATCTAAAAGAGGCAAGAAACTCACCTCAGACAATCACTGGTGAATCATTGAAGCCACAGACAACTAAGAAGGACATAGTGACCTCTGGTGGACAACCAGAGCCTTACACCCATTGAGTCCTTCGCACAGAAGGATTGAGTGGTTGCAACAGAGACACGATGAGCAAAGACATCTACACGTAAATACATTACATTTCTTACCCAGACGGGCGGTGGTTCATGTGCAAGGTCTATGACTAATGTGAGAATAGTTCTAGAATGTATCCACGATAAATGTCCCTTTTTTTCCCCTTTCTTACATATACCAATGTAACAGTATAGCTTCCGTCCCTCTCCTCGCACACATCAACAACTGACACCTATCGCTCCACAAAAGCCGCGGCCCTTGCAGAGCAAGGGGAACAACTACTTCAAGGTCTCAGAGCGAGTGACGTCACCGATTGAAACGCTGTTAGCGCGCACCCCGCTAGATAACTAGCCCTTTCACACCGGTTACACTCACCCCCCTTTTTGACCTCCTCCTTTTCCGCAGCAACCAGTGATCCGGGTCAACAGCATCAATGTAACAGTATAGCTTCAATCCCTCTCCTCGCCCCTACCTGGGCTCAAACCAGACGTCTTGTAAATACAGAGGCCAATCAGGAGAGACGTCTTGTAAATACAGAGGCCAATCAGGAGAGACGTCTTGTAAACACAGAGGCCAATCAGGAGAGACGTCTTGTAAATCCAGAGGCCAATCAGGAGAGACGTCTTGTAAATACAGAGGCCAATCAGGAGAGACGTCTTGTAAATACAGAGGCCAATCAGGAGAGACGTCTTGTAAATACAGAGGCCAATCAGGAGAGACGTCTTGTAAACACAGAGGCCAATCAGGAGAGACGTCTTGTAAATACAGAGGCCAATCAGGAGAGACGTCTTGTAAATACAGAGGCCAATCAAGACAGACGTCTTGTAAACACAGAGGCCAATCAGGAGAGACGTCTTGTAAATACAGAGGCCAATCAGGAGAAAAGTCTTGGGGAAAATCTGTTCATTTATTTTTTTCATTTTCTCTCCCTCCTTTAAAGAGGGAGTTGAAATTAAAAGTGACGTGTGAGGGAACACATGGCATCTGCTCCAGTGACTAGTGAATATGGGGCACAGTATTGACACCCAGAGTTACTCCAGAATGAATGAACACACACACACATACACTGTCATCACAGTTTGTTCCAATACTGACGCCTACTTGCCAAATCACATCCCATCAGTCCGTTCCATCTTGTCACTTTTCTTTCCCCATCTAGGAAACAAATGACTCAGCGTCCCCACCTCCCAAAACACTATCAAGATGGTGGTTAATAAAAATATCACTTTCTGTCTCTAAGCTTTAATTGACCAGACTGTCTCGTCGAGCCCGTAGTCTGTTTTCGTAGCTATATCTACTATGTGGTATATTTTGAACCGGTTGTTCAGTAGGCTGTATGTCTCAGCTACAGACTGTGTCCTGACTAGAAACATATATAGGCTGGTTAACTTGGTGTGTCACAACAGAACTCTAAATCCTTTAGGTATGTTACATCAGAACTCTAAATCCTTTAGGTGTGTTACATCAGAACTCTAAATCCTTTAGGTATGTCACAACAGAACTCTAAATCCTTTAGGTGTGTTACATCAGAACTCTAAATCCTTTAGGTGTGTCACATCAGAACTCTAAATCCTTTAGGTATGTCACAACAGAACTCTAAATCCTTTAGGTATGTCACAACAGAACTCTAAATCCTTTAGGTGTGTCACAACAGAACTCTAAATCCTTTAGGTGGGTCACAGTGAAGAAAGTTAAACAACACTGTCATGACTCTCCTGGTCGAGGATCCAAGGCCTCGGATGAGCTTGGAAATTGGCTGACAGCCAGTTCCCCTCTCTCCCACAGGAGAGGGGAGGCTGGGACCGTTTTATGACACCTCATGCCAATCGTGAATCTTATGCAGTAGAGAACACTCTCTTGCCTTTTAGTATCAATATTGGAATGTTTTTGTTACAGAGACATTTTATCAGACCTCAGGAGAAGACCCAGATGCAGACAGTGCAAAGTAACAAAAGTTTATTACAAAAACCGGGGGCAGGCAAACGACAGGTCAAGGACAGGCAGAGGTCAGTAATCCAGAGCAGAGTCCGAAAGGTACAGAACGGCAGGCTCAGGGTCAGGGCAGGCAGAGGTCAGTAATCCAGAGCAGAGTCCGAAAGGTACAGAACGGCAGGCAGGCTCAGGGTCAGGGCAGGCAGAGGTCAGTAATCCAGAGCAGAGTCCGAAAGGTACAGAACGGCAGGCAGGCTCAGGGTCAGGGCAGGCAGAGGTCAGTAATCCAGAGTGGTGTGACAAGGTACAGAACAGCAGGCAGGTTCAGGGTCAGGTCAGGCCAGGCAGAATGGTCAAAACCAGGAAAACTAGAAAACAGGGACTAGAGAGAAAAATAAGAGTATGGTAAAAATGCTGGTAGGCTTGACGGGACAAGACGAACTGGCAACAGACAAACAGAAAACACTGGTATAAATGCATAGGGGAAATTGGGAAAACGGGCGACACCTGGAGGGTGGTGGAGACAAGCACAAGACAGGTGAAGCAGATCAGGGTGTGACATGTTGACGCACCAAAAATTCTAACATCCAAAGAGTGAACTGGAACAAAGTGGAACAATATTTATAAGATAGGAATGTTAAGAATGGTCAGTGGGGGTCTAAAAAATAATCCTGTCATATTGCTTTTCATTTAGTGATGTTATTAAAAACTGTATGAACCAAATACTGTAACTTAGGAAGGAAACCCCCTTCGGCTGTTAAGTTTCCATGCAATATGACGTTAATACAACATGAAGAACGATGAAACTGTTTTTGTTAAGATAGAAAACTAACATCACATTCCTAACGAGATCATAGTTTTCATGTCCGTTGCACATTAGCTAAGCCACGCCCCGAATGAGGTCAGAAGAGTTGAGTGTCAGTGTGATGGAACCGCCCTTTTCAACCAGAGTGCTTAATTGGACTCGCTAAGAATTAACATACCAGACGTGAAGCGTGAGCTAAACGTTTCAAATGGTTGAAACTCTAAGACCAGAAAACGTGTAGCTGTGGCTACACGGCTGAAAATGTTACATATTTTGAATCTCCACACCAGGTGAAGAAGATCAAGACTAGACCAGAACATTTGACAGTCTGCAGCTGTGCATGTAAAGGGATCTAGAACTTTGACTATCTACCTGAGAAAAGAAGCAAGAAACTCACCTCAGACAATCACTGGTGAACATTGAAGGAAGCCACAGACAACTAAGAACGACATAGTGACCTCTGGTGGACAACCAGAGCCTTACACCCATTGAGTCCTTCCCACAGAAGGATTGATTGGTTGCAGAGACATCTACACGTAAACATTACATTTCTTACCCAGACGAGCGGTGGCTCATGTACAAGGTATATGATTAATGTGAGAATAGTTATAGAATGTATCCACGATAAATGCCCCTTTCTCTCCCTCTTTCCCCACCCCCTCTCCATTGTGTATCAAGCCGTCATATCTTGTCAGTCCACTAGGGACTTTTGTCTCATGTAAAGTGTGTATGTGTATTCCGTGTTATTATTTAGTTAGTTAGCAAATAAATAATTAAACACATTTGTGTAGAACTGAATAATCAGAAAAGGCTGGGGTTCTTGCGGATTCAAAAAGTCTGCAACATTCAGAATGAGACTGATATGAGGTAATGATTAATAAATGACTTAGATATATCTTACATATCATCTTGAGTTTAATGGAGATGCTAACTCGTTAAACAACTCTTCCCATGGTGCCCCAAATTCATAATGAGTTAATTGTTACCTGATTCATTTAAATCGAGTAACAATTAAACATAGTTAGTGGATTAAATAAATAATAGACATCAGATTAATGAAAGTTACGTCACGACAACACAATATTTAAGGAATGTAGTGTTTGGTAGCCTAGTGGGGCTTTAATAAGTTACAAACAAGGTATTCCAGAGGGTTAGACTCAGACTTTTAAATATCTTCAGCCCTCATTATAGACTATTCAGGGTAACACATGTCAGTAGTCTCACCACCCTGAGGACACGCCACCAATATAATTGCTGTCTGACCCCATGTACTTCGGATCTAAGAGGGAAGCATTCTCTCTGTGTGTGTGTGTGTGTGTGTGTGTGTGATATATATATATGTGCCTGCGTGTCAGTCTGTTAATTATGACATTACACAAGTTACTGACAAAGTAAACTAACAGACTTCATTAAACAGATGATTAGGCTCACTTTGTTTCAGATTTTTTTGTGTGACCAAAGAGGAGGAAAGAGCAAGGAAGGGAGGGAGGAATTAAACATTTATTAAATGTATATGTTTTTGTTACTGGCCTACACACAATACCCCATAATGTCAAAGTGGAATTATGTTTTTTTTAATTTTGTACAAATTAATAAAACATTAAAAGCTGAAATGTCAATAAGAATTCAACCTCTTTGTTATGGCCAGCCTAAATAAGTTAGGAGTAAAATGTGCTTAACAGTCACATAAGAAGTTGCATGGACTCACTCTGTGCAATAGTAATGTTTAACATGATTTTTGAATGACTACCTCGTCGCTGTACCCCACATACAATTATCTGTAAGGTCCCTCAGTCGAGCAGTGAATTTCAAATGCAAATTCAACCAAACACCAGGGAGGTTTTCCAATGCTTCGCAAAAAAGGGAACTATTGGTAGATGGGTAAAAAAAAAAATTTAAGCAGACATTAAATATCCCTTTGAGCATGGTGAAGTTTTTAATTACACTTTGGATGGTGTATCAATACACCCAGTCACTACAAAGATAAAGGTGTCCTTCCTAACACAGTTGCCTGAGAAGAAAGGAAACCGTTCATGGATTTCACCATGAGGCCAATGGTAACTTTAAAACGGTTACAGAATTTAATGGCTTATATAACAGACAACTGAGGATGGATCAACAACATTGGAGTTACTCAGCCTGGTCTCATATACTAGATCAAATCAAATCAAATGTATTTATAAAGCCCCCCTTACATCAGCTGATGTAACAGAGTGCTGTACAGAAACCCAGCCTAAAACCCCAAAAAGCAAGCAATGCAGGTGTAAAAGCACGGTGGCTAGGAAAAACTCCCTAGAAAGGCCAAAACCTAGGAAGAAACCTAGAGAGGAACCAGGCTGTGAGGGGTGGCCAGTCCTCTTCTGGCTGTGCCGGGTGCAGATTATAACAGAACATGGACAAGATTTTAAAATGTTCATAAAACAGGCAGAACAGTTGAAACTGGAGAAGCAGCACGGCCAGGTGGACTCGGGACATCAAGGAGTCATCAGGCCAGGTAGGCCTTGAGGAATGGTCCTAATGCTCAGGTCCTCCGAGAGAGAGAGAGAGAGAGAGAGAGAGAGAGAGAGAGAGAGAGAGAGAGAGAGAGAGAGAGAGAGAGAGAGAGAGAGAGAGAGAGAGAGAGAGAGAGAGAGAGAGAGAGAGGAAAAAGAAAGAAAGAGATAATTAGAGAGAGCGTACTTAAATTCGCACAGGACACCAGATAAGAGAAGAAATACTCCAGATATAACAGACGGACCCTAGCCCCCCGACACATAAACTACTGCAGCATAAATACTGGGGGCTGAGACAGGAGGGGTCGGGAGACACTGTGGCCCGTCCGGCGAAATCCCGGACAGGGCCAAACAGGCAGGATATAACCCCACCCACTCTGCCGAAGCACAGCCCCCACACCACTAGAGGGATATCTTCAACCACCAACTTACCATCCTGAGACAAGGCCGAGTATAGCCCACAAGATCTCCACCACGGCACCAGAAGCCAGTGACTCAGCCCCTGTAATAGGGTTAGAGGCAGAGAATCCCAGTGGAGGGGAACCGACCAGGCAAAGACAGCAAGGGTGGTTCGTTGCTCCAGTGCCTTTCCGTTCACCTTCACACTCCTGGGCCAGACTACACTCAGTCATAGGACCTACTGAAGAGATGAGTCTTCAATAAAGACTTAAAGGTTGAGACCCAGTCATGCGTCTCTCACATGGATAGGCAGACTATTCCATAATAATGGAGCTCTATAGGAAAAAGCCCTGCCTCCAGCTGTTTGCTTAGAAATTCTAGGGACAGTAAGGAGGCCTGCGTCTTGTGACCGTAGCGTACGTATAGGTATGTACGGCAGGACCAAATCAGAAAGATAGGTAGGAGCAAGCCCATGTAATGCTTTGTAGGTTAGCAGTAAAACCTTGAAATCAACCCTTGCCTTAACAGGAAGCCAGTGTAGAGAGGCTAGTACTGGAGTAATATGATCAAATTTTGGGGTTCTAGTCAAGATTCTAGCAGCCGTGTTTAGCACTAACTGAAGTTTATTTAGTGCTTTATCCGGATAGCCGGAAAATAAAGCATTGCAGTAGTCTAACCTAGAAGTTACAAACGCATGGATTAACTTTTTCTGCATCATTTTTGGACAGAAAGTTTCTGATTTTTACAATGTTACGTAAATGGAAAAAGTTGTCCTTGAAACAGTCTTGATATGTTCGTCAAAAGAGAGATCAGGGTCCAGAGTAACGCCTGAGGTCCTTCACAGTTTTATTTGAGACGACTGTACAACCATCAAGATTAATTGTCAGATTCAACAGAAGATCTCTTTGTTTCTTGGGACCTAGAACTAGCATCTCTGTTTTGTCAGAGTTTAAAAGTAGAACATTTTCCGCCATCCACTTCCTTATGTCTGAAACACAGGCTTCCAGGAGAGCAATTTTGGGGCTTCACCATGTTTCATCGAAATGTACAGCTGTGTGTCATCCGCATAGCAGTGAAAGTTAACATTATGTTTCCGAATGACATCACCAAGTGGTAAAATATATAGTGAAAACAATAGTGGTCCCAAAACAGAGCCTTGAGGAACACCGAAATGTACAGTTGATTTGTCAGAGGACAAACCATCCACAGAGACAAACTGATATCTTTCCGACAGATAAGATCTAAACCAGGCCAGAACTTGTCCATGTAGACCAATTTGGGTTTCCAATCTCTCCAAAAGAATGTGGTGATCGATGGTATCAAAAGCAGCACTAAGGTCTAGGAGCACGAGTACAGTTGCAGAGCCTCGGTCTGACGCCATTAAAAGGTAATTTACCACCTTCACAAGTGCAGTCTCAGTGCTATGATGGGGTCTAAAACCAGACTGAAGCGTTTCGTATACATTGTTTGTCTTCAGGAAAGCAGTGAGTTGCATACTAAACGTAAATAAAAACATGCATCCTGTTTGCAACAAAGCACTAAAGTAATACTGCAAAAAAAATGTGGCAAAGCAATTTAAATTTTTGTCCTGAATACAAAAGTGCTATGATTGGGAAAAATTCAATACAACACATGACTAAGTATCACTCTCCATACTCTCAAGCATAGTGGTGTCTGCATCATGTTATGGGTATAATTGTAATCGTTAAGGACATGGGAGTTTATCAGCATAACAAATAAAACGGAATGGAGCCCAGGCAAAATCCTAGAGGGAAAGCAGTTTAGGCCAAATCTACTTAGTTGCTTACCAAGAAGACAGTGAATGTTCCTGAGTGGCCGAGTTACAGTTTTTACTTAAGTCTACTTGAAAATCTATTGCAAGACCGGACATTGTTTGTCTAGCAATGATAAACAACCAATTTGACAGAACTTGAAGAATTTTGAAAATAATAATGGGAAAATGTTGCACAATCCTGGTGTGGAAAGGTCTTCGAGACTTACCCAGAAAGACACAGCTGTAATCACTGCCAAAAGGTGCTTCTACAAAGTATTGACTCAGGGGTGTGAATACTTATGTAAATGAGATATTTATGTATTTAATTTTCAATAAATCTGCTAAATATGGGGTATTGTGTGTGTAATATGGGTGAGAGAAAGAAATCTACTTAATCCATTTTGAACTCAGGCTGTAACACCAAAATGTGGAATAATTCAAGGGGTATGAATACTTTCTGAAGGCACTGTATCGCTGTGCTAATGAACACTTATGAACAGTTGTAAAGAGTTCTCAACATAGAGGTCTGTGTATTCTGACTGTCACCATCCCATAAACCTGGCTCTACACAGTGGTTACCAGCAGTTACCAAAGCTCTCTACCCAGGAAACAAATTGCTTTCCATCCCCACTGATCACATCACCAGTGGATCAGCTGACATCAAAGCACTGCACACGCACTCACACAGGCACACACAAAACCATTGAAGTGTTCTCACTTCACTTCCTAATGTCTCAAATAAAGCTATGAATGTTAGCCTCTTGAATGCTGTCTCTTTGAAATGTAAAAAAAAGGAAAAACCTGACAGAGACAAGAAAGATGAGTGCTACCTAGCTCCTGCTGTCTCTCGTGGAGTTTGGTGAGAAAGAGGTTCATTTGAAAATCTGCCTGTATCAGTGGCGGTCAGTGCTGTTTAAGATGAGGAAGGACAATTGTTTTTTTTTCATGAGCATGGTCTTATTTCAATTACAGCATATTGGAACACTGTCATTTGTAGGTGCACACAGGACAAGTGACAAATTTGATGTGACCGCCTTACACACTCTTGCCTGCATCTAGCTGATTGGGTGCAATCATTAGTCCAACAGTTGCAAACAAGAGTTTCAATTGGTCAAATTCAGGCATGTTAATCGCCGTTTTGTTCCGTTTGCTTCCATTTAAGAAATGTTTTTCAACAGAATCAGCAGAATGAATACACCCCTGATCACACGTAAACACAGTTCACTTTCATAGCAGCCATGTTGTATTCCTCGCATGCGCTCTCCGCTTCTCACCTCTTCCCTTCGCTTGACTTCAATGCACAACACATCAGCTGTATGTGACCTGGCGCAAAAACATTTACACACAGCCTACATCATTGTCACCATATTTGATAAAGTAACGTTGTAGCTAATATAAACTAACTCGTTAGTAAACCCGCTACAATCATGCAGTAACGTTACAGTATACAGTCAGTAAGCAGTTACACCGGCAGGCCCCGGTGGCAATAAATTTGTAAAACCAGAAGCTTACCTTGACTTGGAAGAGTTCCAGTGTTGTGTTGGATAGTCATAGCCAGCTATCTAACATAGCATCCCTCTGTTTGAACAGGTTGTTTCAGTAGGCTGAACTAGCTTGCTGCATTTTGGAAGAAATTAATCTGTTCAAAACTGTTCAACTATTGTCTTTCTCTCTCTTTGAGTCAACTACTCTCCACGTTTTATACACTGCAGTGCTAGCTAGTAGCTTATGCTTTCAGTACTAGATTAATTATCTGATACTTTCATTGGGTGGACAACATGTCAGTTCATGCTGCAGGAGCTCTGATGGGTTGGAGGATGTCCTCTGGAAGTTGTCATAATTACTATGTAAGTCTATGGAAGGTGGTGAGAACAATGAGCCTCCTAGGTTTTGTATTGAAGTCAATGTACACAGAGGAGGACGGAAGCTAACTGTCCTCCGGCTACACCATGGTGCTACCCTACAGAGTACTGCTGAGACCTTCTTTGCAGAATAGTGTGTTTTAATCAATTATTTGGTGACGTGATTATATTTATTATAGTTTTATCTAAAAATTATAACTTTTAAAATGTCTTATTTTTATGAAATTCACTGAGGAGTATGGTCCTCCCCTTCCTCCTCTGAGGAGCTTTCCTTGGCCTGTGTGTATGAGTGGTTTGTGCGGTGTGTCTTCTCTCATCATCACACATTGAGATCATTCTTTTGGGAACTGTGTAATTTAAGGGCTGGGGCGCAGTGCATGGTGTAATCCACACTGTATCCCTTAAACAGCTATTTGATTACCTTGATGTTCCACAATACAGCAAATTATGTTTATTGGAATCCTTTGCTAATAAGATTGTTTTCTTTTTCACTGTTGAATGAGTGAGTGTGCCGTTCTTTCCATGAACTGTTGGAGAAGTCCTGGTTTTACCCTCTGAATTGACTGAAAAGCTATTAGATCTGTCTACAGCAGGGGGAAGAGTTAAGCATGTGCTGTGAACTGAACGGATCGGATTTCATACTGTGTTCTTTCTCCATTCCCTGCTTTCACCTTAGATAAACAGAGGGAAGGAGAGAACTGAGAGGGGTAACGAGAGAGCGAGAGAGAGTGAGAGAAGAGAGCTTGTATTGGGAGATGAAGCCCAGTGGAGGTGTCTGAAGTTCTCTCTCTCAATACTCAGTGGAGGTGTCTGAAGTTCTCTCTCAGTACTCCGTAAGGCTACTCAGCTGTATGCCTGGTCGTGATAGGAGTAGCGTTTTCCACCACTACAGGTCTTCATCATGCTTGAACAAAGATAACATGTCTGTTTACTGACACACTAGCTTCTTTTATCTGTTTAAACGTCCCTTTCAGAGTACCACAACCACATCTCTCAAGACATTATTACAGTGCAGGGAAGCAGAGACAGAGACTACAGCTTCACTCACTGCTCTTATGTTTTCCATTTAGATAGCCCTCATTTCGCTACTGACCCCTTTGATGTCCTGACTGCGCTCAGAGGAGAGACGGACAGACAGAGTAGAAAGAGAAAGGGGGAAAGTGAAAGGGAGAAAGAGAGAGCAGAACCTGTTCTTTTCTTTTGATCGTCAGGTCTGTGAGTGTCTCGTTGTGTTAGATAATGAGAGAGTTGATGGTGTCTGTGTCAAACTCTTCTGAAGTCAGGTCAGAACGAAAACAAAGTTTCCATCTGTGCGTGTGCGCACATGTGTGCGTGTGCGCATGTGGTGCGTTTGTGTGTTCCCTCAGGCGGGGGGTCCTTCTGGCTTTCATCTTTAATGAAGCGACGGGTTAGCTGACTGACTGTGAAGTTGTTTAATCCAGCAACATCGTCCTCTTTAACAGAAGAAAGGTTGCCGGTTCAAACCCCAGTTGTACCTTAAGACTTCTGAAGTCTATTGGTTTGTGTTTGGGAGGACTGGACAGTAATGGCTTCCTCTCCTTGAGTCTTTGAAACGTCCCTTTTCAGTACTGATGTGAAATCATTCAACAGGTGACTAGACCAAATACCTGGTAGGCATCTGTAGTGTATTAGTGACACCTAGTGGTGCCATACCAGCGGGGACTATGAGGCATGTGAGGACAGGGTGAGGCTTGGGGTATCCAGTTAGATGGGTTTTGAGACCAGGAATAAAACTACAGGTCAATGAGTCAAGTCGATACATTACAAATGGCAACGAGGAAATAAAAATAAACATTATCCACTCAAGAAGCTGAGTGAGTGCAGGAAAAGTTCATTTGTAAATGGACTAGCCTAAAATCTAGCCCAACCGTTCAGTTAACAGAGCCAACCAGAAAACAAGTGCGTAAGTTAGCAAAAGAAGCCAAGAACAATGGCACTGAGCTTACCTTCTCTTCCCTTGTTTGATGTGCATTCTGACGCAGCCAGTGTTGGTTTGCTATGGGCAAAATGGATTAATAGTTTCAAACTGTTCATCACTGATTCAGGAGTCAAAGATGCAGCAGGAAAACAAGCTCTTGTATTGCACTTGGGATGACCAGAATACATCCACCACGTTAGAGGACATGGGGGGAAGACAAGGACTATGAGATGGTGTTGACAAATTTAAACGAGTACTTCACTCCATAAAAAAAAAAAAAAAAACATTCCCTATGAAAGACATTTGTTTAGGCAAGCTGAACAAGCACAGGAGGAAATCAGTGGACACGTTTGTGAGCAGACAAACAGTTGGCTGCTACATGTGAGGGACCTCGCTCTCACCGCTCTAATGGATAGAGCAAGAACAATGGAGGCTGTTGACCAGCAGGCGGCCAGAATGGAAAGACAATGTCAACGCAATTCAACAGGGGAAAAGTGAACAAAAACAACTCAGACAGGAATGGAACAAAATGGAAAGCAAGTTGTTCTTCATCTAACAAGGACCATCTAATGATGACCACGCTGTCAATTATTTATTTTTTTAACCTTTATTTAACTTGGCAATTCAGTTAAGAACAAATTCTTATTTACAATGACGGCCTACACCGGCCAAACCTGGACGATGCTGGGCCAATAGTGCGTCGCCCTATGGGACTCCCAATCACAGCCAGTTGTGATACAGCCTGGATTCAAACCAGGGTGTCTGTAGTGATGCCTCTAGCTCTGAGATGCAGTGTTTTAGACCTCTGCACCACTCGGGAGCCCAAATTCTTCAGATGTGGTCAGGAGGACAAGCCATCCAATGATGGCTCCGCTGTCAAATGCTTCAGATGTGGTCAGGAGGGTATGGTATAAAAATGACAAGATTATGTTATAATACTGTTTATGCATCGAATGGTTGTTTTATGCAATAGAATAGAGTTCTTGGAACTCTCTCATCTGTGTCTGTGTGAACTCAGTTGAGCCTCTGCTTGGGCTGGCAACTGATTAAGTGATGGCTAGGTGATAAAACCAAAAGCCACATTCCATTCTATGACTAGTGGTGCATGTGAGGGAGATGTCTCCGGTCTGACTACGTCTGCATTTCATAGACTGAATTAGTGTCTGTGTGAGGTACCAGGGACGAGATCTTTTATGAATAGCTGATAAGGAGAACCTTGTCTTGGGGGGTTGGGGGCAAACCCTGGTTTCCATACAATGAGAACAGTCTTCACAGCAGTCTGTTGTGAATTATTCATTTCTTTCATAACAATCCTAACCTTTTGACTCATTCCACACATCTGTTGTTTGTCACGTATTCAATAGGATGTGTCTTAACTATAAAATGCTGTGGCTTAGTTCTGCTGGTGGAACTCTTGGGCCAACACTCGAGAGTGTGTGGTGGGATTGACCAGTTTCATTTTTGCAATAATGAATCGATATCGAATAAAGACGATTGTTTGAAGAAATGACAAAGTCTCTCTCAATTGATTAGAATATTCCACGACAAGGGA
Source organism: Brachymystax lenok tsinlingensis (assembly GCA_030435695.1). Classification (NCBI taxonomy): domain Eukaryota; kingdom Metazoa; phylum Chordata; class Actinopteri; order Salmoniformes; family Salmonidae; genus Brachymystax; species Brachymystax lenok. The sequence continues at coordinate 42,033,884 of CM059816.1, forward strand.
AAGCCATCTAATGATGACCACACTGTAAAATGCTTCAGATGTGTTGAGGAGGACAAGCCATCTAATGATGACCACACTGTAAAATGCTTCAGATGTGTTGAGGAGGGCCATAGAGGATAGGCAAGTTCCATCACAAAAGGTGAACAATGCAACAAATGTGGCAAAGATAGACATTTCTCCAAAATGTGCAGGACAAAGACAAAACAGAATAAAAATCAAGTCACAAACATACGTGCTATACAAAATAAAACATACAATGACAATGATGAACACATGTTCACACTTCCCAGCAGTACTGATGATGCTAAAATACAGTTATTAGTCAATGGCCAGCCAGGTAACATGTTCATTGACTCTGGGGTTAGCTGTAATATTGTGGGACAGCAACATTCAGTCATTTGCAGACCAAATGCAATGTGCAATTGAAACCAACATCCAAGACACTTTACCCATATGGTTCAACACAACCATTAGCAGTTCAAATCAAATTAAATTTCATTGGTCACATACATATTTAGCAGATGTTATTGCGGCTGTAGCGAAATTCTTGTGTTCCTAGGTCCAACAGTGCAGTGGTATATCATTCACAACAATACACACAAATCCAAAAGTAAAAGAATGGAATTAAGAAATATATAAATATTAGGATGAGAAATGTCTGAGTGGCAATGACAAAAATACAGGAGAGTACAGTATAGACATATGAATGAGTAAAACAGTATGTAAACATTATTAAAGTGACTAGTTTTCCATTTAAAGTGACCAGTGATTCCATGTCTATGTATATAGGGCAGCAGCCACTTAGGTGCAGGGTTGAGTAACTGGGTGGCAGCTGGCTAGTGATGGCTATTTAACAGTCTGATGGCCTTGAGATAGAAGCTGTTTTTCAGTCACTCGGTCCCAGCTTTGATGCACCTGTACTGACCTCGCCGTCTGGATGATAGCGGAGTGAACAGGCTATGGCTCGGGTGGCTGATCCCCACCACCCTCTGGAGAGCCCTGCGGTTGTGGGCGGTGCGGTTGCCGTACCAGGTGGTGATACAGAACGACAGGATGCTCTCAATTGTAAAAGGTATGTGAGGGTTTTAGGTGACAAGCCAAATTTCTTCAGCCTCCTGAGGTTGAAGAGGCGCTGTTGAACCTTCTTCACCACACTGTCTGTGTGGGTGGACCATTTCAGTTTGTCCGTGATGTGTACGCCAAGGAACTTGAAGCCTTTTGAGGGCCTGTTCACTGCCTACATTACAACAGTTGTTAGTTCTGAGTCAGTCACTGCAGACATTCTAGTCATGAAAGATGCACAGACATCTGTACTGGGAAAGAGACATATGTACTGGGAAAGAGAACAGCAGTTGCTCTTGGCCTTTTGCACATAGGGCCAAAGGCACACAAACTCAGTCCAAGATTATGACAAAGACATTCAAAGCTGCACTGCAGGAGGAATACAAAAAAGGCTGTTTCACAGGACTGGGAAAATTGAAGAACTTCCAGTTAGGAATTAATTTAGATGAGACTGTCACATCTGTTGCACATCCAGTGAGCAGAATACCATTCAGTGTCAGGAAGCTGATTGAAGAGAAGATGAACGAGCTAGAGGACATGGATGTTACTGAGAAAGTGAATGGACCTTCACCATTAGCTGTAGTACACAAGAAAACCGGTGACATCAGAGTATGTGTTGACATGCGTAGAGCAAATGAAGCTGTTATGCTGTAGCGACACCCCCATCCCCGCCATCGACAAGATCCAGGAGGATATGTCAGGAACCGTGGTCTTCTCAAAGCTGGACCGAAAGTGGAGATATCATCAGTACAAACTGAAACCCGAGTCTCGTTCCTTGACAGTTGTGACTCACACAGGTTTGTGACTTTACAAGAGACAACGTTTACAACATTGTGTCTCCTCTGCTCCAGAGACATATCAACACATCATCCACCAAGTCCTACAAGACATAGAGGGGGTCCACAACATCTCAGAGGATATCATTGTGTTTGGGAAGAACACACAACACATCAAAAACAACTACACCAAGTCCTGAGACAACTTCAGGAGAGGGGGCTCACCCTCAACAGTGACAAATGTGATGTACATAGACATGGAATCACTGATCACTTGAATAATGTTTACTAATTTCATATGTACTGTATTTTAGTCAATGCCACTCAGACATTGCTGGTCCTAATATTTATATATTTCTTAACTCCATTCTTTTACTTTAGATGTGTGTGTATTGTTGTGAATTGTTAGATACTACTGCACTGTTGGAGCTAGGAACACAAGCATTTAGCTACACCTGCCATAACATCTGCTAAATATGTGTATGTGACCAATTTGACTTGTTCAACAGCCAAATTTGAACCAAACTACCAGATCTATCAGCCAACATGCAGCCAGGAGCTGAACCACACCAGCAGATGTAGGAGAGCAAATGAAAGCAAAATCCAGCAAGGGGATGAGATTCTGCTACAGCAACCAAAGCAGAACAAGTTGTCAACTACCTTCGAACCAGAGCCATAGACTGTCGTGGACAGGAAGGGGAATACTGTTGTCCTGGAGAGGAATAGCAAGAGGGCCATGCGACATGTTTATTTTGTGAAACTGTGGATACAACCACAGTCAGGACAATGGACTACAAGTGACAGAGACACTGACCGAGCAGAACCTGACACACTGCCTAGACAAGTGCCTGCACCTGACAAGGCCATTTAACTACAGCCTCGACCCCGAAGACTCAGACAACAAGCTAGACATGTTGATAGACATGTTGCCATAATGGAGTAGAATAATCTCCAGCACAGTCTCAATGGCAGGGCAGTCTACCCCTAGCCATCACAGAACATTTCTGGCAAGAAATCTTATTAAATAAACATTGTCAAGAAAAGAGTTCCAGCAATGTAACCAGTGTTATGGTTTGTAGTTTAAAGAGTTCCAGCAATGTAACCAGTGTTATGGTTTGTAGTTTAAAGAGTTCCAGCAATGTAACCAGTGTTATGGTTTGTAGTTTAAGGAAAATAAAAGTAGGACATTACAGTATGTTGTTGTTGGAAAATATGTAAATACTGTATATAAGAGATAATTTATTTTGAGTACTAGATAATGTTTTGTTACATTATAATGCATAGATCTGCAGTGTGGAGATGTGTCATAATGGTTAGCGTCATCATAATGGTTAGCGTCATCATAATGGTTAGCGTCATCATAATGGTTAGCGTCATCATAAGGGTTAGCGTCATCATAATGGTTAGTGTCATCATAAGGGTTAGCGTCATCATAAGGGTTAGCGTCATCATAAGGGTTAGCGTCATCATAAGGGTTAGCGTCATCATAAGGGTTAGCGTCATCATAATGGTTAGCGTCATCATAAGGGTTAGCGTCATCATAATGGTTAGCGTCATCATAATGGTTAGCGTCATCATAAGGGTTAGCGTCATCATAATGGTTAGCGTCATCATAAGGGTTAGCGTCATCATAATGGTTAGCGTCATCATAAGGGTTAGTGTCATTATAAGGGTTAGTCAAACATCTAAGAAGAGAAGGGATGCAGTGTATTAGTGACACCAAGTGGTAAAATACCAGCAGGGACTATGAGGCACATGAGGAACGGATGGAGCTAGGCTTGGGGTATTAAGTTGGATGGGTTTTGAGACCAAGAATAAAGTACAGGGCAATGATTCCCATGAGTCGGAGTCAAGTCGATACATTACAGCATTCATGTTGTTCTCACCTATCCTATGTTTTCATATCAGTGGAGAGGAAGGAAAGGAAATGAAATGAGGAAGCAATTTTAGACTAATTATGAACAGGCGGCTTTCGCTGATTCGAGCAGTGGTGTGTCATTGATGTGTCCGCAACTACCTGAGACACGTACAGTGTGGCTGTTGCCTCCACTTGGCAACGCATTTAACCGCAGTCTCAACCCAGCCAGACATCAAAGGACAAACACACGCACACTCTGAAGAGAGCTGCCATCTGTTGTCACCTTGACAGCTTTCTCATGTCTGTCCTTGTTCTTCTAAAGTACATCTCTATCATCTCTCTCTGTCTCTCCCCCACTCTCCCCCATCCTCAATCTTTGGTTTCTCCATCTCTCACCCTCGCTTTCACCCTCTCTCTCTCCCGCATCCTCCTGTCTTTGGTTTCGCCATCTCTCACCCTCACTCTCTCCTGCATCCTCCTCAGTCTTTGGTTTCGCCATCTCTCACCCTCGTTCTCACCCTCCCCCTCGCCCCCATCCACCTCAGTCTTTGGTTTCTCTAACGTTCCCTTTCTTCGCATCCTTAGGTTTCTCCCCTCTGTCTCTCCCCCTCTACTTTTCCTTTGGTAGCTTGGTGTATGTCTGGTTAAGAGCACTGCGGTGTGTGTAGGCCGCTGGAGGACTTTTAGAAGTCAGAGAGAGACCTCAGATTCCCCTCAAAGAGCCTCGGTCTCCATAGACGCACAACGCTCAGAGAAAACAAAAGGAGGGGTAGTATTTTTCTCAATTTCTGACTCAATCTCGTTCTCCCGCTCACTGACATTACCAGTCTCTACAGAGCTGTACAAACATGAAGAGTGATCAAAGTGTCTGAGGTGTCAGTCAGCCAGAAGAGAGAGACAAGAAGAGGGATGTGAGTGGAAGACATGATGAGCTGGTCACCATAGAAACATACATTCCATTACCCTCAGTCACATTTACCATGCCATGGTGAGCTGGTCACCATAGAAACATACATTTCATTACCCTCAGTCCCATTTACCATGCCATGGTGAGCTGGTCACCATAGAAACATACGTTCCATTAGCCTCAGTCCCAATTACCATGCCATGGTGAGCTGGTCACCATAGAAACATACGTTCCATTACCCTCAGTCACATTTACCATGCCATGGTGAGCTGGTCACCATAGAAACATACGTTCCATTACCCTCGGTCCCAATTACCATGCCATGGTGAGCTGGTCACCATAGAAACATACATTCCATTACCCTCAGTCCCAATTACCATGCCATGGTGAGCTGGTCACCATAGAAACATACGTTCCATTACCCTCAGTCCCAATTACCATGCCATGGTGAGCTGGTCACCATAGAAACATACGTTCCATTACCCTCAGTCCCAATTACCATGCCATGGTGAGCTGGTCACCATAGAAACATACGTTCCATTACCCTCAGTCCCAATTACCATGCCATGGTGAGCTGGTCACCATAGAAACATACGTCCCATTACCCTCAGTCCCAATGAGCTGGTCACCATAGAAACATACGTTCCATTACCCTCAGTCCCAATTACCATGCCATGGTGAGCTGGTCACCATAGAAACATACATTCCATTACCCTCAGTCCCAATTACCATGCCATGGTGAGCTGATTCAGCTACACAGTTGATATTATGTTCCATAAATGTTTGAACGTCAAATCACTGCGGGAGACAACAGAAACAACACTGACTTTTCAGACGGGAGCCAAGCCAGATCACAGCACACAGACAGAATACACTATCATCTTTGCTCCTTGGCTAGACGAAGATACAGTATTTCTGTGCTCCTTACAGGGGCATGTATTGGACCAAGAAAACAAAAAAATTGACAAAAATATTTTGTCTCTCTGTGTTTCCTAAATTTCCTTCAATTCGCCTAGAGGCTGAATGCATCTCACTGGAGAATCATCTTATAGAACAAAACAGCGCCTCTCTGTCTCAGTATGAGTAGTGTATCGATCTGATGCTGTCTGGTCAAAAAGAGTATGACATTGTTGTCGCTCATTGCCTTGAATGCAAGGGAAGCCAGCAAGCATTTAGCCAATCAGCGTTGAGCTAAGCTCAGCTGTGAATGGTCCTGGTGCACCAAAAAACAGTGTAAAGAGTGTAATATTTGTGTTGTGGAGAAATGACCAGGCAGGAGACGGGAGAACAGTCTCGTTTAGTCAAAAACCTCTCGTGCTCTACAGCCCCCGGCATAATAGTGCGCATGTCCATTTCCTATTAGGTGTAGTAACGAAACACTGCCGTAATACATTACTGCTTAGTAACAGCATAGTAACTAATATAAACAGTCAAACATCATTGACAGAAATAAACTTGAATTGTTGCATCTCGTTGCGTCGTTGTCCTCCGGTGGCTAGCTAGGTAGCTAAAATCTCCCTCTCCTAAATTAGCCATGGATGGAGAAAGGTATTTGGACTTGTGGTTTTACTTAATTCTCTGTACTGGCTGATGACTATAACGGTGATTGTAACCCAACCATAAATTCATACATTGTGCCCCTAGCCTGAGAGGATGTAAGTTGAACATGTAGCTAGATGTAGTATGCTAATGTTAACTAGCTGGTCTGGCACATCGCTGAACATGAAAGGAAGTAAGGCTAGCAAGTAAGCAATTTAGCCAGGTAGCCTAAAACAACAAAAACTACAAACCTGTATTGTATAACAGTCATAGGCGGTTGAGGCAACACGAAAGAGGAGGATGGCATTGGCGTAAGTCAACAGCTTTTCTACTTGCACACACACACACACACAAATCAATACAATGGACAGACACATCTGTAGCTTACGTTGATTGGACTAAATAGTTTTGGTATCTTTGAGTTGTAACTGTAAACTTAACATAGGTGACTAGAAGTTGAAATGTTGAAGTTGAAATGGTGCTGGAAGAGTGGAAGCAGCTCTTGTTTTCTTTGCAACTTTTGGTAACTCTCTGTGGTTCTAAATCAATAGTTGTTTAGCAGTCTGAAAATGTGGAAAACATGAACTTGCTTGACCATGCTGTAGGTCATGTAACTGTCTGTTACTGTACATGCAAAATGCTTTTTGGACTTCACCAGACAGACATTGCTTTCCGGTTTTGTAATGAAACAAAATGTGTGGTTGAATTTATTCTGCCACTGTGTCTTCTTATTGTCTCGGCCTTTAGGCCTATATATCACGGTGTCAAGACATATGAACAAACAGATTAAAGAACAAACAACGCAATTATCACAACACGTAGATTGTCATAGGGCTTTTTTTCTGGCTTCCTCTGTGATTTTACCCACGCACCACTATTGGCTCCTTGGCTAGACAAAGTGGAGTCTGTGCTCCTTGGTTAGACGAAAGGGAGTCTGTGCTCCTTGGTTAGACGAAAGGGAGTCTGTGCTCCTTGGTTAGACGAAAGGGAGTCTGTGCTCCTTGGTTAGACGAAAGGGAGTCTGTGCTCCTTGGCTAGACGAAAGGGAGTCTGTGCTCCTTGGCTAGACGAAAGGGAGTCTGTGCTCCTTGGCTAGACGAAAGGGAGTCTGTGCTCCTTGGCTAGACGAAAGGGAGTCTGTGCTCCTTGGCTAGACGAAAGGGAGTCTGTGCTCCTTGGCTAGACGAAGGGAGTCTGTGCTCCTTGGCTAGACGAAAGGGAGTCTGTGCTCCTTGGCTAGACGAAAGGGAGTCTGTGCTCCTTGGCTAGACGAAAGGGAGTCTGTGCTCATTGGCTAGACGAAAGGGAGTCTGTGCTCATTGGCTAGACGAAAGGGAGTCTGTGCTCCTTGGCTAGACGAAAGGGAGTCTGTGCTCCTTGGCTAGATGAAAGGGAGTCTGTGAACAGAGTGCAGTACTGGTTCCCTACTGGGTTGCAGCACAGTGCAACAGGTGCAGAGGCTGTGAAATTCCTCTAAAACAGTGTCTGCTAGATAAATATGCCCTTGTCAAAAGACTGATCAAGGGTGCATGAAGGAAAGGAGACAAAGTCTAAAGATGTTTCTTCACCTTGTCTCCTCTCTTTCATCTGTACGTACATGAAATAACCGGACAGCTGAGAACAACCACAATCTTGCTTTTTCAACTATCCCCTCTAAAGTCAATTCCCCTGATAACCTGAGTGTCAATGGTTCTCCTTAGTCCTGACAACTAGCAGGGAACATCTGTTCTGTGTCAACTCTCCCACCCACACGACCATGCTCAGCTGTGAGTGTGTCAGTGTTACTGATGCCATGGGAACCATGGAAACCTCTGGGCTTCCCAAGGAGCCATGTCTGTCTGTCTGTCTGAGATGCTGTGGAGTCACATCGCCCTCTAGAGGAGCCTCTGCATCATAGCAGAAACAGACCTGCTCCTGTATCAGACTACATTAAATCACTACAGAACAGCAGACTCTGGGTGTACCTAAATAGTCTAGAGGCGTGCTATTCTACACACACACACACACGTTTAGCACTCAGATTCACTGTTTCAGAATGTTCGGAGGGGAAATGAATGCTGAAATCCACCAGTGGGTGTAGGTGATACACGCAAGAACCAATACTTCTCATGTCATACTTATTAGTACGTTAGGGGCGGTGCCGTATATACACAGAGTGTACAAAACATTAAGAACACCTTCCTAATATTGAGTTTGCCCTCAGAACAGCCTCAATTTGTCGGGTCATGAACTCTACAAGATGTTGAAAGCATTCCACAGGGATGCTGGCCCATGTTGACGCCAATGGTTCCCACAAATGTGTCAAGTTGGCTGGATGTCCTTTGGGTGGTGGACCATTCTTGATACACACGGGAAACTGTTGAGCGTGAAAACCCAGCAGCGTTGCAGTAGGTGCCTGGCACTTACTACTATACACTGTTCAACACAGGCGGCTGCTGAGGGGAGGACAGCTCATAATAATGGCTGGAACAGAGTGAATAGAATGGCATCAAACACATGGAAACCATGTGCTGGATGTATTTGATACCATTCCACCTGTTCCACTACAGCCATTACCACAAGCCCATCCTCCCTAATTAAGATGCCACCAACCTCCTGTGCCCTTCAAAGGCACTTAACTATTTTGTCTTGCCCATTCACCCTCTAAATGACACACATACACAAACCATGTCTGAATTGTTTCAGGGCTTAAAAATCCTTTGTTAACCTGTCTTCTCCACTTCTGTCATTCTGCCCCTGAACAACGCAGTTAACCCACTGTTCCCCGGGCGCCGAAGACGTGGATGTCAATTAAGGCAGCCACCCCTGCACCTCTCTGATTCAGAGGGGTTGGGTTAAATGCGGAAGACACATTTCAGTTGTATACATTCAACTGGACAACTGACTAGGTATGCCCCTTTCCCTTTCATCTACACTGATCCAAGTGAATTTAACAAGAGACATCAATAAAGGATTATAGCTTTCACCTGGTCAGTATATGTCAAGGAAAGATCAGCTTATGTTAATGTTTTGTACACTCAGTGTACATTCAACTATTGTAACAATGACTGCCTTTACACAAGCAACCTAATTCAGATCTTTTGCCAATTATTTGCATACCTATCTATTACCTAAATGTGTAAACACCAAAAAACACATGGAATCTGAAGTGGTATTGAACTGGAAGTTCAATACCACTTCCATACGGCTGAGTTTGCACAGGCAGCCCAATTCTGATCTTTTTTCAGTAATTGGTCTTTTGGCCGATCAGATCAGCTCCGAAAAAGATCTGATTAGTAGAAACAATATCCGAATTGGGCTGTCTGTGTAAACGCAGCCATTGTGGCTATGAATCCTGATACAAACCCCATCCTCCATATGCAACCTCTTTCTGGACGCTCAGATCAGATTTATTTGCTCTGAAGTGGTGTTTTTGCACATGACTTAGCCTAGTGGTTAGAATGTTGGGCCAGTAACCGAAAGGTTGCTAGATCAAATCCCGAGCTGACAAGGTAAGAATCTGTCGTTCTGCCGCTGAACAAGGCAGTTAACCCACTGTTCCTAGGCCGTCATTGTAAATGAGAATTTGTTCTTAACTTACCTGGCTAGTTAAATAAAGGTAAAATAAAACAAATAAAAAAATACATGACAGCCTTGACAAAAATGTGAAGGAACAATTACCTGACTGAAGAATTACCTGACGCATAAAAATACTTTTGTTCTTGTTATGACCTCTTGGTTTTAAAAATCTAAATTAGTCCAATATAAAAAGATACAATTCTAGGAGAGCGCCCTTAAATCATGGGAAAAGCCGCACCGTTGCAATTGAATCATTCCCTTGGTGAATGGCTAGGCTATGAAACCACACACTATTGCAGAGACTTTGATAATACCGGCCACAATTGATATGGTAAAAACAATGTGTGGGGAGGCAGAGGCACAGAAACTCACATCAATACCTTACTCAGATAACACTTTTAATCAAAGAATTTATGCTCTGCTCTGACTGAACGACTCAAAAACATTCCAGCTTATGCTCTCCAAATGGACGTTAGCTGTGAGGGCCTTATTGTCCATGCATTGACTTGTTGTATATACATGTCGGAGGATAATATTCACGAGGACATATTGTTCTGTCTCACGATGAATTGGCACAGGGGATGATCAGTGTGCTGCGTGGCTATATTGACGAAAAACAGATTCCATATGGGATTGAATGGTGGGCTTTTGCACAGATGGGGCTCCATCTATGGCGGGACGGCGGGCAGGCCTCCGCACTCTAGTTATGAATGTGTCTGCCTCTGCCATATGGTCGTATTGAATGATGTTTTTCAATTGACTGCCATAGCCCCAAATAAAAAATAATTAAAAATAAATAATTGTTATTATTTTTTTTCACATGGTTGGGGTCATGAGAATTTACAGATATCAAAATGGGGTCGTGGGCCAAAGAAAGTTTAGGAACCCCTGGGTTAGAGGTCAACCCCTGACCCCTGTACTAAGCTAACATATGGAATTGGTTTTAGATGGTCAGACGAGTCCCGTGTTCCGTGACACTTGTAGAGCAAACACCTTCGTGTTGTTGAGAGTCTTATCTTCCCATAGAGTAGGGTCATATTAGTTTTTTTAGGCCAAACGGTTCAGACGCTACAGACGTGATCTTGGTCTGACAAACAGCGCTGTAGCCTGGCCGCCGTCCATCGACATAGGCGGATGGATTGAGACACAGATTTTAACAGGATTCTTTTTATTATGTGACTTAGATTGATGCACGGGTGAGTCAATAGACTCTTAAGGATTAACCACTGTTTGGTCGTAGCCTATGCCCAAATAAACCTGCTCTTTTTAAATGTAAAAGTTGACAGCAAAAAACAACATGCATGTCAAAGTTGGTCAGGACATTAAGAGCAAATGGGTTACAGATAGCATGGTCCCCAAAATGGTTGCCCTCGCACAAATATTGAGCCGTGTTCGAGAGCATCAAATCCATGTTGTTGTGGGTAAATGGTGACTGACCGATCTACAAATAATGAGTAGCCTAGTTATTTATGATGCAAGGTGATTTATAGATCAGTCAGTCGGCTGTCGCCTGCAGTGTCACAACCCCATACATTTTATATGACACAGCACGGGGCACGTTTAAGCGGATCACTGTTGTCAAGTCAATGACCATCGTTGGTCACCGCCTTTCAAAGTGTGTTGCATTATGGTTATAAAAATTGTCTGACTTGTGACTACATTTTGACCACGTGAACTTTACAAAAATCATGTGATCAAAGGTTTTGATGTTTTGAAGTCGCTGCAGTTGCTTCTCACCAACTGTAACATGCAGTCATCACCTGAGCCCTAAACTACGAATGTAGTTTGAGGGGTTAGTGAGGTAACTCTGGTCAACTCTGAGTTCATATTTGGGATAACCGGTACCACAAAAGTGTCTCACCTTTAAGCCAGGTACATTTCTATGGCAAGAAATCCTTCAGATCTACCCTGCTCCGCCGGGGCAGGCTAGCTCAAGGATAACTACTTTCATCCTCAAGGAATTGTCTGAGCCATGAGCTGAGGACCAATTCAATCAGATTCCCTCATTCTCGCAAAGATCGCATTTCATTTGAGGAAGAAAACGTAAAATATTTGTATTTGTGTTCTTTTTTTTTTTCAATGTTAAAACATCTATCACATTACATATTTAGTAATGACATGCATTTGAAACTTCACGCAGAGTAAAAGTTGACTTATTAAAATTATTTTATTGATAGGAGTGGGAAAAAAGGTGCTTGTGCATAGATAATCACACCAAAGCACACTAAAAGTATATTCCACACGATAGCCTGTTGAATTTGCAAAATAACTTTTTTTTCCATTTAGATTTTGGCACAAATGGAAAAGTGGTACTGACTTGTCCATGGATTGTTTAATTAAGCATTGTCTCAATTAAGAGTTTGGTGTTCGACTAACCATGCAACATGCACACGCAGTTACAAGCCTGATAAAGTTAGCGGCAGGCAGACAACCAATATCCACCGTCATACTATGGACGAAGCATGAGCTGGAATGGGAAGCTTACTGAAGCAGGCTAGCTTTAGAAAACCCTGAGTAGATTTAGCTTGCTTCGTAGTATACCCCTCTGCATTGTGGGAGGCACTACTTGTCAACCATTAGGGTGCTTTTGTTTGACCCACGCGAAATTGGCCAAAGACATGTCTGAAACAGGAACCAACTGAGATTCTAAAGCTACAGGGGAGACACATGAAAGTGAAACGAGACCTTCCTCTAACCAATTAATTTGACACGCGTTTTCAAGTTGTGAGTGTGTAATATGGGTTATAGAATAGTTTTATTTCAACATTTATACAGTTTTATTTTATATGTCTTTTATTATATTTCATTTTTTTTGTAATTTCACCCCCTTTTTTCTCCACAATTCCGTGATAATCAATTGCGATCCAATGATGATCTTGTCTCATCGCTGCAACTCCCCAACGGGCTAGGGAGATACGAAGGTTGAGTCATGCGTCCTCCGAAACATGACCCGCCAAGCCGTGCTGCTTCTTAACACCTGCCCGCTTAACCCAGAAGTCAGCTGCACCAATGTGTCGGAGGAAACACCGTTCAACTGACATCTAAAGTCAGCTTGCAGGCGCCCGGACCGCCACAAGGAGTCGCTAGAGCACGATGAGCCAAGTAAAGCTGATTCGTTGAACGCGGCACATGTAAAACTACAACCAGTTAGCAAGTCGGAAATGTCTAAGTTTCCTAGCTAGCACGTGAATGCAGCAAATGTCTGACTTTCGGCTGTCACAGATACACCTCCCCCCAACCATACTCGCTGACTTTCATCTACATTCGGCTTCATTAGGCTTACCGCATGAACACACCCACAGACTTCACAGCGGAAAGGTCTCACCTGATCTAAAGGGCTTTTTTATGGGCTCTTGAGTGATAAGGCGAAAGCAACCGACTGTAGACAAAAGTCGAGGAGTGAAGTTGGGGGAGTAGGAGACTGACGTGGTTTTCCAACAGCAAGGCTCAGTACAACATGGCAGTGTTGTCATAGTTCCTAAAAGTTGTTCTTTAATGTCTCCAACCCCCCATATCATTCTCTCACAAACTTGAAATATTTGTGTACATTGTACAATCAATTGGTGAGAGAGCCTCAAATATCACATTAATTTGTACATATCCACTACATGAATTGTGTCAAAAGTTGGTTCCTGTTTCCATCATGTCTTTGGTCACGTTTGCGTGGGTCAAACAAAAACACCCTAATGATTGGTTGACAATAAAGCCGCCCACAATAGAGTCCCACAGTTCAATACCCATAAAACCTAAGGGTTAAACCGGGAAATTGTTCCAAAAATGTTTCCACCATTAATATTTCCTGTAAGGGATTTTAGAAACACTTAAAATAAGGACTGTGTTTCGTGACGTTTTGGTAAACATGTCAATCTCTCTCGGACAAAGTTACTTATCAATATATTCGGCTCTATTTACTCTCAGATTCTAAAATGCTAATTAGCGTTAAAGTAGACATCATGAAAAACTACAAATCCCTGCAAGCTCCTGCAGGTCATCTCTAGCTGACACTTTTGCTAAGAGTTATTGTGCCAAATAAAAACTTGTGCAAGACAGTTCACAGAATTGTCCATTTAAAGACATTTCGACAATTTATTAATTACTACATTTAGCTAACATTAGATAGTTGACTAGCCTACTGGAGATTGACTATCCAGAGATTCTTACCTTTTCCTCAATTCAGCAGCCTGTCCAGATCATCGTGGCATTTGTAGTTCTTTATGATAGCCACATTAGCAGATAATTAGCATTTCATTTTGGGGGGGTAAATATAGGCCAAAATATTGATAATAGTCACTTTGTCCTAGAGAGATTTACATGGTTATCAAAATGTCATGCCAGGGTAAGCCTACACAAAACACAGCCCTTATTTGAATTGTTTTCGAAAATCCCCTATGGGAAAAACGATTGGAACCATTTCCCTGTTTGACCGATAGGTTTTATGGGTATTATGACTCATACTGTGGTACTCTATATAGGCGCTGGTTACAGGATGAAGTTGAAGAGCAACGCCAGAAACTTGCAGTTGAAACTTCATGACATTTGATCATATGATTTTTGTCAAATTCATGCAGTCGACATATGTAGGAGTAAGTCTGCCAATTTGAATCCCCATAATGCAATACACTTTGAAAGGCGGTGACCAACGATGGTCATCGACTTGACAAAAGGAATCCATTTGAACACCCCATTATATTTTACCTGTTCTACTAATTACGAGTCCCAAAACTATATTCCTACCCTTCACGTTTATTCAGCCTAACAAAACTCTGTTGATTTCAATTTCTCAAAAAGAATGGAAAACATTTTATCGCATCGTTTTTAGTGACTACTAGTTTGTTAAATTATGTTTGAGAAAAATACAAACGTGCCGGTCAAGCGCCATCCATTTCCTACAAAACGTCATAAAATGGCGCCGCACTCTAAAATACGTTGATGGGAAATGTCGTTTTTTGCAAAAAAAAAAATGAAGTTTCAACCGCGACGTTCTTTATCCTCTTGACCAAATAATTTCAATTTTCATTCTCTTTAAAATGAGCTACTTCCAAACCGTTATCTATACCCCCCCATTTCAAGCTGAAGTTGTAGTTCTAGAGGTGGTGTCCTTTTGTGATTTTGGGAGGCTGAAAAGCTCATCACCATCCAATGTTTGTTTGCCTGCTCACGGCCCCTCTCTCTCTCCCCCATCACTCCCAACCTCGGCATCCCCATCCCCCACTCCGCCGTGTTCCCGACGCCGCTGCCAGCCACACGTCGCTGTAGCAAAGTGAGGAGCTAGAACACCGACGGCGTTAACATAGCCAGTGCCAACGAGCTTGAAGATACCTGAACAAAATAAGGAATTTAGATAACCACATTTGTCCGTCAGACATTGGTAAGGCTCGCCCGCTGAATCATTGCTGTGTCATATCTGCTCTTTCCCCCCTATTTTCTGTCAATTGTCCGACACCGATATGGCATGGTACTTCCGAAAATGTATTGATGATGGAGGATAACTAGCATTAGCGAGCTAGCTAGCGCTATCTTAGTTGGTGGACAAAAAAAAAAAAAAAAAAAAACATTTCAGCGATGAGCTTCACAGTCTAGCTATTTTATGTGACGAAATGTAATGCATTTCCTCCATCGTTTTGAGATATAAAAAGAATAATAGCTAGCCAATCCTACGTATCGATTAACATATTTGTAAAAGAAGGGACAGTGTGTGACTGATGCTAAGCAAACGTGATGGTATCTAGTGTGATTTGCGGTGGAATTGTCTAGTGTCTAGCTACTACTTCCCAATAGCTCTCTGGCCACGCATTTTAAACCACACGGCGCTGGAAAGAACAGTGGGCTGCTCAAAATGGTGTCGAAAGCTTTTGAGCCCATTTTTGTTAAAAACCCATCTCCGTTTGGTTTAATAATGCAGGAATGTAGCTAACTAGCGCAACTCGCTTCAACTATTGCCGCGTGTGTGGATTTTACGTAGCTAAATCACTTTATTAACGCGTTTTTGTCAAAAATAAAAATGTGTATTTTTGTTTTGTTTACCCGACCTCAAACCTTGAATAACTGAAGTGGCCATTGCGTTATCAATTAACCTGGTATTGTTTCGATTTAAGAAGTCAATCAACCATTTCAGATGCGTGTTGAAAGAGAAACGTTAACAGGTCAAATCCTTTCTGGATTATTGTCTTGATGTGAGCCTAATCTGCGAATTTCCGATTATCCGGTTTATAATAGGGATTTATCGCTGGTTTTGTGGCTACTGGCTGACGTTATACCCCGTGTGCGATTTTGTGCAATCAATCACGACAGGGACTACACAAATGAGGACATTTGGATGCTGAACATATTTTTTTTATTGAGTCTAGATATGGATGAATAACTAGGCCTAGTAATAACGTTATAACGCATCACTGAAAATTATTCACGGCCCAAGCAGTAATCACAACACTTGCGTCTAGCTATCCAAAGAGTGTAGGACAATTCATGTCATTGTGCGTTTTATTCATATCTGCGTACCTTGACACAAAGAAAATACATTTACAGTAATTAAAAGATTAGCTATAGAGAAAGTGGACGGCACTCAAGCTACAATTATTTAACCCCATAAAGCTTGAAACCACGTGTACCTTTGTGTGCGTGAGTTATTTATTGTTATGTGTTTGAACAGTAGGCAGCTCGAACAATGAATGCAGCCATAAAACTTTCACAGAGAGGGAGAAAGGAAGAGGGGCCCTACAGGACCAAGGACTGTAGACAGGAATAGACTTCTCTTCTGTCTGATCACTCTGCGTGTGAATAGGACCAGTGGATTAGTACAGGCTACTTACTCTCAATTCAGGAGCAATCGTTCCATCAGAGGCAGAATATTTACATAGTCTTCTTTGTGTGTTGAATTCATGTTCACCTGTCAAGGACTTGAATGGCCTGTATTTGAACAGCTTTCCTGACTTGTTTTTTGTTTCAGTGGCTGGTGGATTTTTGAAATAGGCTTAATCGTCAAATGTCTGCAGAAATGACTTGACAAAATGTTAATTCCAGTTTTCTCTGTCCTTTGACTGCTTGTGAATTTTTAGGTGAAATTATGCTATCAGTGCCCTCAGTGTTCTAATGTAAGATATGTGTGCTTATTGGCCTGTTGTTCGTTTGTATGTATGTATCTCTCGCTGTGTGTTTGCCTTGATGAAACAATCCTTTGTGTCTTTCTGTACTCGTGGCAGAGGTGCCAGAGTGGATACAGGAAGCTGGGCATTTCTGTGTTCTTATTGTCAACCATCAGTGTGTGACCCTACTTCCGCTCCAGGATCATTCGTTTCCTGTGTTCCTCCTACACCTGGAAATGAACCCATGGATAGTCCAGTCAGGTGTGACAGCGTGTGCTGGCCCACCTCTGTGTCTTGTTATCCCTTGCCCTACCTGACAGTGCTGCTTCTTGTTGGTGACAATCACTCATCGGCCTCTGTAGTGTCTGCCAAATCAGTTTTAATGGACAGTGCCTCTGTCCTCTTGCCTTGTGAGAGGTTAGTTCTGGCCTACACCCTATTTTCTGTGCTATCCCCGAAAGGTGAGCTTATCCCACCAGCCAGAGAGACAGACAGAGATGCTCAAGTCCAAGGCCAGGTCTGTGAGTCGGGCATGCTGTCCAGCCATGCTGTGACCAGTAGGCTCATCATCCTTTCAGTCTGCTTTCTGAGACATTGCTACAGAGAGGTGTGTGTGTGTAGGCATTCCCTCTCTTCTCTAGTAACAACAAGTTGTCTGCCACCAACTACAACCTGCTAGATGCGGGACACCGCCTTGACAAATTAGGACACCCCATAAGCGTAAACAATATGAATATTGATGTTAGTCTGGTCTAGACCCGGTTTTATAGAATCCCAACAGTCAATATTTAATTCACACATTTCTATCCATCCCTCATTCACATTCCCCGGTGGAGCCATGTGATTTATTTTTAGAAGGCCCACTGGCCCAGCCCTGGAATGGTCTCAGTGGAAGCCATCTAGGGGTCCTGGTTGATTTATAATTGATGAGTGCTGTTTCATGTCATCTTTAGCTGTCCTTCCCAGAATATGACAGCTTCAGGGTTCCCCGCTTTTCCAAACAGGAATAAATGAGCTCACCTCTTGAATCAAATCAAAGTTTATTGGTTTGTAGATGATTCAGTGGAATTCTTGTGTTTCTAGCTCCAACAGTGCAGCAATACAAAACAATCTGCACATAATCCATAAGTAAAAAAATTAAGAATTTAAGAAATATCAGAGCGAGCAATGTCAGAGTCCAGAATATACAGTGCATTCGGAAAGTATTCAGACCCCTTCACTTTTTCCACATTTTGTTACGTTACTGCCTTATTCTAAAATGTATTAAATTGTTTTTTCCCCATTCATCAATCTACACACACAATACCCCATAATGACAAAGCAAAAACAGGTTTTTAGAAATGTTTGCAAATTGATAAAAAAATATATAACTGAAATATCACATTTACATAAGTATTCAGACCCTTTACTCAGTACTTTGTTGAATCACCTTTGGCAGTGATTACATCCTCAAGTCAAATCAAATCAAAGTTTATTTGTCACTTGCGCCGAATACAACAGTGAAATGCTGAATACAACAGGTGTAGGTAGACCTTACAGTGAAATGCTGAATACAACAGGTGTAGGTGGACCTTACAGTGAAATGCTGAATACAACAGGTGTAGGTAGACCTTACAGTGAAATGCTGAATACAACAGGTGTAGACCTTACAGTGAAATGCTTTCTTACAGGCTCTAACCAACAGTGCAATTAAAATATATATATATATATATATATATATATATATATATATATATTAGGTATACAATAGGTGAGTAAAGAAATAAAAACACCAGTGAAAAATAACAGTAGCCAGGCTATATACAGTAGCGAGGCTATATACAGGCACCGGTTAGTCGGGCTAATTGAGGTAGTATGTACATGAATGTATAGTTAAAGTGACTATGCATATATATGATAAACAGAGAGTAGCAGCAGTGTAAAAGAGGGGTTGGGCGGGTGGGGGCACACAATGCAAATAGTCCGGGTAGCCATTTGATTACCTGTTCAGGAGTCTTATGGCTTGGGGGGAAAACTGTTGAGAAGCCTTTTGGTCCTAGACTTGACACTCCGGTACCGCTTGCCATGTGGTAAATGACAGAACAGTCTATGACTGGGGTGGCTGGGGTCTTTGACAGTTTTTAGGGCCATCCTCTGACACCGCCTAGTGTTGAGGTCCTGGATGGCAGGCAGTTTAGCCCCAGTGATGTACTGGGCCGTACGCACTACCCTCTGTAGTGCCTTGCGGTCGGAGGACGAGCAGTTTTTAAATCTTTTATTTTTTTATTTCACCTTTATTTGACCAGGTAGGCAAGTTGAGAACAAGTTCTCATTTACAACTGCGACCTGGCCAAGATAAAGCAATGCAGTTCGACACATACAACAACGCAGAGTTACACATGGAGTAAAACAAACATACAGTCAATAATATAGTAGGAAAACAAATCTATGTACAATGTGTGCAAATGAGGTAAGATAGGAAGGTAAGGCAATAAATAGGCCATAGTGGCAAAGTAATTACAATATAGTAATTAAATGGTAGATGTGCAGTAGGTGAATGTGCAAGTAGAAAAACTGGGGTGCAAAGGAGCAAGATAAATAAGTAAATACAGTAGGGGATGAGGTAGTTGGTTGGGCTATTTACAGATGGGCTATTTACAGATGTTCTATATACAGGTGCAGGGGTCTGTGAGCTGCTCTGACACCTGGTGCTTAAAGCTGGTGAGTGAGATGAGTGTCTCCAGTTTCAGAGATTTTTGTAGTTCGTTCCAGTCAATGGCACCAGAGAACTGGAAGGAAAGTCGGCCAAAGGAGGAATTGGCTTTGGAGGTGACCAGTAAGATACACCTGCTGGAGTGCGTGCTACGGGTGGGTGCTGCTATGGTGACAAGCGAGCTGAGACAAGGTGGGGCTTTACCTAGCAGGGACTTGTAGTTGACCTGGAGCCAGTGGGTTTGGCGACGAGTGTGAAGCGAGGGCCAGCCAACGAGAGCGTACAAGTCGCAGTGGTGGGTAGTATATGGGGCTTTGGTGACAAAACGATGGCACTGTGATAGACTGCATCCAATTTGTTGAGTAGAGTATTGGAGGCTATTTTGTAAACGACAGCATCGAAGTCGAGGATCGTAGGATTGTCAGTTTTACGAGGGTATGTTTGGCAGCATGAGTGAAGGATGCTTTGTTGCGAAATAGGAAGCCAATTCTAGATTAAATTTTGGTTTGGAGATGTTTGATGTGAGTCTGGAAGGAGAGTTTACAGTCTAACTAGACACCTAGGTATTTGTAGTTGTCCACATAATCTAAGTCAGAACCGTCCAGAGTAGTGATGCTGGACGGGCGGGCAGGTGCGGGCAGCGATCGGTTGAAGAGCATGCATTTAGTTTTACTTGCATTTAAGAGAAGTTGGAGGCCACGGCAGGAGAGTTGTATGGCATTGAAGCTCGCCTGGAGGGTAATTAACACTGTCCAAAGAAGGGCCAGAAGTATACAGAATGGTGTCGTCTGCGTAGACTTCCGATTTGACACACTGAACTCTATCGGAGAAGTAGTTGGTGAACCAGGCGAGGCAATCATTAGAGAAACCAAGGCTGTTGAGTCTGCCGATAAGGATGTGGTGATTGACAGAGTCGAAAGCCTTGGCCAGATCAATGAATACGGCTGCACAGTAATATCTCTTATCGATGGCGGTTATGATATCGTTTAGGAACTTGAGGGTGGCTGATGTAAACCCGTGACCAGCTCTGAAACCAGATCGCAGTCTTTGGGAATCTCAGATGACACGAAAGAGAGGTTGAACAGGCTAGTAATAGGGGTTGCAACAATTTCGGCAGATCATTTTAGAAAGAAAGGGTCCAGATTGTCTAGCCCGGCTGATTTGTAGGGTCCAGATTTTGCAGCTCTTTCAGAACATCAGCTAACTGGATTTGGGAGAAGGAGAAATGGGGGAGGCTTGGGCGAGTTGCTGAGGGGGGTGCAGGGCTGTTGACCGGGGTAGGGGTAGCCAGGTGGAAAGCATGGCCAGCCGTAGAAAAATGCTTATTGAAATTCTCAATTATTGTGGATTTATCGGTGGTGACAGCGTTTCCTATCCTCAGTGCAGTGGGCAACTGGGAGGAGGTGCTCTTATTCTCCATGGACTTTATTGTGTCCCAGAACTTTTTTGAGTTTGTGTTACATGAAGCAAATTTCTGCTTGAAAAAGCTTGCCTTGGCTTTCCTAACTGCCTGTGTATATTGGTTCCTGACTTCCCTGAAAAGTTGCATATCGTGGGGGCTGTTTGATGCTAATGCAGAACGCCACAGGATGTTTTTGTGCTGGTCAAGGGCAGTCAGGTCTGGAGAGAACCAAGGGCTATATCTGTTCCTGGTTCTACATTTCTTGAATGGGGCATGCTTATTTAAGATGGTGAGGAAGGCACTTTTAAAGAATAACAAGGCATCCTCTACTGACGGGATGAGGTCAATATCCTTCCAGGATACCCGGACCAGGTCGGTTAGAAAGGCCTGCTCGCTGAAGTGTTTTAGGGAACGTTTGACACTACTTAGGGGAGGTCGTTTGACCGCAGATCCATTACGGATGCAGACAATGAGGCAGTGATCGCTGAGATCTTGGTTGAAAACAGCAGAGGTGTATTTGAAGGGAAAGTTAGTTAGGATGATATCTATGAGGGTGCCCGTGTTTACGGCTTTGGGGTTGTACCTGGTAGGTTCATTGATGATTTGTGTGAGGTTGAGTGCATCAAGCTTAGATTGTAGGATGGCCAGGGTGTTAAGCATGTCCCAGTTTAGGTCACCTAGCAGCACGAGCTCTGAAGATAGATGGGGGGCAATCAGTTCAAATATAGCGTCCAGAGCACCGCTGGGGGGGGTGGTCTATAGCAAGCGGCAACGGTGAGAGACTTGTTTCTAGAAATGGGGATTTGTAAAAGTTCAAATTGTTTGGGTACAGACCTGTATAGTAAGACAGAACTCTGCAGGCTATCTCTGCAGTAGATTGCAACACCGCCCCTTTGGCCGTTCTATCTTGTCTGAAAATGTTGTAGTTAGGGATGGAGATTTCAGGGTTTTTGGTGGTCTTCCTAACCCAGGATTCAGACACGGCTAGGACATCCGGGTTGGCAGAGTGTGCTAAAGCAGTGAATAAAACAAACTTAGGGAGGAGGCTTCTAATGTTAACATGCATGAAACCAAGGCTTTTACGGTTGCAGAAGTCAACAAATGAGAGCGCCTGGGGAATAGGAGTGGAGCTAGGTACTGCAGGGCCTGGATTAACCTCTGTATCACCAGAGGAACAGAGGAGGAGTAGGATAAGAGTACGGCTGTAAGTACTGGTTGTATAGGACGTCCTGAACAGAGAGTAAAAGGAACAGGTTTCAGGGGGCGATAAAATAGATTAAAGGCATAATGTACAGACAAAGGTATGGTAGGACGTGAATACAGTGGAGGTAAACCTAGGCATTGAGTGATGATGAAAGAGATATTGTCTCTAGAAACATTTAAACCAGGTGATGTCATCACGTGTGGGTGGTGGAACTGAAGGGTTGGATAAGGTATATTGAGCAGGGCTAGAGTGTTATTAAGACAATAAACACTAACCAGAACAGCAATGGACAAGGATATTGACATTGAGGAGAGGCATGCTTAGCCGAGTGATCATAAGGGTCCAGTGAGTAGTGAGGCTGTTTATAGCCTCCTCGTGCGTTTCGGTCGGTAGACCAGTCGTGATCGGTTAGTGGGGTTCCGTGTGGTAAAGGGGACCTGTCCAATTGGCAAAGTGTGGCCCAAGAAATTGTCCGATGGACCTATTTAGCTAGCAGCCGATATGCTCTAGACAGCTAACGTTAGCGGGCCGCAGTTAGCTGATGGGCGTTCAGGTGACGTCGCGACGGAGGGCTGGTTGAATAACCCCCTCGGGCAGATAACGTCGGTAGTCCAGACGTGAAGGCCCGGTGGGACTCCGCACCAGCAGTTAAAACAGGTCCGTATAGGTGTTGTAGCCCAGGAGTGGCTGATGGAACTCTTCAGCTAGCCGGAAGATGGGCCTGGCATGGGCTAGCTCCGGGCCATTGGTGCTTGCTCCGGGACCGACGTTAGCCAATAGTCACTCGGATAGCAGCTAGCTAGCAGCAAGATCCAGGTGAAAATGTCCAGAGCTTGCGGTAGGAATCCGGGGATATGGAGAGAAAATAGGTCCGGTATGCTCTGGTTTGAGTTGCGTTGTTCCAACTGGCGAGAGCTTTCTGAGCTAAAGGTTAGTCCTTCATATATGCATAGTCACTTTAACCATAACTACATGTACATATACTACCTCAATCAGCCTGACTAACCGGTGTCTGTATGTAGCCTCGCTACTGTATATAGCCTCGCTACTGTAAATACTGTTGTTTTTATTTCTTTACCTACCTATTGTTCACCTAATACCTTTTTTATATTTTTTTGCACTGTTGATTAGAGCCTGTAAGTAAGCAATTCACTGTAAGGTCTACACCTGTTGTATTCGGCGCACGTGACAAATAAACTTTGATTTGATGTCCCCTATTAGTGGTAAGCTAAATACTAACGTTAACTAGTAGCTATTGAGCTGACTTGCTTCTGGCTAGCTTCTGTTGGGGTATTCCGGAGTCGAGGTGGATAATACTTGGGGGAAAAACAGATCCGCACCACATTGGGTGAGGCGGGTTGCAGGAGAGTGTTTTGAAGTTGAGTTTTAGAAAAAATATATAAAGAGATATATATATACACACACACACACTGGACACGACAAGACGAGGACAAAAGACGTCTGACTGCTACGCCATCTTGGATATGAGATGTTGCCGTACCAGGCAGTGATGCAACCCGTCAGAATGCTCTCGATGTTGCAGCTGTAGAACCTTTTGAGGATCTGAGGACCCATGCCAAAAATTTTTTGTTTCCTGAGGGGGAATAGGCTTTGCCGTGCCCTCTTCACGACTGTCTTGGTGTGTTTGGACCATGATAGTTTGTTGGTGATGTGGACACAAAGGAACTTGAAGCTCTCAACCTGTTCCACTACAGCCCCGTCGATGAGAATGGGGGGCGTGCTCAGTACTCCTTTTCCTGCAGTCCACAATCATCTCTTTAGTCTTGGTTACGTTGAGGGATAGGTTGTTATTCTGGCACCACCCGGCCAGGTCTCTGACCACCTCCCTATAGGCTGTCTCGTCGTTGTCGGTGATCAGGCCTACCACTTGTGTCGTCTGCAAACTTAATGATGGTGTTGAAGTCATGCCTGGCCACGCAGTCATGGGTGAACAGGGAGTACAGGAGGGGACTGAGCACGCACCCTTGAGGGGCTCCAGTGTTGAGAATTTAGTGTGGCAGATGTGTTCCTACCTACCCTCACTACCTGGGGGGCGGCCCGTCCGGATGTCCAGGTTCCAGTTGCAGAGGGAAGTGTTTAGTCCCAGGGTCCTTATCTTAGTGATGAGCTTTGAGGGTACTATGGCGTTGAACACTGAGCTGTAGTCAATGAATAACATTCTCACGTAGGTGTTCCTTTTGTCCAGGTGGGAAAGGGCAGTGTGGAGTGCAATAGAGATTGCTGCATCTGTGGATCTGTTTGGGTGGTATGCAAATTGGAGTGGGTCTCGTGTTTCTGGGATGATGGTGTTGATGTGAGCCATGACCAGCCTTTCAAAGCACTTCATGGCTACGGACGTGAGTGCTATGGGTCTGTATTCATGTTCTTGGGCACAGGGACTATGGTGGTCTGCTTGAAACATGTTGGTATTACAGACTCAATCAGGGACATGTTGAAAATGTCAGTGAAGACACCTGCCAGTTGGTCAGCACATGCCCGGAGCACACGTCCTGGTAATCCGTCTGGCCCCGCCGCAGCCTTGTGAATGTTGACCTGTTTAAAGGTCTTAATCAAAAGTCAAAGTCACCATTATTAGTCAGTTGTACAACCGAATGCCTTCAACCGAAATGTGTCTTCCGCATTTAACCCAACCCCTCTGAATCAGAGAGGTGCGGGGGGGGCTGCCTTAACTTCTTGGGGATGGGCGCATGAGGTGACTGTTTTGGAGAGCCTGGCGTGCCCAAAGTAAAATGCCTCCCATTCAGGCCCAGAAAATAGGATATGCACATATTTGGTACCATTGGATAGGAAACACTCTGAATTTTCTAAAACTGTTAACCATTTGTCTGTGAGTAAAACAGAACGGATATGGCAGGCGAAACCCCGAGGAATGTCTGTCCTGGAAAAAGTGGTTTTCACAGAGTGCCTCATTTGGAACCCCTCCCTTATGAAAATGCCCATATAAGGGCATATGAATGCAGTACCCATCGCTTCCTCTGGATGTCAACAGTCTCGAGACAGTGTTCATTTTCGTTTTGGATGAATTAGACCAGAGAATAAGAGGAAACCAGGAAGTGTCTCATTTATGTCAACAGTAGGTAGCGCGCGCTCCCGACAAAGCGCGCTGTGTGTTTTTTACCGTCTTTATCGATCAGATTATATTCCGGTTGATTTATAATAGTAAATATACGTAAAAAGTGTTCCTAAGGATACATTTAAAACTATGTTTGATTGTTCTTGGACAAGTTTATAGGTATAAGATGAACGAGTTCTCGTCACGTTTCAATGGAGTAGTGGAAGCTGTCGTTTCTGATTTATAACGCGCGAACCAAATGGAGATTTATGGATAAAATACATTACTTTTTCTAACAAAAGAACCATGGATTGTCTTCGTTGGACACTTAGGAAGACCTCAGCAAAGGTTATTCAACAGGTAATTGATTTGTTTTCGCTGTGAAATGTGTTGTGTGTGTGCCGTGATGGCTAATGGATTCATGGCTATGGGAAAAATATGTGACACAATCAAATGTGCTGCTTTCGCCGTAAAGCCTTTTTGAAATCTGACAACGCTGTGATATTGCCAAGAAACAGAGCTTTTGATGAGTATGGAACACTTGTATATTGGTGGATGTTTAATAATTCAACTTTTGGATTTGAATTTGGCGCCTTGCATTTCACCTGGTAGTGTCGGGATTGGGGCGCTAGCGCACCAGCAATCCCCAAGAAGTTTTAATCGACATCGACGTCTTCGGCGCCCGGGGAACAGTGGGTTAACTGCCTTGTTCAGGGGCAGAACGACAGATTTTTTTCCTTGTCAGCTCTAACCACTAGGCTACCTGCCGCCCCTAATCAAGTCGGCTACGGTGAGTGTGATCACAGCTGATGCTTTCATGCATGCTTTCGTCTTTCCCTAGTCTCCCATCGTTCCCTCGATCCTGACTAGTCTCCCTTCCGCTAAAAAACATCCCCACAGCATGATGCTGCCACCACCATGCTTCACCATAGGGATGGTAATGGCCAGGTAATGCTTGGCATTCAGGCCAAGGAGTTCAATCTTGGTTTTATCAGACCATCTTGTTTCTCATGGTCTGAGTCCTTTAGGTTCCTTTTGGCAAACTCCAAGCGGGCTGTCGTGCCTTTTACTGAGGAGTGGCTTCCGTCAAGCCACTTTGCTATACAGGCCTGACTGGTGGAGTGCTGCAGAGCTGGTTGTCCTTCTGGAAGGTTCTCCCATCTCCACAGAGGAACTCTGGAGCTCTGTCAGAGTGACCATCGGGTTCTTGGTCACCTCCCTGGCCAAGGCCCTTCTCCCCCGATTGCTCAGTTTGGCCGGGCAGCCAGCTCAAGGAACAGTCTTGGTGGTTCCAAACTTCTTCCATTTATGAATGATGGAGTCCACTGTGTTCTTGGGGACCTTCAATGCTGCAGACATTTTTTGATACCCTTCCCCAGATCTGTGCCACTACAAAATCTTGGAGTTCTATGGACAATTCTTTCGACCTACTAGTTTGGTTTTTGCTCTGACATGCACTGTCAACTGTGGGACTTTATATATAGACAGGTGTGTGCCTTTCCAAATCATGTCCAAACAATAGAATTTACCACCGGTGGACTCCAATCAAGTTGTAGAAACATCTCAAGGACGTCCAATGGAAACAGGATGCACCTGAGCTCAATTTTGAGTCTCGTATCAAAGAGTCTGAATACTTATGTAAATAAGTTATTTCTATTATTTGTAATAAATGTGCAAAAATGTCTAAACCTGTTTTTGCTTTGTCATTATGGGGTATTGTGATGTCATTATGGGGTATTGTGTGTAGACTGATGAGGATGTTTTATTTATTTGATACATTTTAGAATAAGGCTGTAACGTAACAAAATGTGGAAAAAGTCAAGGGGTCTGAATACTTTACGAATGCACTGTATATTTACACTATATACAAAAGTATTTGGACACCCCTTCAAATTAGTGGATTCGGCTATTTCAACCACCCTTTGCTGACAGGTGTATACAATTGAGCACACCGCCATGCAATCTCCATAGACAAACATTGGCAGTAGAATGGCCTTTCTGAAGAGCTCAGTGACTTCAACGTGGCACCGTCATAGAATGCCACCTTTTCAACAAGTCAGTTCGTCAAATTTCTGCCGTGCTAGAGCTGCCCCAGTCAACTGTAAGTGCTGTTATTGTGAAGTGGAAACGTTTAGGAAGAACAACGGCTCAGCCGCGAAGTGGTAGGCCACAAAAGTTCACAGAACTGGACCGCAAAGTGCTGTAGTGGGTAGCGCGTAAAAATCATCTGTCCTCGGTTGCAACACTCATTACCCCGTTCCAAACTGCCTTTTGGAAGCAAAGTTAGCACAAGAACTGTTAGTCGGGAGCTTCATGAAATGGGTTTCCATGGCCGAACGGCCGCACACAAGCCTAAGGTCACCATGCTCAATCCCAAGTGTTGGCTGGAGTGGTGTAAAGCTCGGCGCCATTGGACTCTGGAGCAGTGGAAACGCTTTCTCTGGAGTGATGAATCACGCTTCACCATCTGGCAGTCTGACGGACGAATCTGGGTATGGCGGATGCCAGGAGAACGCTACCTGCCCCAATGCACAGTGCCAACTGTAAAGTTTGGTGGAGGAGGAATAATAGTCTTGGGCTGTTTTTCATGGTTCGAGTTAGGCCCCTTAGTTCCAGTCAAGGGAAATCTTAACACTACAGCATAAAATGAAATTCTAGACTATTCTGTGCTTCCAACTTTGTGGCAACAGTTTGGGGAAGACCCTTTCCTGTTTCAGCATGACAATGCTCCAGTGCAAAAAGCGAGGTCCATAGAGAAATGGTTTGTCAAGATCGGTGTTGAAGAACTTGACTGGCCTGCGAAAAGCCCTGACCTCAACCCCATCGAAAAACCTTTGGGATGAATTGGAACGCCGACTGCGAGTCAGGCATAATCACCCAACGTCAGTGCCCGATCTCACTAATGCTCTTGTCCCCGCAGCAATGTTCCAACATCTAATGGAAAACCTTCCCAGAAGAGTGGAGGCTGTTATAGCAGCAAAAGGGGAGACAAACTCCATATTAATGCCCATGATTTTGGAATTAGATGTTCGACGAGCAGGTCGAACATACTTTTGGTAATGTCAGCCTACAATCAATGCAGCCTCAGGATATGCGGTTTCAAGTTTGCAAGTAGTCGTCGCGGTGTCTGCTTGGAGCCGTCGTGGTGTCTGCTTGGGGGGCAATATACACGGCAGTGACCAAAGGAAATGAATCTCGTAAAAATAATGTAATCTGCATTTAATGATTAGGTATTCCACGCAATCTTCTCTCTTAATCCACTTCATACGTTAATCCTCCACCCAATACCTTCATGAAGACTGTATTTAGGCAAAGCCTTAGATGGCTTGGCCAATAGAGTTTCAAACTTTCAGCCCATGAATGAGGCACACCACCTCTTATGAGAGCTAGAATCAGTCCTTGTGGTAAGAAAGTGCCTCCCACTCACGTGTGTCTGTAACGTGAATCTAGTAGAGGGCTATATGCTACTGCCACTATAGAGCCCAGTGTTATTTCTGAGAGAGAGGGGGAGGAGTGTGTGTCATTATGACTTAATAACGCAAGGCTGCCCAGACAGCAGATGCTGGGTGAGGTGAGGAGGAGGGGGGGAGAATATAAGTTTATATTCTTTTCACTGTAATCACCCCTTTCCCTCTTCACCCTCCCCCTCCATAACTACCAACTAGGCCCACTAGAGAGCCCAAGGGAAGGAGAACAAAAAAACACCTGCTCCTGCACACACAGTGTTAGCATGTAGCTGTTAGCATGTCGCTGTGCACATCACCAGGCTAGGAACAGCTGCTCTCTCTCTGTTATTGTTGTGCCCCATGGCCACTGAGTGTGTTCTGCTTAATTAAGTCCCCCTAGCCGCTCGGCTGAGTCTGGGATCAGGTGTGTTGCACTTCATCGTCCCCCCTCTCAAGTGCCTCATCATATGGTTGTGTGACATTGTCGTTGTGTGAACTATAGCGCTGACACAAAGGTGTCGATCACTCATTTAATGCCTGTAGGATTTTAAAGATCTCTCCGTCTCGTTCTGATGTGTTGGTTCAGTGTGATTGTCCTGTGAAGAATAGTTTTAAGTGGTCTGTGGAATGGAGGGCTTAGGGGAAGAATGGGCTTTTCACAACCAAGGGGCCAAAAACACTCAACATCAACCAGTTAAAACACACACAGACACACTCAGTCATACTCTGACACACAGACACACTCAGTCATACTCTGACACACAGACACTTCACCTTGTCTTTTTATTCAGGCACAGCTAGGACGTGCCATGGGGTCCTGGGTAGGGCTGGGCGATATGGCCTAAAAATCCTAGCTCTATTTTTTTCACATTTATGGGAGATAGATAGATAGATAGATAGATATATCTATAGATAGATAGATAGATATATCTATAGATAGATAGATAGATATATCTATAGATAGATAGATAGATATATCTATAGAT
The DNA here is from genome assembly GCA_030435695.1 of Brachymystax lenok tsinlingensis. Taxonomy (NCBI): domain Eukaryota; kingdom Metazoa; phylum Chordata; class Actinopteri; order Salmoniformes; family Salmonidae; genus Brachymystax; species Brachymystax lenok. The sequence goes on from CM059816.1 coordinate 42,063,469, forward strand.
AGATAGATAGATATATCTATAGATAGATAGATAGATCTATAGATATATCTATCTAGGCCTTCCACAGTCATAAGACCCACTACTAATATTTTATCAATATAGCTTAACCTGCTTATTTGTCGTTGCAATGATCACGGATCTGGCTTTCAAGTCTGTCTATGAAAATGCCCTTTTTTTGTTACAGATTTAACTAGAACCATGCATAATGCAGATTCACTAATAATGACTAACATCTTGTAGCAGCCATTAGGAAATGAACCCAGGTCTCATCAACAGTCTCTCAAGCCCACCTGCTAGTGATTAGCCAGCTAATCTTTATATTTCACATTTAGCCAATTTGGATCTATTCACTAGCTAACAAGGTTGAACTGTCTGTCTCCAACTGTTTTGAAAAGCATGTTATTCTGTCCGCTTTGTTTCACATGTTGAAATCAAGTGGCCTACCTTATTTCTCAGAATGAGAACGAGTTGCCAATTCTTTTTATAATTGTGTTTTATGCTTATAAAGACTGAACAGCTAGTATAACAGTGTTTTATGCTTATAAAGACTGAACAGCTAGTATAACAGTGTTTTATGCTTATAAAGACTGAACAGCTAGTATAACAGTGTTTTATGCTTATAAAGACTGAACAGCTAGTATAACAGTGTTTTATGCTTATAAAGACTGAACAGCTAGTATAACAGTGTTTTATGCTTATCAAGACTGAACAGCTAGTATAACAGTGTTTTATGCTTATCAAGACTGAACAGCTAGTATAACAGTGTTTTATGCTTATCAAGACTGAACAGCTAGTATAACAGTGTTTTATGCTTATCAAGACTGAACAGCTAGTATAACAGTGTTTTATGCTTATAAAGACTGAACAGCTAGTATAACAGTGTTTTATGCTTATAAAGACTGAACAGCTAGTATAACAGTGTTTTATGCTTATAAAGACTGAACAGCTAGTATAACAGTGTTTTATGCTTATAAAGACTGAACAGCTAGTATAACAGTGTTTTATGCTTATAAAGACTGAACAGCTAGTATAACAGTGTTTTATGCTTATAAAGACTGAACAGCTAGTATAACAGTGTTTTATGCTTATAAAGACTGAACAGCTAGTATAACAGTGTTTTATGCTTATAAAGACTGAACAGCTAGTATAACAGTGTTTTATGCTTATAAAGACTGAACAGCTAGTATAACAGTGTTTTATGCTTATAAAGACTGAACAGCTAGTATAACAGTGTTTTATGCTTATAAAGACTGAACAGCTAGTATAACAGTGTTTGGTTAAAATGCTGCTAGCAGTAAGTGGTACCCCAATCAACATTCATTTTCCAAAATCAACATTTATTGATACTCTCATTTTAGTAGTGTCTGCTCTGCACAATTTGTTTATTTGAGAGATAAAAAGGGTATCGTTAGAAAAGTTAACTTCTTCATTAAAATAATGTCTCAATGTGTTTTGGTGTCCATATGACCGATTTTCTGTTGGACCAAACCTCAAATACAGGAAGAAGATGTGATCTCTCAGCTTTTTGGGGGGTTTGCGTGATAGGCAGAGGGAGGGGATTGGTATGTGTGTAAACCATAGAGGAAGAGGTGAAGCGAGAGGATTCAGTCTCGCTAACGTCTGTCCAAAATAGGGCCAATGCACTTCTATAGGTGTAATTTGTACTTTGGGACAACGACTCCCATTGTTGGGGCAGAGACGTACATCTCTTCATTATATACAGATCTCTGGTGTAAATTGGAAGGTGCACACAGAGGAGCGAAGGAGACGAGACCAAAAATACAACATGAGAAGAAGAGGACATAAACGCTCATGAAAACAAAAAAAGAAGATTCTTGCGATTTGGAATATCACGCAAGAAAATAAATTCAAATTAATCAAATTAATTTGATTTAACGCCCAGCCTTACTCATGGGATAGGATAGGACCCCCAGGGCTAGATTACCCACCTGTCCACTGGTTTGTGGGGGTGAAGGGAGGATTATTGTGCGTTCTGTGTACAGGTGAAGGGAGAATTCTGAGGGGAGGTGAGCGGAGGTTTCTGAGGGGAGATTTCTGAAGGGAGGTTTCTGAGGAGAGATGAAGGGAGGTTTCTGAGGGGAGGTGAAGGGAGGTTTCTGAGGGGAGGTGAAGGGAGGTTTCTGAGGGGAGATGAAGGGAGGTTTCTGAGGGGAGGTGATGGTGGGAGGGAGGAAGGCAGGTGTCCGCGTGCTTCCCATCCGAAACAGTTTGTGCATATATTATGACATTGTGACGTTTTGGTGTTCGGCAAGTTTTTTTGTTTTACTGTTTGTGCTCTCAATATTTATGCCCCTTCATCGGTGATTGGTCAACAGTAGCAATTCTTCAATTAAGTGTTTGTTTTTCATGCACATTTTTTCACTTGAAATACTGCACCAAACGTCTTAGTTAGATGTAAAATTGCACAACCAAGATCTCCTTGGCAAAAACGTCTAAATTTATGACCGATTTCTTGAGTTATCTTAGTTTAATTCGTGTATACAGGCTACGGCGTCTCAAGATGGACAAACTCCATCAAGTTTGCCGATGACACAACAGTGGTAGGCCTGATCACCGACAACAACGAGACAGCCTATAGGGAGGAGGTCAGAGACCTGGTCGTGTGGTGCTAGGACAACAACCTCTCCCTCAACGTGATCAAGACAAAGGAGATGATTGTGGACTACAGGAAAAGGAGGACAGAGCACGCCCCCATTCTCATCGACGGGGCTGTAGTGGAACAGGTTGAGAGCTTCAAGTTCCTTGGTGTCCACATCACCAACAAACTAACATGGTCCAAGCACACCAAGACAGTTGTGAAGAGGGCACAACAAAGCCTCTTCCCCCTCAGGAGACTGAAAAGATTTGGCATGGGTCCTCAGATCCTCAAAAGGTTCTACAGCTGCACCATCGAGAGCATCCTGACGGGTAGCATCACTGCCTGGTATGGCAACTGCTCGGCCTCCGATCGCAAGGCACTACAGAGGGTAGTGCGTACGACCAGTACATCACTGGGGCCAAGCTTCCTGCCATCCAGGACTTCTATATCAGGCGGTGTCAGAGGAAGGCCCTACAAATTGTCAAAGACTCCAGCCACCCTAGTCATAGACTGTTCTCTCTGCTACCGCACAGCAAGCGGTACCGGAGCTCCAAGTCTAGGTCCAAAAGGCTTCTTAACAGCTTCTACCCCCAAGCCATAAGACTGCTGAAAAGCTATCAAATGGCTACCCAGACCCCTCTTTTACGCTGCTGCTACTCTGTGTTCATAATCTATGCATTGTCACTTTAACTCTACCTACATATACATATTACCTCAAATTTGACTAACCGGTGGCCCCGCACATTGACTCTGTACCTGTACCCCCTGTATATAGCCTCCACATTGACTCTGTACCGGTACCCCCTGTATATAGCCTCCACATTGACTCTGTACCGGTACCCCCCTGTATATAGCCTCCACATTGACTCTGTACAGTACCCCCTGTATATAGCCTCCACATTGACTCTGTGCAGTACCCCCTGTATATAGCCTCCACATTGACTCTGTATCGGTACCCCCCTGTATATAGCCTCCACATTGACTCTGTATCGGTACCCCCCTGTATATAGCCTCCACATTGACTCTGTGCAGTACCCCCTGTATATAGCCTCCACATTGACTCTGTGCAGTACCCCCTGTATATAGCCTCCACATTGACTCTGTATCGGTACCCCCTGTATATAGCCTCCACATTGACTCTGTGCAGTACCCCCTGTATATAGCCTCCACATTGACTCTGTACCGGTACCCCTGTATATAGCCTCCACATTGACTCTGTGCAGTACCCCCTGTATATAGCCTCCACATTGACTCTGTACAGTACCCCCTGTATATAGCCTCCACATTGACTCTGTATCGGTACCCCCTGTATATAGCCTCCACATTGACTCTGTGCAGTACCCCCTGTATATAGCCTCCACATTGACTCTGTATCGGTACCCCCTGTATATAGCCTCCACATTGACTCTGTACAGTACCCCCTGTATATAGCCTCCACATTGACTCTGTATCGGTACCCCCCTGTATATAGCCTCCACATTGACTCTGTGCAGTACCCCCTGTATATAGCCTCCACATTGACTCTGTGCAGTACCCCCTGTATATAGCCTCCACATTGACTCTGTACAGTACCCCCTGTATATAGCCTCCACATTGACTCTGTACCAGTACCCCCTGTATATAGCCTCCACATTGACTCTGTATCGGTACCCCCTGTATATAGCCTCCACATTGACTCTGTACCAGTACCCCCTGTATATAGCCTCCACATTGACTCTGTGCAGTACCCCCTGTATATAGCCTCCACATTGACTCTGTATCGGTACCCCCCTGTATATAGCCTCCACATTGACTCTGTATCGGTACCCCCCTGTATATAGCCTCCACATTGACTCTGTAGCAGTACCCCCCTGTATATAGCCTCCACATTGACTCTGTATCGGTACCCCCCTGTATATAGCCTCCACATTGACTCTGTATCGGTACCCCCCTGTATATAGCCTCGCTTGTTATTTTACTGCTGCTCTTTAATTACTTGTTCCTTTTATTTTCAATTTTTTACTTATCTATTTTTTTACTATTTTTATTTTTGTATTAGTACTTAAAGCATTGTTAGTTAAGGGCTTGTAAGTAAGCATTTCACTGTAAGGTCGACACCTGTTGTATTCGGTGCGTGGGAAACATCAAATTTGATGTGTGTGATGGGTAGATAGAGGTCTTTCAATTTGAAGAGGTTTTGCCCTGTTTCCTGACTCCTGAACATGACTGTTGAGCAGAATCTGGTCAATTAATGAAGCAATAAGACTCGAGGGGGTGTGGTATATGGCCAATATACCTCGGCTAAGGGCTGTTCCTAGGCACGACGTAACGCGGAGTGCTAGGACACAGCCGTTAGCCGTTGTATATTGGCCATATATCACAAACCCCGAGGTGCCTTATTGCTATTATAAACAGGTTACCAACGTAATTAGAGTAATTATTTTGTCATACGTGGTATATGGCCTGTTATACCACAGCTGTCAACCAATCAGCATTCAGGGCTCGAACCACCCAGTTTATAATAAACTATCAATTAGCCTAACTACCAGAGAGGAAAGAAAAACAGCAGTACTTGTTTTAGACAGTATTTAATGTTGGATTTGAGTGGCAACCGTAGTGGTAGCAGACTGTGTGTGTGGGGGTAGATTAGTGGTATCACAGTGGGTTGGTTGCCTCTGTGTTATTGAACTAGAAACACTGCAATTAGATTGTACTGACGACCTCCTTTATCAAGTGTGAGCCAGCCATCACCATGGATACCTTTGGTGGTGGTGGGGGCTGTGATGGAATGGGGAAAGGGAGAGAAGGCAAATGGGAAGGAGAGAAGACGAGAGTACGGAAGGGGTAAAGAGAGGGGAGAGAGGAATATATCTGATTGATTGAGGTTGAGTGGGTTCCAATCAGGTACTCTGACCTGCTATCTCTCTTCTTCACTTCCAATCAATGACACTTAGCATGGGACCAGGGGTCTGGAGTGGCAGTGTGCAGGGTCAAGCCCAGCATTAACACACAAGTCAACTAATCGTGTGTGTGTGTGTGTCAGAGGCTGCCTCTGAAACTGTCCTTTGGCCAGCGATAGCTAGTTAACCAACAGGACTGGCACACCCAGGGTTCCCACAGAGTGGCACACCCAGGGTTCCCACAGAGTGGCACACCCAGGGTTCCCACAGAGTGGCACACCCAGGGTTCCCACAGAGTGACACACCCACATTGTTACATCCAATTCCTATGTTTAAAGTGGCTAGTGATACATTGTTACATCCAATTCCTATGTTTAATGTGGCTAGTCAGTATGTTGGCAGCAGCCACTCAATGTTAGTGGTGGCTGTTTAACAGTCTGATGGCCTTGAGATAGAAGGTGTTTTTCAGTCTCTTGGTCCCAGCTTTGATGCACCTGTACTGACCTCGCCTTCTGGATGATAGCTGGGTGAACAGGCAGTGGCTCGGGTGGTTGTTGTCCTTGATGATCTTTTTGGCCTTCCTGTGACATCGGGTGGTGTAGGTGTCCTGAAGGGCACCTTCAGGACACACCCACAGGGTTCCCACAGGGTTCCCACAGAGTGACACACCCACAGGGTTCCCACAGAGTGACACACCCGCAGGGTTCCCACAGAGTGACACACCCGCAGGGTTCCCACAGAGTGACACACCCGCAGGGTTCCCACAGAGTGACACACACACACAGGGTTCCCACAGAGTGACACACACACTCTTGGCTTACTATGCTGCCACAGTGTTCCTCAGCAGTCAGCAGCTGAATAATTTATACCTGGCCTTATTCATTCTCTCTCTGCCTCTCGCTCTCCCTGCCCCCCTCTCTCGCTCTCCCTGCCCCCCTCTCTCGCTCTCCCTGCCCCCTCTCTCGCTCTCCCTGCCCCCTCTCTCGCTCTCCCTGCCCCCTCTCTCGCTCTCCCTGCCCCCTCTCTCGCTCTCCCTGCCCCCCTCTCTCGCTCTCCCTGCCCCTCTCTCTCGCTCTCCCTGCCCCTCTCTCTCGCTCTCCCTGCCCCTCTCTCTCGCTCTCCCTGCCCCTCTCTCTCGCTCTCCCTGCCCCTCTCTCTCGCTCGCTATCTCGCGCTCTCCCTGCCCCTCTCTCTCGCTCGCTATCTCGCGCTTCCCCTGCCTCGCTCTCGCTCTCCCTGCCTCGCTCTCGCTGACTCGCTCTCGCTGCCTCGCTCTCGCTGCCTCGCTCTCGCTGCCTCGCTCTCGCTGCCTCGCTCTCGCTCTCCCTGCCTCTCTCTCTCGCTCTCCCTGCCTCTCTCTCTCGCTCTCCCTGCCTCCTGCCTCGCTCTCCCTGCCTCGCTCTCTCTCTCTCTGCCACTCTCCCTCTTTCTCTCTGCCTCTCTCTCCCTGGGAAAGAGGGGGAAGGGTTGAGAGTGAATCTGAAGAAAGGAGTGAGAGTTGTTGAAAAGGAGATGAGGCGATGGATCAGTGCATGTTATCCTGTAGGCTTGTGATTGTGTGTTTGTCTGCTCTGCCTGGATGGAGCCTCAGGCTGTGTGTCTGCCTGGGGCCGTATAGGGTGGTAGGAGAGACGAGGTAGAGAACGGGATGCGTGTAGGGGTGGAGAGAGAGATCGACAGAGATGGGCCTCTACTAGTCTCCAGCTACCAGTTTCTAGAGGGTTTCCCATGAACAGTACTGTGTGTCTTGAGGCCTGCAGTGAGTGCAGATGGAACTCCAGTCCCTCAGCCACAGTGTTTAAACCAGTAGATGTTTTTTGGTATTTTATTTTGATATCCCATTGATCCGAGGCTTGTTTTGCAAGGGAGCCCTGCATGTACACAAATTACAAAACATTTACAAATGCAAAGTAATAAAAACCTAAAAAAAAAAGTTATCACATTCCTCAACAAGGAGGTTTTCTCGTCAGTTACCAGCAGGTGGGAATGTAATTGTCTGTTGATGGTAAGTATCGGCCTGCCAAATTTGTTTGCATTAATTAAAAACACGTTTCCCAATAACTCAATAACACAAAATATCCCCACAACACAGTGCATTTGAACATGTTCACATTGCAACACCTTACGCCTATTGAAAACAGAACATTTGTTCAGTAGCCTTGTAGAAAGTCTAGAACCCTGACCCTGCTGAGTCTAGAACCCTGACCCTGCTGAGTCTAGAACCCCCCTGACCCTGCTGAGTCTAGAACCCCCCTGACCCTGCTGAGTCTAGAACCCCCTGACCCTGCTGAGTCTAGAACCCCCTGACCCTGCTGAGTCTAGAACCCTGACTCTGCTGAGTCTAGAACCCTGACCCTGCTGAGTCTAGAACCCCCCTGACCCTACTAACGAGGGAGCGAGAAAGAGGGGCAGAGAGTGGAGGGAGGGAGAGAAATGGAGGGATGTAGAGCACATGGGGGCACCTTTTTTTTTCTATCAGCAGCAGTAGGTGATCCTGTCAATGCCTGATTAATCAGACACAGAGCAACACACACACTGAGTCAACACTAAGTAACATGTACGCAGTCTACACTCAGCAGTAAAATACATATGGGCACACAAATCAGAGCACCACACTGACTCGCTGACGCACGCACACACTTGACTCTCAACACATTTGCTGTGATTAGCTCATCTGTTTATTTTGTCCATTGCTTGGTGGATAGTTTGGCAAATCCCTATATTATCTCTCTCTCTCTCAATCTCTTTCTCTATCTTTTTGTGCGTTCTCAGTGGCAGATGGTGTGTTTGCTTTGCTGCCTCCATTGTTTTGCTGGTGTGCATTGGAGCTACGCCTGCCTGAGGGTTGCTTTGCATGGACACACACACACAGATGCATACATATACACACATACAGAGACGTATACACCGAGTGTACAAAACATTAGGAACACCTTCCTACTTTTGAGTTGCAGCCCCTTTTGCACCTCAGAACAGCCTCAATTTGTCGGAGCATGGACTCTACAAGGTGTTGAAGGCGTTCCACAGGGATGCTGGCCCATGTTGACTCCAATGTTTCCTACAGTTGTGCCAAGTTGGCTGGATGTCCTTTGGGTGGTGGACCATTCTTGATACACACGGGAAACTGTTGAGTGTGAAAACCCCAGCAGCGTTGCAGTTCTTGACACACTGAATGACACACGCACACAACCCATGTCTCAATTGTCTCAAGGCTCCCCCCTTCGTCTACACTGATTGAAGGTGACATCAATAAGGGATCATAGCTTTCACCTGGTCAGTCTGGAAAGAGCAGGTGTTCATAATGTTTTGTACACTCAGTGTACATAGACACACAAATCAATTAATACAACCGTGAACATGCAACTCTCTCTCACACACACACACACACACACACACACACACACACACACACACACCCACACACCAGTACAACCGTTCAACATTAGATCCCTCAACATAAACACACGCCTCTACCATGACTGTGATTGGTGTGCTTACTTTCATTATAATCATGATCTGTCGCTGTTTTCATTTCAGATTTGCATATCCACTCCCACCTCTTCCTCATTTGCATACTGCGAGAATGGCGAGCGGGCACCCCACTGACAAATACAGTTTCATGTACCAACCAGACACGCACAAGAGGTACGACACACACGCGCACGCATGCACGAGGTACAATACACACACACACACGCACGAGGTACAATACACACACGCACGAGGTAGAAAATACACACACATGCGCACAAGGTACAATACACACAAACGCGCACACACAAGGTCCAATACACACACACACACGAGGTACAACACACACACACACACACACACACACACGAGGTACAATAGACACACACGGTACAATACACAAATGCACACGCGAGGTACAATACACACACACACACACACACACACACACAAGGTGCAATACACACACACACACACACAAGGTACAATACACACACACACACGTGGTACAATACACACACACACAAGGTACAATACACACACACACACACACACACAAGGTACAATACACACACACACACACACACAAGGTACAATACACACACACACACGTGGTACAATACACACACACACACGAGGTACAATACACACACAAGGTACAATACACACACACACACACACACACACACACAAGGTGCAATACACACACACACACACACACACGAGGTACAATACACACACACACACACACGGTGCAATACACACACACACACACACACACACACAAGGTACAATACACACACACACACACACTTGGTACAATACACACACACACGAGGTACAATACACACACACACACACGAGGTACAATACACACACACACACACGTGGTACAATACACACACACACAAGGTACAATACACACACACACACACAAGGTACAATACACACACAAGGTACAATACACACACACACTAGACATGTACAAGAGGTAAAACACACACACCAACTCATAGTTTCTATGCACCAACCAAACACACACAAGGTATGGACCGGTACTAACCAGACGCTCTCACACAAGTAAGACTCACACAGTAGGATGAGGGTGTGTTATAGACGGGATGATTCGCACTGTTCATCTCCTCTTTATGAATGTAGATTGTGTGAGAAAAAGACCGGGCTTGTCCTGTTGTTTTTGACTGAGTAACTATTAAAGAGACCCGGCTGGTCCTGTTGTTTATGACTGAGTAACTATTAAAGCGACCCGGCTGGTCCTGTTGTTTTTGACAGAGTAACTATTAAAGCGACCCGGCTGGTCCTGTTGTTTATGACTGAGTAACTATTAAAGAGACCCGGCTGGTCCTGTTGTTTTTGACTAAGTAACTATTAAAGAGACCCGGCTGGTCCTGTTGTTTTTGACTGAGTAACTATTAAAGAGACCCGGCTGGTCCTGTTGTTTATGACTGAGTAACTATTAAAGAGACCCGGCTGGTCCTGTTGTTTATGACTGAGTAACTATTAAAGAGACCCGGCTGGTCCTGTTGTTTATGACTGAGTAACTATTAAAGAGACCCGGCTGGTCCTGTTGTTTATGACTGAGTAACTATTAAGCGACCCGGCTGGTCCTGTTGTTTATGACTGAGTAACTATTAAAGAGACCCGGCTGGTCCTGTTGTTTATGACTGAGTAACTATTAAAGAGACCCGGCTGGTCCTGTTGTTTATGACTGAGTAACTATTAAAGAGACCCGGCTGGTCCTGTTGTTTATGACTGAGTAACTATTAAAGCGACCCGGCTGGTCCTGTTGTTTATGACTGAGTAACTATTAAAGCGACCCGGCTGGTCCTGTTGTTTATGACTGAGTAACTATTAAAGCGACCCGGCTGGTCCTGTTGTTTATGACTGAGTAACTATTAAAGAGACCCGGCTGGTCCTGTTGTTTATGACTGAGTAACTATTAAAGAGACCCGGCTGGTCCTGTTGTTTATGACTGAGTAACTATTAAAGAGACCCGGCTGGTCCTGTTGTTTATGACTGAGTAACTATTAAAGCGACCCGGCTGGTCCTGTTGTTTATGACTGAGTAACTATTAAAGCGACCCGGCTGGTCCTGTTGTTTATGACTGAGTAACTATTAAAGAGACCCGGCTGGTCGTGTTGTTTTTGACTAAGTAACTATTAAAGAGACCCGGCTGGTCCTGTTGTTTATGACTGAGTAACTATTAAAGAGACCCGGCTGGTCCTGTTGTTTATGACTGAGTAACTATTAAAGCGACCCGGCTGGTCCTGTTGTTTATGACTGAGTAACTATTAAAGAGACCCGGCTGGTCCTGTTGTTTATGACTAAGTAACTATTTATTATATGTTCTCTAACATGTTTCCCCCCTTCTCCCCGTCCCCGGTCTCTCTCTCTTCCCCGAGCTTCGCTTTCTCTCCCTATTCCACGTGTCTCGCTCCTACCCCCTATTCCACGTGTCTCGCTCCTTCCCCCTATTCCACGTGTCTCGCTCCTTCCCCCTATTCCCTGTGTCTCGCTCTCTCCCCCATTCCCTGTGTCTCTCTTTCTCCCCCTATCCCCCGTCTCTCTCTCACCCTATCCCCCGTCTCTCTCTCACCCTATCCCCCGTCTCTCTCTCACCCTATCCCCCGTCTCTCTCTCACCCTATCCCCGTCTCTCCCTCACCCTATCCCCGTCTCTCTCTCTCTCTCCCCTATCCCCGTCTCTCTCTCTCTCCCTATCCCCGTCTCTCTCTCTCTCTCCCCTATCCCCATCTCTCTCTCTCTCTCTCTCACCCTATCCCCGTCTCTCCCTCACCCTATCCCCGTCTCTCCCTCACCCTATCCCCGTCTCTCTTTCTCTCTCCCCATCCCCCGTCTCTCTCTCTCCCCTCACTTTCTCCCCCTCAGTAAGAACAGATTATCCAGCAGTATGAATCCTGTCTACAGTCCTGTTCAGCCTGGAGCTCCCTACGGTAACCCCAAGAACATGGCCTACACAGGTGAGACACTCATTACCAATCAACACCCTCTATTCAAACTGAAGTGATTGGGCTAGCTAATGGTAGACCGAAATGACAGAAGTAACAGATCTGTCTGGTCTAAGATTTGTCCTGCTGGATCCTTTTTCTTAACATTTAAATTGCCATTTTCTATCAGTTTCCCATTAAAACAAGAGAAAATCATAAAATTCCTCATCAATTCACAATGCAGAATAATGGTCCTATTAGGTATGTGTAGGGCCTCCCGAGTGGCGCAGTGGTCTAGGGCACTGCATCGCAGTGCTATCTGTGCCACTAGAGATTCTGGGTTCGAGTCCAGGCGCTGTCACAGCCGGTCGCGACAGGGAGACCCATGGGGCAGTTCACAATTGGCCCAACGTCATCCAGGTTAGGGGAGGGTTTGGCCGGCAGGGATGTACTTGTCCCAGCGCGCACTAGCGACTCCTGTGGCTGACACAGTCGCCAGGTGTACGGTGTTTCATCCGACACATTTAAGCGGCTGGCTTCCGGGTTAACTTCTTAGGGAGCAGCGCACGAGGTGACCGTTTTGGAGACCCTGGCGTGCCCAAAGTAAAATGCCTCCCATTCAGGCCCAGAAAATAAGGATATGCACATATTTAGTACCATTGGATAGGAAACACTCTGAATTTTCTAAAAGTGTTAACATTTCGTCTGTGAGTACAACAGAACGGATATGGCAGGCGAAACCCCGAGGAATTTCTGTCCTGGAAAACGTGGTTTTGACACATTGCCTCATTTGGAACACCTCCCTTCTGAAAATGCCTTTATAAGGGCATATGAATGCAGTACCTATTGCTTCCTCTGGATGTCAACAGTCTCGAGAAAGTGTTCTAAATCTTTTAGATGCTTTTAGAGCAGAGAAGAAGAAGAATAAGGAAGTGCCCCCAGAGATGTCCTTTACAAGTGAATGCGCGCTCCCGGCAGGCACGTTCTTTTTTTTTTTCCCCCTTTCTTATCGCCCAGTTTATATACCGGTTGAAATATTATGCTATTTATACAGAAAAGTGTTCCTAAGGATACATTTACAATGATGTTTGATTGTTCTTGGACAAGTTTATAGGTATAAGTTGAACGAGTTCTCTTCACGTTTCAATGGAGGAGTCGACGCTGTATTTTTCTCATTATAACTCGCCAACCAAACGGAGATTTATGGATATAATACATTACTTTTTCTAACAAAAAAAACATGGATTGTCTTCGTTGGACACTTTGGAAGCCCTCAGCAGAAGTTCTTCAAGAGGTAATTGATTTGTTTTTGCTGTGAAATGTGTTTTCTGTGAACCGTGGAGGCTTATGAAATTATGGTAATGGCAAAACATGTTAGGTGCTACCCTCAAACAATCAAATGTGGTGCTTTCGCCGTAAAGCCTTTTTGAAATCTGACAACGCTGTGATATTGCCAAGAAGCAGAGCTTTCGATGACTATGAAACACTTGTATATTGATGCATGTTTAATAATTCAACTTTTGGATTTTGAATTTGGCGCCTTGCATTTCACCTGGTAGTGTCGGGAGTGGGGCGCTAGCGCACCTTGCTGCTCCTTAAGAAGTTAAGTGGGTTTGGTTGGCTCTCGACCTTTGCCTCTCCCGAGTCCGTACGGGAGTTGCAGCGATAAGACAAGACTGTAACTACCAATTCGATACCACAGAATTGGGGAGAAAAAGGGATTAAATAAATAAAAGGTATGTATGACGACTGGGGCCAGACAATGAAGTTCTATCTACCCTTGAAAGGCTTTTTAAATGCCGTAGAGTACCCTTCTCTGGAGATCATTTCGAAGCGCAACTGAACGGCCATTTTACTTGTCTGTAAAGGAACGGCGCTTCTGAAGTCCCATCACTAAGTGACCAGAACTGTCAATCCAAAAATCTTGAGCTGCCTGCATGCAGACCACTCTCTCCTAAAAAAGGACTTTACATTTGTTAAATACCGTTTCTTACCAGGTAGGGCTGTCCCTGACTAAAAGAAAAATCTTGGTCGACCAAGAGTGTTCTTTCAAACAATCAAATGGTTGAAAAAACGTAACGTGTATATTTTCCGTTTATTGACACATCCTATGTGTTTTCATTAAATCAACTATATTCACTGAGCTTGTCTGATGCTTTCATAGCATATCTTATGCAACACTAATAAAAATTTGTGACCTGATGCTTTCGTTATTTATAGCATATCATAGTCACATCAATAAATTGGTTATAACAAACTGAACACCATAACACGTGACAGCAAAATAGATGCAGAGGACGTGACAAATAAATGTTTACTGGTTGCTCGTGAGGTAAAGGGGATGTCAGATGTGTGGAATAAATTTGACTAGTTGTGGAAAATACTGGAGATCAAGAAAATAAGGCAAGGAGCAAGTGCTGCCGTGTCCCAAACAGCTGCTGTTAGATTACAATATCATTGTTTTGACCATTTCGAACAATGTAAACAAAACTAAATAACTTATAAGCGAAACAGAGAGTCTGTTGTAATGTTTTTTTGTTAAGCGTATTACTGCAAAGATTAAAAACAGTCATATTTCCAAAATGGAATTGTTTATTTGTTTAAGCTAAATATTATTTTATTTTAAAACTAAAATGCTTGATTGCATTTCTATATGTGAATGACTCGTATGCTGTGTGATGTCATGAACAAATGAATGATAGATTGATACAGTAGCCTGTATAAGTATTAAAATGTAGGCCTCAGTCAGTTACGGTATTAAGATTTAACAGGACTAGTTCTTTGGCCTACAACTCAATGGTGGTTATACAAGGCTGTTATACTAAGTCTACTAATGATAATGACCTGGTGGTTATACGAGGCTGCTATACTAAGTCTACTAATGATAATGACATGGTGGTTATACGAGGCTGTTATACTAAGTCTACTAATGATAATGACCTGGTGGTTATACCAGGCTGTTATACTAAGTCTACTAATGATAATGACATGGTGGTTATACCAGGCTGCTATACTAAGTCTACTAATGATAATGACCTGGTGGTTATACGAGGCTGCTATACTAAGTCTACTAATGATAATGACATGGTGGTTATACGAGGCTGTTATACTAAGTCTACTAATGATAATGACCTGGTGGTTATACCAGGCTGTTATACTAAGTCTACTAATGATAATGACATGGTGGTTATACCAGGCTGCTATACTAAGTCTACTAATGATAATGACATGGTGGTTATACAAGGCTGTTATACTAAGTCTACTAATGATAATGACATGGTGGTTATACCAGGCTGTTATACTAAGTCTACTAATGATAATGACATGGTGGTTATACCAGGCTGCTATACTAAGTCTACTAATGATAATGACATGGTGGTTATACAAGGCTGTTATACTAAGTCTACTAATGATAATGACATGGTGGTTATACCAGGCTGTTATACTAAGTCTACTAATGATAATGACATGGTGGTTATACCAGGCTGCTATACTAAGTCTACTAATGATAATGACATGGTGGTTATACCAGGCTGCTATACTAAGTCTACTAATGATAATGACATGGTGGTTATACCAGGCTGCTATACTAAGTCTACTAATGATAATGACATGGTGGTTATACCAGGCTGCTATACTAAGTCTACTAATGATAATGACATGGTGGTTATACCAGGCTGCTATACTAAGTCTACTAATGATAATGACATGGTGGTTATACCAGGCTGCTATACTAAGTCTACTAATGATAATGACATGGTGGGTATACCAGGCTGTTATACTAAGTCTACTAATGATAATGACATGGTGGTTATACGAGGCTGTTATACTAAGTCTACTAATGATAATGACATGGTGGTTATACCAGGCTGCTATACTGAGCCTTCTAATGATAACGACATAAATTGTTATTATAATGGTGATAGTAATAATAACAATAATAAGATCAAGAAAAGGGAGCATTATTATTAGAAATATAATTTTTCTGACACAGAAATGGAAGTAATACCAGAGGCTGTTTCCTCTCTCCTCACTTTTCTTAGACAATGAAGGCAAGGGCTATTTTCTCATCTCCTCATTTTGCTGCTGCCTCCGCCACATTGTTCTCAACACCAACATGCTGGTTAACTTTGCTATTATGCACATAGCAACATGGTCTAGGAAAAGGCGGTAATTAAACAGCGCACTGAAGTGTTTCAGAACCGCGGACAGCAATCACTATCTAACGCGGGAGAAAGCGCATTTGTTAAAATAATATAATTTGTATTAGTGTTGCACCATTGTTCTTACATAATATAACCATATCCAATTTCAGTATCACATGTCTTAGAGTGATGGACTGTGCCATCCCCACGGCCTCCACAATGGATCAGTCCACTCAGACAGGCGTGAATCAGACACCATTATATTTATTTATACTCGACTGAGGAAATCTTGGTCGATCCAACAGCCTATCGACCAAACAATTGACCAGTCGATTAAATAGGGTCATCCAAAACACATCTCCCGGTAGGAATCAACTCCTAAGATTCAGACTTTTTGAAACGGAGGAGACTGATAAGTTGCTGTATTTCCCGAGAACGCAAACACTTGCATCTTTCATAGCGAGCTAGCAAGGGACGGAGAGAGAGGGGAGAGGCGCAGTATAGGTAGGTCAGCCATCAGGCAGACAGACCTAGTGCACGGTTCTGACTATCTGCAATCAAAAGCTGTATCTCATATCTTGGCTTGTAATGTCTCGCAACTTCAGTAAAGCAGAGCCTGTCATCAATGAATAGGCTAGGATATTCTACATGCAACAGACCGAAGACTAAACACACTGGCATCATTAGCGAGGAGAAAGAGCAGGTGAGCCAGCTGCACTGGGATTTTCATTTGAAGAAGAAAAAATAGAAAATGTTTTTCCCTTTAACGTTAAGGATCCCAATTTTGTTTAAGAGTTTGAACATTTAAACATTTACGCCCCAAATGCCTACGCCGACAGCAGAGGTTCAGGAAGTGGCCTGTTCAGATCGATCAGTCCCCTTTACAACCACTTGATGGTTCAGAGACTGACTTTGGAGATGGTATGACAGTCATTCGTTATTACAGGGATGTTATGATAGGACCTGTATACCACAGTATGACAGGCATCTTACTATACCGGCTCTGACGCTCGTCGGGTGTGGCAGGGCTTGCAAACTATTACGGACTACAAAGGGAAACCCAGCCGCAAGCTGCCAGTGACTCGAGCCTACCAGACGAGCTAAATGCCTTTTTATGCTCGCTTCGAGGCAAGCAATACTGAAGCGTGCATGAGAGCACCAGCTGTTCCGGACAACTGTGTGATGACGCTCTCCGTAGCCGATGTGAGCAAGATCTTTAAACAAGTCAACATTCACAAGGCTGCAGGGCCAGGCGGATTACCAGGACGTGTTTTTAGAGCATTCGTGGACCAACTGGCAAGTGTCTTCACTGACATTTTCAACCTCTCCCTGACCGAGTCTGTAATACCTACATGTTTCAAACAGACCACGATAGTCCCTGTGCCCAAAAAAGCGAAAGTAACCTGCATAAATGACTACCGCCCCGTAGCACTCACTCACTCACGTAGCACTCACAAACAGATCCACAGATAACAGAATCTCAATCGCACCCCACACTGCCCTTTCCCACCTGGACAAAAGGAATAACTATGTGAGAATGCTGTTAACTGACTACAGCTCAGCGTTCAACACCATAGTGCCCACAAAGCTCATCACTAAGTTAAGGACCCTGGGACTAAACACCTCCCTCTGCAACTGGATCCTGGACTTCCTGACGGGCTGCCCCTAGGTGGTAAGGGACGGCAACAACACATCTGTCACGCTGATCCTCAACACTGGGGCCCCTCAGGGGTGCATGCTTAGTCCCCTCCTGTACTCCCTGTTCACCCACGACTGCGTGGCCAAGCACGACTCCAACACCATCCTTAAGTTTGCCGATGACACAACCGTGGTAGGCCTGATCACCGATAACGGTGAGGCAGGCTATAGGGAGGAGGTTAGAGACCTGGTAGTGTGGCCACTATACCCCTACCTACATGTACAAATTACCTCGACTAACCTGTACCCCCGAAACATTGACTCGGTACCGGTTCCCCATGAATTTAGCCTTGTTATTGTTTTTTTATTGTGTTACTTTTTATTATATTTTTTACTTTAGTTTGTTTAGTAAATATTTTCTTAACTCTATTTCTTGAACTGCATTGTTGGTTAAGGGCTTGTAAGTAAGCTCTACACCTGTTGTATAATTGATTTGATTGTATTATTACAGGGATGTTATGACAAGGCCTGTATATCACAGTGTGATGCTACCATTCACTATAATAGGGATCTTATGACAAGGCCTGTATATCACAGTGTGATGCTACCATTCACTATAACAGGGTTATGACAGAGCTTGTATGTCAGTGTGATGCTACCATTCACTATAACAGGGTTATGACAGGGCCTGTACATCACAGTGTGATGGGACTGAGTGTGATATCTATCAGAATGTAGGACTGTCCCTAACAACACAGCTGTCACCTCCACTTACCACACACACAGCAACATGGATGCTGCCTGTGTGTCATGCTTCTTCACACTCTTCTCTCTCTCGCTCTCTCTCTCTTTCTGTTTCCATCATCCCTCCCTCTCTCCATCATCCCTCTCATTTCTCACCTTCCTCCCACGCAGTGTAATCACTGAAAAGACATAAACAATTCCTTGTCTCGTTAGTAGTTAGTGGGGGTTGTAATGTCTGCTAATTGGTGAAACGATTAGCCGTCTGTTTCCTCTCATCATTACACTTACACACACACACACACACACACACACTTACACACACACACACAGTCTGGTCCCAGTTGTCTGGTTGTGTGAAACGCCTCGTAGTGAAGACAGATTAACAGCCATAACAGACACTATTCAACATGCTGTAGTATCCTGGTGTAGTAACAGAACAGACACTATTCAACATGCTGTAGTATCCTGGTGTAGTAACAGAACAGACACTATTCATCATGCTGTAGTATCCTGGTGTAGTAACAGAACAGACACTATTCAACATGCTGTAGTATCCTGGTGTAGTAACAGAACAGACACTATTCATCATGCTGTAGTATCCTGGTGTAGTAACAGAACAGACACTATTCATCATGCTGTAGTATCCTGGTGTAGTAACAGAACAGACACTATTCAACATGCTGTAGTATCCTGGTGTAGTAACAGAACAGACACTATTCAACATGCTGTAGTAACAGAACAGACACTATTCAACATGCTGTAGTATCCTGGTGTATGTCGCGTTCCTCCCAGAGTGTGTTGTATACCGGTGTGTGTGTGTGTGTGTGTGTGTGTTGCGTTCACCCCAGAATGTGTTGTATACCAGAGTGTGTGTTGCGTTCACCCCAGAGTGTGCTGTATACCAATGTGTGTGTTGCGTTCACCCCAGTGTGTGTCAGTTTGTGTTGCGTGCCTCCCAGAATGTGTTGTTTTCTAGTGTGTGTGTTGCGTTCACCCCAGAGTGTTTTGTATTCTAGTGTGTGTTGTGTTCACCCCAGAGTGTTTTGTATGACAGTGTGTGTTGTGTTCACCCCAGAGTGTTTTGTATGACAGTGTGTGTTGTGTTCACCCCAGAGTGTGTTGTATTCTAGTGTGTGTTGTGTTCACCCCAGAGTGTGTTGTATTCTAGTGTGTGTTGTGTTCACCCCAGAGTGTTTTGTATGACAGTGTGTGTGTGTTGCGTCCGCATACATGGTTCGGTTTACTTCTACCTGAACTCGGCTAGGCGAAGTGAATATCTGTGCTCCCATAGTCCCTTAGAATACCTTCGCTAGAAAAACAAGAAAGATGTTTAGCGTTTGTCCCTCTTGAGACCCCATACCAACAACATACCCAGTAGCACTTCCTCAAAATAGTCAGAATCAATCAATGATGAATCAAGAAATATGTCATTAATGTTGATGTTTTTGCCGAGGAGGTCTTAGTCGGAAAATTGTCCGTCTAAGATGTTTGGTGCAGTGTTTCGTCTCTCGTTGAATGACAACAAACACTTCATTGAAGAATCCATACTGTTGACCAATCACAGACAAAGGGGCATGGACTTCGGCTCGCCCCTTCAAGAAAAAAATTGTGTTCACGGACAGCCGGAGAAAACCTTTTGCTGAAGACTAAAACGAATATAACGTAGTCAAATTGTCATCATATATGAACTGTTTCAAGCTGTTTCGGATGGGAAGCTTGCGGGCGCCTTAAGACTCTCTCTTGTCCTCTGTCTGTAGGCTACCCAGGAGGTTACCCCACTGCTGCTCCAACCTACACACCCAACCTCTACCAAACGGGTAGTCCAGGGTACCCACCAGGTAAGAACATACGCACACACCCAACCTCTACCGAACAGGTAGTCCAGGGTACCCACCAGGTAAGAACATACGCACACACCCAACCTCTACCAAACAGGTAGTCCAGGGTACCCACCAGGTAAGAACACACACACACAGGTAGCAAACGCCTTATCGCAGTGGTTATTAACAATTTCATAAATCATCACCTAGCTATACTTGAGGCTTATAGCAGTGACACTTGTAGCTGTCAGCTAGCTCTAGGAGGTAGGGTTACTGCTGGATCTATCAGCTAGCTCTAGGAGGTAGGGTTACTGCTGGATCTGCAGCTAGCTCTAGGAGGTAGGGTTACTGCTGGATCTATCAGCTAGCTCTAGGAGGTAGGGTTACTGCTGGATCTGTCAGCTAGCTCTAGGAGGTAGGGTTACTGCTGGATCTGCAGCTAGCTCTAGGAGGTAGGGTTACTGCTGGATCTATCAGCTAGCTCTAGGAGGTAGGGTTACTGCTGGATCTGTCAGCTAGCTCTAGGAGGTAGGGTTACTGCTGGATCTGCAGCTAGCTCTAGGAGGTAGGGTTACTGCTGGATCTATCAGCTAGCTCTAGGAGGTAGGGTTACTGCTGGATCTGTCAGCTAGCTCTAGGAGGTAGGGTTACTGCTGGATCTGCAGCTAGCTCTAGGAGGTAGGGTTACTGCTGGATCTATTAGCTAGCTCTAGGTGGTAGGGTTACTGCTGGATCTATCAACTAGCTCTAGGAGGTAGAGTTACTGCTGGATCTATCAGCTAGCTCTAGGAGGTAGGGTTACTGCTGGATCTATCAGCTAGCTCTAGGAGGTAGGGTTACTGCTGGATCTATCCGCTCTAGGAGGTAGAGTTACTGCTGGATCTGCAGCTAGCTCTAGGAGGTAGGGTTACTGCTGGATCTATCAGCTAGCTCTAGGAGGTAGGGTTACTGCTGGATCTATCAGCTAGCTCTAGGAGGTAGAGTTACTGCTGGATCTATCAGCTAGCTCTAGGAGGTAGAGTTACTGCTGGATCTATCAGCTAGCTCTAGGAGGTAGAGTTACTGCTGGATCTATCAGCTAGCTCTAGGAGGTAGAGTTACTGCT
The DNA here is from genome assembly GCA_030435695.1 of Brachymystax lenok tsinlingensis. NCBI lineage: Eukaryota > Metazoa > Chordata > Actinopteri > Salmoniformes > Salmonidae > Brachymystax > Brachymystax lenok. The sequence continues at coordinate 42,084,835 of CM059816.1, forward strand.
GGATCTATCAGCTAGCTCTAGGAGGTAGAGTTACTGCTGGATCTATCAGCTAGCTCTAGGAGGTAGAGTTACTGCTGGAGCTGTCAGCTCTAGGAGGTAGGGTTACTGCTGGAGCTGTCAGCTCTAGGAGGTAGGGTTACTGCTGGATCTATCAGCTAGCTCTAGGAGATAGATCCAGCAGTAACTCTTATCTCCTAGAGCTAGCTGATAGATCCAGCAGTAACTCTATCAGCTAGCTCTAGGAGGTAGGGTTACTGCTGGAGCTGTCAGCTAGCTCTAGGAGGTAGGGTTACTTCTGGAGCTGTCAGCTCTAGGAGGTAGAGTTACTGCTGGATCTGCAGCTAGCTCTAGGAGGTAGGGTTACTGCTGGATCTATCAGCTAGCTCTAGGAGGTAGGGTTACTGCTGGATCTATCAGCTAGCTCTAGGAGGTAGGGTTACTGCTGGAGCTGTCAGTATAGTAGAATATTTGGTTGTGCATTAGCAGTTTTTCTCTTATGTCAGTCACTGATAGTTACTCAATTAGCCCATGTTGGCAAACATATTTAGATTGGTAAGTTAGTCTAGCGGCCAGCTCTCTACATTTTGTAATCATGGTTGAATTACCTGCCGATGGTTCCTCATTGATTTTGTTAGTCAGTCTCACTCAGATATCCTATTAAAAACTGCTAACATTTTTCTCCACCCTATGTCAAAATGTGTAGAATTGTAGGAAATGAGTTATAACATGGCAAAATGTTCTCTGCTCCCCATGTCAAAGTGTGTAGAATTGCTCGAAATTAACTCTGAAGTGTAAAAATGTCTATCCACTGTCAAGAAGGGGGAAGCACAAAAAAAAAAGTTTCTCAAAGTGTTTGGGGAGGGGGTATGGAGGTAGGTACGCACAGACCTGCAAGCAACTGCGGCCCCTCATGATGAGTTCAGCTTTTTTGTGGACCCCACCCCCATCAAAGTTGCCCATCCCTGCTCTAGGTAGGAGGTAAAGGCATTGCTGGCCAGTATATCTTCTGAAGGTCTCAGAGGGATAGTGACTGTAGTCTGACTGACAGGCTCACTGCTGGAAGGGTCTGTCCCTCGGTCCGTCTTCCCAGCAGATGGGCTAGCAGTGGTCCTCATGCTCCACACACACATACACACACTGTGTTAGTGGGACAGCAGGCCCATTAGACTAAAACATCAGTGTGTGTATGGTGTTCGGGTGATTCGGTGTCCAAGGTTTGGCGAAGGATGTTCCGTTGTTTGGTAGTAATCTAAAGCCACCCTGATGAATACCGCTTCCTGTTGAAACGTTGGTGAATGTAAATGAACAGCTTCCTGTTGAAACGTTGGTGAATATAAATTAACAGCTTCCTGTTGAAACGTTGGTGAATGTAAATGAACAGCTTCCTGTTGAAACGTTGGTGAATATAAATTAACAGCTTCCTGTTGAAACGTTGGTGAATGTAAATGAACAGCTTCCTGTTGAAACGTTGGTGAATGTAAATGAACAGCTTCCTGTTGAAACGTTGGTGAATGTTAATGAACAGCTTCCTGTTGAAACGTTGGTGAATATAAATTAACAGCTTCCTGTTGAAACGGTGAATGTAAATGAACAGCTTCCTGTTGAAACGGTGAATGTAAATGAACAGCTTCCTGTTGAAACGTTGGTGAATGTAAATGAACAGCTTCCTGTTGAAACGGTGAATGTAAATGAACAGCTTCCTGTTGAAACGTTGGTGAATGTTAATGAACAGCTTCCTGTTGAAACGTTGGTGAATGTAAATGAACAGCTTCCTGTTGAAACGTTGGTGAATGTTAATGAACAGCTTCCTGTTGAAACGTTGGTGAATGTAAATGAACAGCTTCCTGTTGAAACGTTGGTGAATGTTAATGAACAGCTTCCTGTTGAAACGTTGGTGAATGTAAATGATTGCGTCGACATCTACTAGTGGCTTTTCCTTTTCCTTTCCCGGAATCTAAAGCTAACAAAACCTTGTCTCGTCTCTACCTTCTGGCCCTAGTGATTCTCTGGTGGGTTACATGAGGACTTCATGTTTTCAGCACTAGACTTCAACGTTCTGAATAGACTACGCCCTCAAGTCAATTTTAGAGGGCAGCGTCGTGATTAATACATTGTCCACATACTATTCATTCACCCATGGCCTTCAGACTGGACACAATAACACAGATTGGTATCGGATGTATGCTGATGCTGCCTTTCAGAGCTGGTTGATGGTGATGCATAGTGGAGCTCCTCAGCATCTCTCTCTTTGTTTCTGTGTCCTTGGCTCAGTGTTCTAGAAGCCTCTGAGCAGAGCAGCACTTTACTGAATGACCTTCGTCTGCCCCCTAGTGGTTCTAACAGAGTACTACACAAAGGTATAGATCAGGGGTCTCCAACAGCTGGATCAGAAGCCACCAGTAACTCGCAGCCAACATATGAGTAGCTTGCCAAACAATTCTGAAAATACATTACATTTTTCATATTTTCAACTGAAAACTATTATAAACAAATCTCACAAGTATCAGACAATGCAAGCTCACAGCTTCTATCTAATTAAAGCAACTTTGACATTATTCCACCCCTGGTTAGCCACTAAAAGCCAAACCTACCACAATATCTGCCAATTAATTTCCAGCAATATTGCCCCTGGCTGTCTGTGTGGTATGTGCGTTTGTCTCTCACTCCGTCTGTTGCCAGTTGGTGTGAGTTGACAGAAGTACTCCCCCAAAACCTTCACAATTAAATGTTTACTGCAAAATTATTATTTGGAAACTTTGCCATGAAATAAGCAGCAGCAGTAAAGAAACCACTATACCTGCACATTCCTCACTCGCTAGACGTGCCATTAAAGGGCTCCCGAGTGGCGCTGCATCTCCATGCAAGAGGTATCACTACAGTCCCTGGTTCGAATCCAGGCTGCATTCTTCCAGACAAATAAAATTGTTTTCTGATGTGATTTAAGCATTGACATGGACTCTCAACATTCCCACAAAACAATTCTCTAGGAACAATTATAATTTTGAGAGTGAAAAACAAAATCTAAAACCAGGAACATTTTAAGAGAACATAATTTGGGAAAATATCAAACTTAATTTTTGGGGGGAAAATCCCAGATTGGTTAGGGCCCCCCTTAGTTGTTTATTAACCGTTATTTTACCCAAATGTATATTGACAGAAAACCATGCAATACTTTCTCTTGTACACTAAGGACCCAGGGGAGGGGAGAGGAGAAGAATGTGCCTATTTGAAAGCTAGAAAAAATGTAGCTCGGGACATGTTTCATTTTTAAAAGTAGCTCTCATGCTGGAAAAGGTTGTAAACCCTGTTATAGAGTAGTCAGCTGCCCCCTGGTGGTTCTTTCAGCGTACTACACTTGAAGTACTACACAAAGGTATAGAGTAGGGTTGAATGGCAGGAACCCGAACTCTGCAAGATCAATCATCAACGCTCATGTTGGGGACAGACAGCTCATCTCAGGGTGGGGACAGACAGCCCATCTCAGGGTGGGGACAGACAGCCCATCTCAGGGTGGGGACAGACAGCCCATCTCAGGGTGGGGACAGACAGCCCATCTCAGGGTGGGGACAGACAGCCCATCTCAGGGTGGGGACAGACAGCCCATCTCAGGGTGGGGACAGACAGCTCATCTCAGGGTGGGGACAGACAGCCCATCTCATGGTGGGGACAGACAGTCCAGTTCACAATGCATGTAGACCTATCCTCTCATCATTGTAACTACTTTTCTTGTGACAGGTTGACCTACATTTGCTGCAGCACGGTCTATGCTTCGGTATTATAAGGACCGAATACACGTCTAATTTATAAGTCTCTATCTGGCTTTTGGGGGTCAGCTTCTTTTTTTCATTGTAAAGATATATATTTTTTGCACCTGCAGAGTTGTAAAACAGCTTATCCCTCCAATATTGTTGCGTTGAATTACAGCATGCGCGAGCAGTTTTTCTCTGTCTCCAGCAATTCCATTCAAATAGCTTTGGAATGGGGTATTGGGTGTAGATTGTTATTTAATCCATTTTTTAATAAGGCTGTAACATAACAAAATGTGCATAAAGGGAAGGGGTCTGAATACATTCCAAATGGGGGGGGTGCATACAGTGCATTTGGAAGGTATTCAGACCCGTTGACTTTTTCCACACTTTGTTACATTACAGCCTTATTCTAAAATTGATGAAAAAATATGTTCCTCGTTAATCTACACACAATACCCCATAATGATAAAGCAAAAAGTTTTTGTTTTTTTGTTTGCAAATGTATAAAAAAGTGAAATCACAATTACGTAGGTTTTCAGACCCTTTGCTCCGTACTTTGTTGAAGCACCTTTAACAGTGATTACAGCCTTGAGTCTTCTTGGGTATGACACTACAAGCTTGGCACTCCTGTATTTGGAGAGTTTCTCCCATTCTTCTTTGCAGATCCTCTCAAGCTCTGTCAGGTTGGATGGGGAGCGTCGTTGTACAGCTATTTTCAGGTCTCACCAGACATGTTTGATCGGGTTCAGGCTTAGGCTGAGCACTCAAGGACATTCAGAGACTTGTCCTGAAGCCACTCCTGCGTTGTCTTGGCTGTGTGCTTAGAATCGTTGTCCTGTTGGAAGGTGAACCTTCACCCCAGTCTGAGGTCCTGAGCGCTCTGGAGCAGGTTTTCATCGATCTCTCTGTACTTTGCTCCGTTAATCTTTCCCTCGATTCTGACTATTCTCCCAGTCCCTGCCTCTGAAAAACATCCCCACAGCATGATGCTGCCACCACCATGCTTCACCGTAGGGATGGTGCCAGGTTTCCTCCAGACGTGATGCTTGGCATTCAGGCCAAAGAGTTCAATCTTGGTTTCATCAGACCAGAGAATCTTGTTTCTCATGGTCTGAGAGTCCTTTAGGTGCCTTTTGGCAAACTCCAAGCGGGCTGTCATGTGTTTTTACTGAGGAGTGGCTTCCGTCTAGACACTCTACCATAAACGCCTGATTGGTGGAGTGCTGCAGAGATGCTTCTCCTTCTGGAAGATTCTCCCATCTCCACAGAGGAGCTCTGGAAGAGTAACAATCGAGTTCCTCCCTGGCCCTTCTCCCCAGATTGCTCAGTTTAGGAAGAATCTTGGTGGTTCCAAACTTCTTCCATTTAAGAATGATGTGTTCTTTGGGACCTTCAATGCAGCAGAAATGTTTTGGTACCCTTCCCCAGATCTGTGCCTCAACACAATTCTGTCTTGGAGCTCTACGGACAATTCCTTTGACCTCATGGCTTGGTTTTTGCTCTGACATGCACTGTCAACCATGGGACATTATATAGACAGGTGTGTGCCTTTCCAAATGTTTTTCTGTTTTTATTTTTAATACGTTTGCTAAAAACCTGTTTTAGCTTTGTCATTATGGGGTATTGTGTGTAGATTGATTCGTTTTTATTTTTTTATATATACATTTTAGAATAAGGATGTAACGTAACAAAATGTGGTAAAAGGCTAGGGGTCTGAATACTTTTCAAATGCACTGTAAATGCAGTGCTTGCCTTGGACTGAAATAGGTGCCGGGACTGTTTTATATTGAGGTGCAGGAGCGCCACAATACTTTTGAGAGGAACAGGAGCTCAAGCAGTAGAACATTTGAGGTGCCGGCACTCCACTCCGGTGAGCTCCTGCCCAAGTCAAGCACTGTGTAAATGACATGTTATAGAAGGGTACAGCTCAAAACACCCCAAAACGTTATTTTAGAAACGGCAGAGATCTCAGTATAGTGATGCAGGTCTTTACATATTGTACACATGAAATTGTGCATTTTAAAAACTTTATCCGCAACGTTACATTCCATTCACTTCTCTGTCCTTTCTTCAGGTAACTGCCAGAATAAACAAAACACTAAATGAGGGATACAAAGTATATTGAAAGCATAGGGTGCTTCCACACAGGAAGTTCCAGACACTTGTAGAATCTATGCCAAGGTGCATTGAAGCTGTTCTGGCGGCTCGTGGTGGCCCAACGCCCTATTAACACACTTTATATTGGGGGGTTTCCTTTATTTTGGCAGTTACCTGCAGTTACCACAATATGGATGATTAATTGATTTGCTGTTTGGGGTAGGTTTGTCTAAGACATGAAATCACAGAAAAGGTTTCTGTACCCTGTAATATTCCATTTACATAAAGAAATTGAGGTTTGGTTGTAAAAAAGAACTTCTCCTTTAAGCCTTATACCAGTCTTGGTCCATTAGTGCAGTGCACGTAAAGGAAGGACTATTAGAGGAGGTAGGACTATTGACATGAACCAAATGTAAACAGTATAATAGTCTACTGGTATGTGGGTGGGTAGCTAAGTGACAAAGCAGGATGTATAGAAGACTGTAATGATGAGGCTCCACCAGTAGGAGGAGACTGTAATGATGAGGCTCCACCAGTAGGAGGAGACTGTAATGATGAGGCTCCACCAGTAGGAGGAGACTGTAATGATGAGGCTCCACCAGTAGGAGGAGACTGTAATGATGAGGCTCCACCAGTAGGAGGAGACTGTAATGATGAGGCTCCACCAGTAGGAGGAGACTGTAATGATGAGGCTCCACCAGTAGGAGGAGACTGTAATGATGAGGCTCCACCAGTAGGAGGAGACTGTAATGATGAGGCTCCACCAGCAGGAGGAGACTGTAATGATGAGGCTCCACCAGTAGGAGGAGATTGTAATGATGAGGCTCCACCAGTAGTAGGAGGAGACTGTAATGATGAGGCTCCACCAGTAGTAGGAGGAGACTGTAATGATGAGGCTCCACCAGTAGTAGGAGGAGACTGTAATGATGAGGCTCCACCAGTAGTAGGAGGAGACTGTAATGATGAGGCTCCACCAGTAGTAGGAGGAGACTGTAATGATGAGGCTCCACCAGTAGTAGGAGGAGACTGTAATGATGAGGCTCCACCAGTAGTAGGAGGAGACTGTAATGATGAGGCTCCACCAGTAGGAGGAGACTGTAATGATGAGGCTCCACCAGTAGGAGGAGACTGTAGTGATGAGGCTCCACCAGTAGGAGGAGACTGTAGTGATGAGGCTCCACCAGTAGGAGGAGACTAATGAGGCTCTACCACTAGGATACTGTAATGATGAGGCTCCACCAGTAGGAGGAGACTGTAGTGATGAGGCTCCACCAGTAGGAGGAGACTAATGAGGCTCTACCACTAAGAGACTATAATGATGAGGCTCTACCACTAGGAGACTGTAATGATGAGGCTCTACCACTAGGAGACTGTAATGATGAGGCTCCACCAGTAGGAGGAGACTGTAGTGATGAGGCTCCACCAGTAGGAGGAGACTGTAGTGATGAGGCTCCACCAGTAGGAGGAGACTGTAGTGATGAGGCTCCACCAGTAGGAGGAGACTAATGAGGCTCTACCACTAAGAGACTATAATGATGAGGCTCTACCACTAGGAGACTGTAATGATGAGGCTCTACCACTAGGAGACTGTAATGATGAGGCTCTACCACTAAGAGACTATAATGATGAGGCTCTACCACTAGGAGACTGTAATGATGAGGCTATACCACTAGGAGGAGACTAATGATGAGGCTCTACCACTAGGAGACTGTAATGATGAGGCTATACCACTAGGAGACTGTATGTTACCATGGCTATGTTCAGTAGTCTACTGGTAATGTTACCATGGCCACGGTCAGTAGGCTACTGGTAATGTTACCAGGGCCACGGTCAGTAGGCTACTGGTAATGTTACCAGGGCCACGGTCAGTAGGCTACTGGTAATGTTACCAGGGCCACGGTCAGTAGGCTACTGGGAACGTTACCATGGCTACGTTCAGTTGGAAAAACATTCTTGAAAGTTGCAGATAGAAAACCATGTGTAGAGCCAACGTTATTTCCTATTCAACATGTCAGAGAAGCATGTTTGTTCTACATACCATATTTCTATCTGAACATTCCAAAACATTGCATCCTGCTGAATGCAGCCCAGGTTGTTAGCCATAGCTAGCTAATGAGGTAACATGACTGAACAAGGTTTAGCCTAAACAAATAGTTAACAGTCCGGTCCGCAAGTAGCCTAGTTTTAGAACGGCTTTATGAATGTAAAATGCGGCGCGTCACGATATAAATAAATAGAACGTAGCACCGGTAGACTTAATCGTCAGATTTTAGTCAGAGATAGTCATCTCTATTTTTAGTCAACAGAAATGAAAAATTATTTTCATTTAGTTATCGTCTTTTTCTGGGTCTATTAAGTCAGTAATAGTGTCTTCAATTGCCACTGGAAAAATTTGTTTGACAAATATTTTTGTCACAATTTTTGTTGAGGTACCATACTGTGCTATGGTACCTCATTAGGACTGAGAGGAAGGCTATGTTACCCTTACACATGTGTCTTGGCTGTTAGACTTATGTTGCATCTCTCTCTGTCTCTGTCTCTGTGTGTGTGTGTGTGTGTGTGTGTCTGTCTGTAGGATACACAACAGCAGGTACTCCATATAAAGTTCCCCCCACCCAGATGAACGGAGCCCCCCCGCCCTACTCCCCCTCCCCCAACCCCTACCAAACAGCCATGTACCCCATCAGAAGTGCCTACCCCCAGCAGAGCATGCAGAGCATGCAGAACCTGCAGAACTTATATGCACAGGTAAGCACACATACCCTTCACACACACACCCTACTCCACCAACTCCTACCTTCAGCAGCTTCTACACACACACACCAATATACAATCCTAACCTCAGCAAACACACACACCCTACTCCACCAACTCCTACCCTCAGCAGCTTCTACACACACACACCAATATACAATCCTAACCTCAGCAAACACACACACCCTACTCCACCAACTCCTACCCTCAGCAGCTTCTACACACACACACCAATATACAATCCTAACCTCAGCAAACACACACACCCTACTCCACCAACTCCTACCCTCAGCAGCTTCTACACACACACACCAATATACAATCCTAACCTCAGCAAACACACACACCCTACTCCACCAACTCCTACCCTCAGCAGCTTCTACACACACACACCAATATACAATCCTAACCTCAGCAAACACACACACCCTACTCCACCAACTCCTACCCTCAGCAGCTTCTACACACACACACCAATATACAATCCTAACCTCAGCAAACACACACACCCTACTCCACCAACTCCTACCCTCAGCAGCTTCTACACACACACACCAATATACAATCCTAACCTCAGCAAACACACACACCCTACTCCACCAACTCCTACCCTCAGCAGCTTCTACACACACACACCAATATACAATCCTAACCTCAGCAAACACACACACCCTACTCCACCAACTCCTACCCTCAGCAGCTTCTACACACACACACCAATATACAATCCTAACCTCAGCAAACACACACACCCTACTCCACCAACTCCTACCCTCAGCAGCTTCTACACACACACACCAATATACAATCCTAACCTCAGCAAACACACACACCCTACTCCACCAACTCCTACCCTCAGCAGCTTCTACACACACACACCAATATACAATCCTAACCTCAGCAAACACACACACCCTACTCCACCAACTCCTACCCTCAGCAGCTTCTACACACACACACCAATATACAATCCTAACCTCAGCAAACACACACACCCTACTCCACCAACTCCTACCCTCAGCAGCTTCTACACACACACACCAATATACAATCCTAACCTCAGCAAACACACACACCCTACTCCCTCAGTCTACCCTCAGTAGAACCTTTATGTACTGGTAAGCACACACACACCCTAACCTCTCTCTCTGTCTCCCTGTAGGCAGCAGCGTATTATGGCCAGCCAGTGTATGCGGCTCAGCCCTATGTAAATCAACACACTGCTCACATGTACACACACATAAACACACACAGACACACACTAACACAGACACACTCTAACCTCTGTCTCTGTGTCTGTAGGCGTATTACACCCAGCCTGTGTATGCGGCTCAGCCTCAGCCACATGTAATCCACCACACCACAGTGGTTCAGCCAAACAGCATGCCCTCAGCCCTCTACCCCGCCCCGGTCCAAGCCCCTAGAAACAATGGAATGGCTGCCATGGGAATGGTTGCCGGGACCACCATGGCTATGAGTGCAGGTCGGGCTGATGACTGAGGAAGCTGGTGTAGCTACTGCATGTGTTGTCGTCTAGTGAACATTGAATATATTTTCATATTAAATACCTTTTTGAATGATTTAATTTAATTTCCTATGCTAAACTGATTATGCTTATGTTATGCTAAAATGATTATATTGCTGTTGTGTGATTTTTGGTGTAAGTTGTATTAGTTTTGGTCGGTGCCATATTGACCACAGTGCTGCGGTCAAAACAGTAGTGCCAAAATGACATCCAACACTGATGATTGGTGTGTCGTCCTGTAGGAACCCTGCTGACCACGCCTCCGCACGCTCAGCTGGGAGCGCACCAACACGTCACCATGCCACAGTACCGGCCCCAGGGCACTCCTGGATACAGCTATGTCCCTCCCCACTGGTAGACCCCCCACCACCACCCCACGAGAAGTAAGTCATGTGACTAGCACTCCTTTACTAGCTCTTTCGCCCCGGAACCTTTTCAGAACCTTTTCAAGTCATCTTATTATTCCAAATGTCCACATTCCACTCTCAATCAATCCAATGTCTTCTCACTTTCTCTTTCTCTGTCGTTTCAGATCTGGAGTCCAACATGGTATGCAACTACTCCAGTCTTACACAGGCTTCGTATGGTCACCATGGCAACCTCACATCTGTCTGCAACGGACACTTGCTGCATTCTATAGTGTTTTACAAAAGCTGCTTGATATTTGTCTGTTTACTCAACGATTCTTTTCTTTTTATCCTGTGATTTGCCAATTTGTCATGTCATTGTTTTCCTTGTTTTGTTTTTTACATTCTTACATAATCATTGGAACTCCAGAGTGATTGACCAATCACGAGTGTCTGTTGCTCTGCTCATGTACTGTGTGCTGCTGCTGTGTGTCAGTGGTGCGAATGTACTGGTCACGTCCTGCTCCATCCCTGTTATCACAACCACCTTTATCATCACCACCTTTATCATCACCTTTATCATCACCACCACCTTTATCATCACCTTTATCATCACCTTTATCACCACCACCACCTTTATCACCACCACCACCTTTATCATCACCTTTATCATCACCACCACCTTTATCACCACCACCACCTTTATCACCACCACCACCTTTATCATCACCACCACCTTTATCACCACCACCACCTTTATCACCACCACCTTTATCACCACCACCACCTTTATCATCACCTTTATCATCACCACCACCTTTATCACCACCACCACCTTTATCACCACCACCACCTTTATCATCACCACCACCTTTATCACCACCACCACCTTTATCACCACCACCACCTTTATCATCACCACCACCTTTATCACCACCACCACCTTTATCACCACCACCACCTTTATCATCACCACCACCTTTATCACCACCACCACCTTTATCATCACCACCACCTTTATCACCACCACCACCTTTATCACCACCACCACCTTTATCACCACCACCACCTTTATCATCACCACCACCTTTATCACCACCACCACCTTTATCACCACCACCACCTTTATCATCACCACCACCTTTATCACCACCACCACCTTTATCACCACCACCACCTTTATCACCACCACCACCTTTATCACCACCACCACCTTTATCACCACCACCACCTTTATCATCACCTTTATCACCACCTTTATCACCACCACCACCTTTATCATCATCATCACCTCATGCTGCCAAATGTTCTAACTATTAGATATCAGCACAGAAGTTTGATTGAATTTATTTCAATTTGTTTTAATCCCTTACTTTTCCTTTCCAACAAAGCGCTGTGTTGGAACAGCATACCTGTCGTTTTCTTTACATCCTGTGTGTTGGAACAGCATACCTGTCGTTTTCTTTACATCCTGTGTGTTGGAACAGCATACCTGTCGTTTTCTTTACATCCTGTGTGTTGGAACAGCATACCTGTCGTTTCCTTTACATCCTCTCCTTCTGATATTCAGTTCATCTTCCACTTCTGATAACAAGGGTTGTCTTCCAGCTTATAGCTGTTTCTTAGATAGATCTGTAATGACTAGATCCGCTGTCTGACTAGATCTGTAACGTCTTGATCCGCTGTCTGACTAGATCTGTAATGACTAGATCCGCTGTCTGACTAGATCTGTAATTACTAGATCCGCTGTCTGACTAGATCTGTAATTACTAGATCCGCTGTCTGACTAGATCCGCTGTCTGACTAGATCCGCTGTCTGACTAGATCTGTAATTCTAGATCCGCTGTCTGACTAGTTCTGTAATGACTAGATCTGTAATGACTAGATCCGCTGTTTGACTAGATCCGCTGTCTGACTAGATCTGTAATTCTAGATCCGCTGTCTGACTAGTTCTGTAATGACTAGATCTGCTGTCTGACTAGTTCTGTAATGACTAGATCTGTAATGACCTGATCTGTAATGACTAGATCTGCTGTCTGACTAGTTCTGTAATGACTAGATCTGCTGTCTGACTAGTTCTGTAATGACTAGATCTGCTGTCTGACTAGATCTGTAATGACTAGATCTGCTGTCTGACTAGATCTGTAATGACTAGATCTGCTGTCTGACTAGATCTGCTGTCTGACTAGATCTGTAATGACTAGATCTGCTGTCTGACTAGATCTGTAATGACTAGATCTGCTGTCTGACTAGATCTGTAATGACCTGATCTGTAATGACTAGATCCGCTGTCTGACTAGATCTGTAATGACTAGATCCGCTGTCTGACTAGATCTACTGTGTGGCTGTTAAGACGTGGTATGCAGCATCACAATGGCTACAGTACTTACCAGTTACTGAATTAATTTCAATCTAGAGGTCTTTTGTCATGTAAGAGGTCTTTTGTAAGCTTAAACCTATAAATTACAATATATATTTATATAGCTGTGTGTGTGTATGTGTGTACAGGATGTGTGGTCATGCACAGTCACACAATTACACACACACAGTCTTGTATAACTAACCTTGTGGGGACACACAATTCAGTCCCATTCAAATTCCTATAAATACACACACAAGTCATACTTAAAGCAGGATCACTTAATGCCAATTAAGTGGAATCAAACATGTGCCAACGGTGTGTGTGCCAGGAGAGGAGGGGAGTGGTGGGTCAGGAGAGGAGGGGAGGGGAGGGGAGGGAGGGAGTGGTGGGTCAGGAGAGGAGAGGAGGGGAGGGGAGTGGTGGGTCAGGAGAGGAGAGGAGAGGAGTGGTGGGTCAGGAGAGGAGGGAGGGGAGTGGTGGGTCAGGAAGAGGAGGGAGGGAGTGGTGGAGTCAGGAGAGGAGGGGAGGGGAGTGGTGGGTCAGGAGAGGAGAGGAGTGGTGGGTCAGGAGAGGAGTGGAGGGGAGGGTCAGGAGTGGAGGGGAGGGAGGGTCAGGAGAGGAGAGGAGGGAGTGGTGGGTCAGGAGAGGAGGGAGTGGTGGGTCAGGAGGGGAGGGAGGGGAGTGGTGGGTCAGGAGAGGAGGGAGGGAGTGGTGGGTCAGGAGAGGAGGGAGGGAGTGGTGGGTCAGGAGAGGAGAGGAGGGAGTGGTGGGTCAGGAGAGGAGAGGAGGGGAGTGGTGGGTCAGGAGAGGAGGGGAGTGGTGGGTCAGGAGAGGAGTGGAGTGGTGGGTCAGGAGAGGAGGGGAGGGGAGTGGTGGGTCAGGAGAGGAGGGGAGGGGAGTGGTGGGTCAGGAGAGGAGGGGAGGGAGGGAGGGGAGTGGTGGGTCAGGAGAGGAGGGAGGGAGGGTCAGGAGAGGAGGGAGGGTCAGGAGAGGAGGGAGGGAGTGGTGGGTCAGGAGAGGAGTGGAGGGGAGTGGTGGGTCAGGAGAGGAGTGGAGGGGAGTGGTGGGTCAGGAGAGGAGTGGAGTGGTGGGTCAGGAGAGGAGAGGAGAGGAGGGAGTGGTGGGTCAGGAGAGGAGGGGAGTGGTGGGTCAGGAGAGGAGTGGAGTGGTGGGTCAGGAGAGGAGGGAGGGAGTGGTGGGTCAGGAGAGGAGGGAGGGGAGTGGTGGGTCAGGAGAGGAGGGGAGGGGAGGGAGTGGTGGGTCAGGAGAGGAGGGGAGGGAGGGTCAGGAGAGAGGAGGGAGGGTCAGGAGAGGAGGGGAGGGTCAGGAGAGGAGTGGAGGGGAGTGGTGGGTCAGGAGAGGAGTGGAGGGGAGTGGTGGGTCAGGAGAGGAGTGGAGGGGAGTGGTGGGTCAGGAGAGGAGTGGAGGGGAGTGGTGGGTCAGGAGAGGAGAGGAGGAGGGAGTGGTGGGTCAGGAGGGGAGGGGAGGGAGTGGTGGGTCAGGAGGGGAGGGAGGGAGTGGTGGGTCAGGAGAGGAGTGGAGGGGAGTGGTGGGTCAGGAGAGGAGTGGAGGGGAGTGGTGGGTCAGGAGGGGAGAGAGCATCAGGGAACGGTGTGTGTGCCATGTTTCAGGTTTTTAATAGATGAGTATGAATCACAGTTAGGATCTGTGAGGCACGGGTCATTACAAAGCATTTACAGTGTATCCAAGTAGATCAAGTTGTTTACTTGCAATAATAAGAGGAAACGCCTCGTTATACGGTTACCGCACAGTAATTATTTTATAGTCATTTAGAATTTAAGATCATTTGTAAATCCTTATTCTGGTCATCCTTAAATCTGGATTATGGGCTGTGTATCCGGCCTCAATCCCTTTGAATCATTGTTACTGTATTCTGAGGTGACGGCAGTACATATCAGAGTTCACTGTTACTGTATTCTGAGGTGACAGCAGTACATATCAGAGTTCACTGTTACTGTATTCTGAGGTGACAGCAGTACATATCAGAGTTCACTGTTACTGTATTCTGAGGTGACGGCAGTACATATCAGAGTTCACTGTTACTGTATTCTGAGGTGACAGCAGTACATATCAGAGTTATTGTAATAATCTCACGAGGAAGCGTTGCACAAAGAATAACCAGATGACCATCATTTCTACTAGGTACCAGGTAGCTAGACTTCACAGTGAAACAGAGAGAGGCAGTTTCAACTGTCATTTAAGAAAACAAACCAATAGATATTAAGCGTTCAGTAAGGTGTCCTTAGTCCTGATAATGTTTGTACTAGTTAGTATAATTCTCAACTAAAGAAAATGGCTTATTGTTGTTCATGAGCATATATTTTAATCAACCACTATTTCAGTGTTGTTTCACATTGAGGTTAAGAAAATAAATATGGCGTGTTTTTCCTTCCGTGGTCTTTTGAGCGTTAGGATGGTTCATTTTCAGGTGTAGTGTAGCATGGTGCATCATGCATCACAATGCAGTCTATTTATACACTGAGTGGTTGTGTGTTACTGCAAAGCATGCTTGATTCAACATGAAGAAATCCACTACCTTTTAGAATCTAACAAATCAGACATTACCCTCTGTCTGTCTGTCTCTCTCACGCTGTCCCTCTCCCCCCCTCGCGCTCTCTCTCCTCTCACGCTGTCCCTCTCTCTCCCTCGCTCTCTCACGCTGTCCCTCTCTCTCCTCGCTGTCCCTCTCTCCTTCGCTCTCACGCTGTCCATCTCGCTCTCTCTCCTTCTCTCACCCTGTTTCTCTCGCTCCCTTTCTCACGCTCTCTCTCTCTCTCACGCTGTCCCTCCCTCCTTCCTTCACACTCTCTGGTTTGTCTTTCCTTCTCAGTGGTGTATTTTAGTAAATGTTATTTAATAAGTCACTTGTATAAATCCAGTTGTTGGTCTTCGTCAAATCCCAAATATGATCTGTCTGAAAATCTGTTCAAGTCAATTCTAATGTAATAATGAGTTACTTATGACCTCCATATCCTGGGGTTGCGGTTGGAGCTGGTCTGCGTTTCTCTATCTCTTTCTGAATTTTACACCTCCCTCCTCTCTCTCTGTCTGTGGCTCTGTGTTCCAGCTCTCTCGCTCTCTCTTTCCCCCTTTAAGCGTTGGTAAAGAGCAGCCCTCTGCACCTCTTCGTAACAGAGATGAAGTGATGACACAGGTCATGAGAAGTGAGGTGTAATGGCAGACTGGAACCATGTAGATAACCAACACTGTAGATGTCTCATGTAATCCAATCTAATCCTATCTGAGGTTTGTTCTGGGTGTGGTGTCACTAAACCACCAGAGTCTGGTGCCCAGTCTAACATCAATCTCTACCTCATGTAGATCTGAGAGGATCAACTCTACTGAACCTTCCAGAAGGCTACTGTAGGTGGAGCTATTACCATGTTGCTTAAACCCATCATGTGCTTTAAGAGCTTAACTAAAAAAGGGGATGATTTTGGAACGGACAATATTCTACACCTCAGCCTAAAACAGGAAACAGAATGTTGGATTTCCTGAGCCGTGTAAAGTTGAGCGCTTTTTACCATAAGTGTTATTTAAGGGTTAAACTGCGATTTGGTGTTTATTATTCTATTGCACAAGTTTCAACGGTTCTGCTAACACACTCACTCCGAGGTGGCTTGTTTCATACTTTCTCTCACACACTGTCACTTGTTTGCATGACTGTGTTTTTGATGTCAGGAGGTTTGTGGTCAATTCCATTTCTACTTCGTCATTTCAGGAAGGGAACTGAATTTCAACTTGTTCTCTGAATTGAAATGGAATTGACCCTTACCCTGATAAACACTTACCTGCAGAGCTCAAAGGGGGATATATTTTAAGGTATTTTTATTCGTACACTATCAACTTATGATTCCTTCACATTTTTGTATCATTCCATCTCTGAGTACGTTTCCAAAAATGTGTAAAATAAGTTAAAGATCCTTTAAAGATGTTAAATGATTATTTGTTGTTGATGTTTTTGTGTATTTTGCTCTTATTCATTATTCAACTATGAGAAGTCAAAATGATGTTTGTATGTTGAAATATAACCTCAAACACCGACCTCTCCCCCACTTCTCATTTTCTGACTCTCTTCTTTTGCATCAGTGGTCTTGTCTTAGCAGTTTCCTCAAATTAAAACTCAACTATTGCAGGTATAGTGGACTTATTTTGTGTTTTTTTTCCTCAATGTTCTGCAGCTTTTTATTTCTAAAATAATCATTTGAACACTAAATGTGATGCAAAAAGTGGAAATTCCTCGTCTTCCAAAATATTTTTATCCCTGGAGCGAGTTTAGGAACAACCCCCTTGAAGTTTGGAACCCAGTTTGCACAAACCATGGTAACATTACCCTACAGTTGTGACAAACCATGGTAACATTACCCTACAGTTGTGACAAACCATGGTAACATTACCCTACAGTTGTGACAAACCATGGTAACATTACCCTACAGTTGTGGCAAACCATGGTAACATTACCCTACAGTTGTGACAAACCATGGTAACATTACCCTACAGTTGTGGCAAACCATGGTAACATTACCCTACAGTTGTGACAAACCATGGTAACATTACCCTACAGTTGTGGCAAACCATGGCACAACGTTTTCTCAGCGTTGTGTGAACTGAATTGTATGTTAGCTATTGGTCCAGTGTCGCGGACCCATGTCAGGCTTGTGATATGAAGTGTAAATCTGTTTTTAATTTTGTTTTTTTAAATGTTTTTGTTAATTTTGTTTTTATTTTTTGAAGATCAGTTAGTGATCTTCGTACCATAACTAAGCCAAGTTTGTAATTGTATAATATTTACTGTAAGATGTAGGCCATTGAATAACTATTAAAATTTTCCTATAAAAGGAATTCTGTCTTAGTCTCTCCTTTCTGAGTGGAAGTTTTTCTGTTCCGTCGAATATCGTACAAGTAGGTGTGTATTACAAGCAGTGGTATGACTAACAACAGTGATGGATGAATGGAGAGGTGGGTGGATACTATAAGGTGTGGTTG
Organism: Brachymystax lenok tsinlingensis; assembly: GCA_030435695.1. Lineage (NCBI taxonomy): Eukaryota > Metazoa > Chordata > Actinopteri > Salmoniformes > Salmonidae > Brachymystax > Brachymystax lenok. Next base: position 42,102,676 of record CM059816.1, read on the forward strand.
CATTAGAACTGCTTTAAGTAATCGTAGTGGTAGCTGGGTGCATTCGTAGCCTCTGACTAGTGATGGTTTAGGCCTATAGATTTCAGTTAGGTCCCATTGCCTTCAGCACATATTGTAGAGCTCGTGCTGCTGATACTACAGACAGTGAAAGTGTGTTTGTGTAGAAGTAACTGATTGAGTAAGAGACGTCTGTCTTTCACTTCTCCCTCCAGGCCCCCTGGCAGGCTTTATAGGTTGTTGAGCAATACACACCACTCCCTATCCATACACACACACTGATGACACAAGCAGGGAGTCCAGCCAACAGAGTTGGAGTAGTCCAAACGGGATATGACAAGTGCCTGGATAAGGACCTGATGAACCCCAAGGATCTCTGTCAGCGCTGTCATCAACCCCAGACTGGTGGAGGAGTGAAGCTGAGAGCCCAGACTGATGGAGGAGTGAAGCTGAGAGCCCAGACTGGTGGAGGAGTGAAGCTGAGAGCCCAGACTGATGGAGGAGTGAAGCTGGGAGCCCAGACTGATGGAGGAGTGAAGCTGAGAGCCCAGACTGATGGAGGAGTGAAGCTGAGAGCCCAGACTGATGGAGGAGTGAAGCTGAGAGCCCAGACTGGTGGAGGAGTGAAGCTGAGAGCCCAGACTGGGGGAGGAGTGAAGATGGGAGCCCAGACTGATGGAGGAGTGAAGCTGGGAGCCCAGACTGATGGAGGAGTGAAGCTGAGAGCCCAGACTGATGGAGGAGTGAAGCTGGGAGCCCAGACTGATGGAGGAGTGAAGCTGGGAGCCCAGACTGATGGAGGAGTGAAGCTGGGAGCCCAGACTGATGGAGGAGTGAAGCTGGGAGCCCAGACTGATGGAGGAGTGAAGCTGAGAGCCCAGACTGGTGGAGGAGTGAAGCTGAGAGCCCAGACTGGGGGAGGAGTGAAGATGGGAGCCCAGACTGATGGAGGAGTGAAGCTGGGAGCCCAGACTGATGGAGGAGTGAAGCTGAGAGCCCAGACTGATGGAGGAGTGAAGCTGAGAGCCCAGACTGATGGAGGAGTGAAGCTGAGAGCCCAGACTGATGGAGGAGTGAAGCTGAGAGCCCAGACTGGGGGAGGAGTGAAGATGGGAGCCCAGACTGATGGAGGAGTGAAGCTGGGAGCCCAGACTGATGGAGGAGTGAAGCTGAGAGCCCAGACTGATGGAGGAGTGAAGCTGAGAGCCCAGACTGATGGAGGAGTGAAGCTGAGAGCCCAGACTGATGGAGGAGTGAAGCTGAGAGCCCAGACTGGTGGAGGAGTGAAGCTGAGAGCCCAGACTGGTGGAGGAGTGAAGCTGAGAGCCCAGACTGATGGAGGAGTGAAGCTGAGAGCCCAGACTGATGGAGTGAAGCTGAGAGCCCAGACTGATGGAGTGAAGCTGAGACAGAGCCAGAGATACAGACAGCTCAAGAACACAGAGGTGTCAGACATCTGATCTAGGCCCATCTCAAAACATATTCACATCAGTGTCAGTACAGCTACGACCAATGTCCATAAATGGAATGAAATCCATGAATTAAAGGTTTAATTTCCAGTCAGAAGAGTAGATGATCAGTGCAGAGGTCAGAACAGACATTTCCGCTGCAGTGGCATCCAACATACACATGGTCCAGGGAGACTATGATCTACTGTTAGGCCTTATTAGGTTTGCCAAACGGTGGGTTAGGACCCATGGGTGGGTAGTGGCTGACTCGCTCTTGAACACAGCTACAGAGCAAGCTCTCTTTAGGTGGGTTAGGACCCATGGGTGGGTAGTGGCTGACTCGCTCTTGAACACAGCTACAGAGCAAGCTCTCTTTAGGTGGGTTAGGACCCATGGGTGGCTAGTGGCTGACTCGCTCTTGAACACAGCTACAGAGCAAGCTCTCTTTAGGTGGGTTAGTACCCATGGGTGGCTAGTGGCTGACTCGCTCTTGAACACAGCTACAGAGCAAGCTCTCTTTAGGTGGGTTAGGACCCATGGGTGGCTAGTGGCTGACTCGCTCTTGAACACAGCTACAGAGCAAGCTCTCTTTAGGTGTCACAGTCCAAAGGGGCATTGATCTTTGCACAAACATACAACTGATGATAGCTCCAAAAAAAACTACATCTCCTGATATTCATCTTATTAGGTTTCCCACAACAAGGGATTGAGCACCATTAGTGGGGTAATGGCTGATTCCCTCTTCAACACAGCTGCAGAGCAAGTTTCCAGACCTAGCTGTTAGATCATCATGATCATAGAGATACTGAGGTTACTATTCATGTCTAATGTTGATGACCACCGACCATCCCTCATATCTATTATAATAAAGCTGTCTCTGTCTCCATCCTCCCCTAGCGTCTGAGGCAGTACAGCTGGCTCTGTCTCCATCCTCCCCTAGCGTCTGAGGCAGTACAGCTGGCTCTGTCTCCATCCTCCCCTAGCGTCTGGGGGAGTACAGCTGGCTCTGTCTCCATCCTCCCCTAGCGTCTGGGGGAGTACAGCTGTCTCTGTCTCCATCCTCCCCTAGCGTCTGAGGCAGTACAGCTAGCTCTGTCTCCATCCTCCCCTAGCGTCTGAGGCAGTACAGCTGTCTCTGTCTCCATCCTCCCCTAGCGTCTGAGACAGTACAGCTGTCTCTGTCTCCATCCTCCCGTTGCGTCTGAGGCAGTACAGCTGTCTCTGTCTCCATCCTCCCCTAGCGTCTGAGACAGTACAGCTGTCTCTGTCTCCATCCTCCCCTAGCGTCTGAGGCAGTACAGCTGTCTCTGTCTCCATCCTCCCCTAGCGTCTGAGACAGTACAGCTGTCTCTGTCTCCATCCTCCCCTAGCGTCTGAGGCAGTACAGCTGGCTCTGTCTCCATCCTCCCCTAGCGTCTGGGGGAGTACAGCTGGCTCTGTCTCCATCCTCCCCTAGCGTCTGAGGCAGTACAGCTGTCTCTGTCTCCATCCTCCCCTAGCGTCTGAGACAGTACAGCTGGCTCTGTCTCCATCCTCCCCTAGCGTCTGAGACAGTACAGCTAGCTCTGTCTCCATCCTCCCCTAGCGTCTGAGACAGTACAGCTGGCTCTGTCTCCATCCTCCCCTAGCGTCTGAGACAGTACAGCTGTCTCTGTCTCCATCCTCCCCTAGCGTCTGGGGGAGTACAGCTGTCTCTGTCTCCATCCTCCCCTAGCGTCTGAGGCAGTACAGCTAGCTCTGTCTCCATCCTCCCCTAGCGTCTGGGGGAGTACAGCTGTCTCTGTCTCCATCCTCCCCTAGCGTCTGAGGCAGTACAGCTGTCTCTGTCTCCATCCTCCCCTAGCGTCTGGGGGAGTACAGCTGGCTCTGTCTCCATCCTCCCCTAGCGTCTGGGGGAGTACAGCTGGCTCTGTCTCCATCCTCCCCTAGCGTCTGAGGGAGTACAGCTAGCTCTGTCTCCATCCTCCCCTAGCGTCTGAGACAGTACAGCTAGCTCTGTCTCCATCCTCCCCTAGCGTCTGAGGGAGTACAGCTAGCTCTGTCTCCATCCTCCCCTAGCGTCTGGGGGAGTACAGCTGTCTCTGTCTCCATCCTCCCCTAGCGTCTGGGGGAGTACAGCTGGCTCTGTCTCCATCCTCCCCTAGCGTCTGGGGGAGTACAGCTGGCTCTGTCTCCATCCTCCCCTAGCGTCTGGGGAGTACAGCTGGCTCTGTCTCCATCCTCCCCTAGCGTCTGGGGGAGTACAGCTGGCTCTGTCTCCATCCTCCCCTAGCGTCTGGGAGTACAGCTGGCTCTGTCTCCATCCTCCCCTAGCGTCTGAGGGAGTACAGCTAGCTCTGTCTCCATCCTCCCCTAGCGTCTGGGGGAGTACAGCTGTCTCTGTCTCCATCCTCCCCTAGCGTCTGGGGGAGTACAGCTGGCTCTGTCTCCATCCTCCCTAGCGTCTGGGGAGTACAGCTGGCTCTGTCTCCATCCTCCCCTAGCGTCTGGGGGAGTACAGCTGGCTCTGTCTCCATCCTCCCCTAGCGTCTGAGGGAGTACAGCTGTCTCTGTCTCCATCCTCCCCTAGCGTCTGGGTGGAGTACAGCTGGCTCTGTCTCCATCCTCCCCTAGCGTCTGGGGAGTACAGCTGGCTCTGTCTCCATCCTCCCCTAGCGTCTGGGGAGTACAGCTGGCTCTGTCTCCATCCTCCCCTAGCGTCTGAGGGAGTACAGCTGTCTCTGTCTCCATCCTCCCCTAGCGTCTGGGGGAGTACAGCTGGCTCTGTCTCCATCCTCCCCTAGCGTCTGGGGGAGTACAGCTGGCTCTGTCTCCATCCTCCCCTAGCGTCTGGGGGAGTACAGCTGGCTCTGTCTCCATCCTCCCCTAGCGTCTGAGGGAGTACAGCTGGCTCTGTCTCCATCCTCCCCTAGCGTCTGGGGGAGTACAGCTGTCTCTGTCTCCATCCTCCCCTAGCGTCTGGGGGAGTACAGCTGGCTCTGTCTCCATGAACCTGTCGGGATTGTTATCTTATGCTAATGTCCTTCATGTCACTAGTTTTCAATAACTGACGTGGGTAAATAAAGGTTTAAAAGCAGGACGTTACGTTGTGCATGATAGCATAGATATACACTATACAGTACCAGTCAAAAGTTTGGACACACCTACTCATTCAGGGCTGATGTGTTAAACAAATTAAAATATATTTTATATTTTTTATTCTTCAAAGTAGCCACCCTTGCCTTGATGACAGCTTTGCACACTCTTGGCATTCTCTCAACCAGCTTCACCTGGAATGTTTTTCCAACAGTCTTGAAGGAGTTCCCACATATGCTCAGCACTCAGCAGCAGGTTGCTTTTCCTTCACTATGCGGTCCAACTCATCTCAAACCATCTAAATTGGGTTGAGGTCAGGTGATTGTGGAGGCTAGGTCATCTGATGCAGCACTCCATCCCTCTCCTTCTTTGTCAAATAGCCCTTACACAGCCTGGAGGTGTGCTTTGGGTCATTGTCCTGTTGAAAAACAAATGACAGTCCCACTACGCGCAAACCAGATGAGATGGTGTATTGCTGCAGAATGCTGTGGTAGCCATGCTGGTTAAGTGTGCCTTGAATTCTAAATAAATCACAGACAGTGTCACCAGCAAAGTGCCCCCACACCATTACACCACCTCCTCTATGCTTCACGGTGGTAACAACACATGCAGAGATCATCCGTTCACCTACTCTGCGTCTCACAACGACACAGCAAAAATATGACATTTGGACTCATTAGACCAAAAGGACAGATTTCCACCGGTCTAATGTCCATTGCTTGAGTTTCTTTGCCCAAGCAAGTCTCTTATTATTATTGGTGTCCATTAGCAGTGTTTTTTTTGCAGCAATTCAACCATGAAGGCCTGATTCACGTAGTCTCCTCTGAACAGTTGATGTTGAGATGTGTCTGTTACTTGAACTCTGTGAAGCATTTATTTTGGCTGCAATTTCTGAGGCGGGTATCACTAATGAAGTTATCCTCTGCAGCAGAGGTAACTCTGGTCCTTTTGAGAGCCAGTTTCATCTTAGTGCTTGATGGTTTTTGAGACTGCATTTGAAGAAACTTTCAAAGTTCTTTAAATTTTCCGGATTGACTGACCTTCATGTCTTTTGATGTCTTCACTATTATTGTACAATGGAGAAAATAGTCAAAATAAAGAAAAACCCTTGAATGAGTAGACGTGTCCAAACTTTTGACTGGTACTGTATATACAAAGGTATGTGGACACCAATTCAAAAGCTCAAAAGCTGTTCATCGGGAGCTTCAGAAATGGGCTTCCAAGACTAAGATCACCATGCGCAATGCCAAGTGTCTGCTGGAGTGGTCTAATGCTCGCTGCCATTGGACTCTGGAGCAGTGAATCACGCTTCACCATCTGGCCATCTGACGGACTAATCTGTGTTTGGCGGATGCCAGGACAATGCTACCTGCCCAAATGTATAGTGCCAACTGTAAAGTTTGGTGGATGATTAATAATGGACTGGGACTGTTTTTCATGGTTTGGGCTCGGCCTCTTAGTTCCAGTGAAGGGAAATCTTAACGCTACAGTATACAATGACATTCTAGACAATTCAGTGCTTCCAACTTTGCGTCAACAGTTTGGGGAAGGCCCTTTCCTGTTTCAGCATGACAATGCCCCCATGTACAAGGTGAGGTCCATATAGAAATGGTTTGTCTAGATCGGTGTTGAAGAACTTGACTGGCTTGCATAGAGCCCTGACCTCAACACCATCGAACAACATTGGGATGAATTGGAACGCTGACTGCGAGTCAGACCTAATCGCCCAACATCAGTGCCCGACCTCACTAATGCTCTTGTGGCTGAATGGAAGCAAGTCCCCGCAGTAAAGTTTCAACATCTAGTGGAAAACCTTCCCAGAAGAGTGCAGGCTGTTATATCAGCAAAGGGGGGACCAACTCCATATTAATGCCCATGATTTTGGAATGAGATGTTCAACGAGCAGGTGTCCACATACTTTTGGTCATGTAGTGTATCTGCCAAGTACTTTCAACCATTCGTCACAATACCATTCAAAGTCAGAGTGAGGCATAACACCTACACACCTGTTTGACTAGCTGTTACATTAATGATCATACACTGGTTACCTGCCAGCATTAATCCCTATGGTAAATAGCTGACATGCAGTAGTTATACAGGTCCAGGCCTGGGGGTGATGGAAGAAGTCCGTTGGAACATGATTACTACGGGAAAAACTGCTGTAAATCCCAGCAGTCACACCCTGCAGGAATAGTTACGGTAATGCCTGCATGTACAGTACTAATCTGGAATACATTACATGCTGTAATTTCCAGTTCTGAAGGATCCTGGGGGTGATGGAAGAAGTCCGTTGGAACATGATTACTACGGGAAAAACTGCTGTAAATCCCAGCAGTCACACCCTGCAGGAATAGTTACGGTAATGCCTGCATGTACAGTACTAATCTGGAATACATTACATGCTGTAATTTCCAGTTCTGAAGGATCCTTCACAGCAATTCCCATTCCACCATGATAAATTGTCACGTCAATAATATGTGATAATGTCATGGATAGGGGCTAATTTGTCTTGGTCAGGTCACGTGTTATCTGTAATGAAACCTTTCACATTTTTGAATTTTACATGTTTGTCCTTTAGTGTTATCCAGAGCGACTTACAGTTGATCTTCAGATAGCTAGGTGGGACAACCACATATCTCAGTCATAGTAAGTACATTCATCTTCAGATAGCTAGGTGGGACAACCACATATCTCAGTCATAGTAAGTACATTCATCTTCAGATAGCTAGGTGGGACAACCACATATCTCAGTCATAGTAAGTACATTCATCTTCAGATAGCTAGGTGGGACAACCACATATCTCAGTCATAGGGGGAAGGGGGTATCTGAGTGTGAGTGTTAGATCACAAAAGGCAATTTTGAATTATTATTTTATTATTATTATTGATTAAATGTTTTTAATGTCGGGGGGTTATTGTGGTATTATTATTATTGATTAAATGTTTTTAATGTCGGGGGGTTATTGTGGTATTATTTAAGATACTCCATTCTTTTTTCAGGAAGCTGGAACATAAAGAGGACAGCAGGTCCTTGGCACTTCCTGTTTTAATTCTGACTAACTGTCATTATTGCTCAAGCAACATTGTGCAATATTGCATTCGTTCAACACACACACACACACACACACACACACACACACACACACACACACACATATTTGGTGAAAGGCTATACAGCATAAAATAATCCATGTCATCAGCAAGGCTGATTTAGTTGATTTTTAAAGTTGATTCAGCAGAGAGCTCTGATTTACTTAGTGTGTTTGATTTAAGACGGCTGGCATTTCAAGCAGCTTTAATATTTCTGAAGCAGTTTACATTTTGGCACTAATGTATATGCACTGTAATGCACTGTATATGCACTGTATATGCACTGTAATGCACTGTATATGCACTGTATATGCACTGTTATGCACTGTATATGCTCTGTATATGCACTGTTCCGACTTACCTATGGAGGGTGCACCCATGAAATAGGGTATCAGTCTACTCAGTTACACCAACAGAAGACAACTATGTAGAGATTACACAAATATTAGTGTCATGGGTCTTATTGCAGGACTCTGAAACCACTGTGAAATGAGCCACATTAACCTCACCAGTCAACCTATTGTGGGCATGACATACACTCTGAATTGCCCAAAATTATGAATCTCATATTGGTCTTTCACAGTCAGGCCAACCCAAGCTGTACTGTTCATATTGGTCTTTCACAGTCAGGCCAACCCAAGCTGTACTGTTCATATTGGTCTTTCACAGTCAGGCCAACCCAAGTTGTACTGTTCATATTGATCTTTCACAGTCAGGCCAACCCAAGCTGTACTGTTCATATTGGTCTTTCACAGTCAGGCCAACCCAAGCTGTACTGTTCATATTGGTCTTTCACAGTCAGGCCAACCCAAGCTGTACTGTTCATATTGGTCTTTCACAGTCAGGCCAACCCAAGTTGTACTGTTCATATTGATCTTTCACAGTCAGGCCAACCCAAGCTGTACTGTTCATATTGGTCTTTCACAGTCAGGCCAACCCAAGCTGTACTGTTCATATTGGTCTTTCACAGTCAGGCCAACCCAAGCTGTACTGTGCATTAGGCTAATAGTAAGCGGGTGATTATGCAACTACGGGCACTTCTATGTCCTCGGGTCAATTTTGGGGATTTTATGAAAAATAAAACAAATACAAATATTTGTATTTTAAGTTCACACTGGAATCACCCCATACTTTTTTAAACACCTCTCTAATCAAGTATTTTAGCTACTTTTCAGATGCATTTTATACCTCAATTTCACTATTTTGCCCTTGTCCCTGACCCAGACTTAAGCTTCAACTATGTTTTTCTATGAGAAAACATCAATAATTACACATTATATAATGTTATGTACTACAGAAAGAGTCAATTAAATAAAATCTATATCAATATTTATTGTGAGTATGCCCTTTGTATTGTTTTTACACAAAATATACCTGTCCTTTGGGAGTGGTGTCATTTCCACCACTGAGGACAAATTCCTCATTAATAACGTATTTTCAAGAGAATGTTAACTTAGTTACCATGGAAACATATTGTGACACTGAAGCACATGGCTCCAGTGGACAGTTGTTCCAGATGTGATGTCCAGAAGTTGAAGAAAAGTCGAGGTAAATATTGCTTGTGTAGAGAACATTTTAATTGTCAATCATTTCCAAACAGGCTATAATTTCTTTAATTGGTGGTAGAACTTCAGATTTTTTAAAATATTTTATGTATTTAGTGTAAATGATATGCTAGCTGTAATACTAACCAAAGCATGCTAAGCAGTCTGTCAGATTTGTCATTTCCATCAGTCATTTCTATCACAAACTTAAGTGTGGTGGAAATGACCGAAAGTGGTAAATTTGACACAAATCCATTGTCTTATTCGTTTTTACTTTGCTTTTTTTTTAACTTTGCTTATTTAATCATGCTTTAAATTAATTTAATCTAGAAAATGCTCCAAGGTTGAAAATGTTGTAGTATTTGTCTTTAATTTTTGAAGATGCCACATAAAACCGCACGGAGGTCACAGACATATAGAAACAAAATTTAAAAAATGATCCTATAAGATACCAGGAACATCTGCAAAAAAGACTGGGAGAGATACTGGAAGAAAAAAGAGAAGGGAGAAGTGAAATCTATCTCTGAGCTTTCAAAGCGAGAACAAAGAAACAAGAGAAGGCAATGGAAATGTAACCAACGGAATAGAAGACAGACTTTAAAGAGAACAGTTGCAATGGAGACCTACCTATCAGGCAACACACCACCTCAGTCACCAGATGACTTGCAGCCAAAACATGAGGCTAACATACCTGCCCTGATACCCCTTCCTCATCGTCTGCAACAGGGATGAGAAGTCAAATACTTGCTGTAAGGAAAAAGGTTGGATGAGGTCACTCAAAAGCATACAGAGATCTTAGTATGACAAATGTCAAACTTGATAATGCTTTACAGAAAGCTGAGAAATACAAAACAAGGTATGATCGACTGATGAACAAAATGGAGAGACAAGATTCCCCCCCAAAAAAACAGCAAATGAAGAGAACTCTAAAGAACTTGAGAAGGATTTTGTTGTTTCAAAATGCCATCACAAGTCAAAAATGCTCAGAGGCAACATCCTAAGAAAGTATGGCATGGTCAAAGCCGCAAACAGAGAATTTTGCTTTTCAGCAATAGCAATGAGGGCAAATGAAAACAGGCCATAAAGTCTTCAATACTCCAGGAAAAGTCAGTGTAACAGAATTGGCACTGCCACAGAAGAGAAAAATCACTAGATTCTATGAACGTGATGACAACAGCAGAGCAACAACAGGGAAAAAGGACACACTAACGAGGAACAAGAAGAAAACGCAGAAGCGCTTCTTGAAGGGCACAATTCAGAACCTTCATCAGAAGTTTGATGGAATATTTAGAAATTCAAATTTCCTACTGTGAATTCTGCAAAATACGTCAAACCAGCAGTCCAAGATAGGGACACATGCCTCTGCAAAACCCACGCCAACATCCAGTTCATGGCGGACAAACTACAGTATCACAAAGTGATCCGCTGCAGCAACATTGAGAAAGTCATTGAGTCTTTGTGCTGTGAGAACCTGAAGAAAGAATGCATGTATAGACAGTGCTCCCTTTTCCAAACAAAAGAGCTTAAAACATCTGACTTTGATGCTGGTGAGCAGACATGGTGGTTTGAGTGGGAAAACAAAGCTGAAGAGAGAGAGAAGACAAACAAAGAGGGAAACATGGAGAAGTTCACTGTACATTTGACAGTAAAGAAAAGGTATGTGGCACACTGCAGATTCTATTGGAGGACTTCTCCAACAGACTGAAAATACTCCAAACTGAGAGAATTAGGTGTGGAGGGTCACCTGCATGTGAGAATCACCAAAGTGAACTGCTTGGATTTCACTGGTGTATTTACACAGGTAGTTCTCTGCAAAGTCAATATGCACAATGATCTCCTCTTTCCCCAGATTCTCATGTGTTGGATATACCACAAATGATACAGTTTCACTTTGGTCACTGAGCTCTTCTATGCAGCATGACCCCTCTGCTATCTGGGCCCATCCGGGAAATGGAAAAGGCCCAGCTGATGGGGTAGGAGCAACTGTGAAACGAAGAGCAGATGGAATTGTGGCACAAGCCAATGACCTCTTAAATGGAAAAACTGTATTTGAGGAACTGTCAAAAGATCAGTCAGCTATCAAGCTCTTAAATATCTCAGAGGAGGAGATAGAGAGCATCGAGGCCCTCCTACCGGATCACCTGGAGACAATCCATGGGACAATGAAGATACACCAGGTAATAGTTGGGGGGTTATTTTATGTCAAATTTCACATTTGTTACACAAACATGTTATCACTACACTATGTATCACTAGACTATGCTATGATTACATATTCCGAATATGCACAACTTAGAATTAGAAGCTAGAATTTCTATTTGTAGCATTTGTAACACATTGTTCTCAAGTGCTAGTTCCAGTGTTTTGGAATCTTACTTTGTCTTATATTAATGAAATGTTTAACAATGGTTGTTGTTCAAAATGTTTGCAATAAAACTCTGTTTTCATACATTCTTTTTACGTAGATGTCATTTCCACCACACCTTGTCATTTCCATCACAACCCATATTTTTGATGTAAATGAGTATACTATGTATAATTTACATACATTTATTTGTTTTAGATATCGAAATCATATGGTTGTTATCATAATCTCACAAAAAGGTTGGGTGGAAATATCTTATTTTTCATGATAAATAAATGTTTTCAACTGTCACCAAGGCAAGTTTATACATTCAGGGGTCGTGTTGAATTATTAATATTAGGCAAACCTTAAAATTCACTTAAAACAATATTCAATACAAGTTCATGTACAAATGTATAAGAAATCCGTTATAAATCAATTGTATGATATTTCATTTTTGTCTAAAATGGATGTTTAATGTGATGGAAATGACATTTGTCTATGGCTGTCTTGGAAAAATGACAAAAATAAACAAATTCCTGAATAGTACGATCGCAGCCATTATCAGATATAGTTTCTAGACAAATCAAAGACAAGTACAATACTGGTAAAATGGTGTTTGAATAAGTTTTAATTTCTGAAAGTTTGCATGGCCAAAGTGCCCGAAGTTGCATAATCACCCAGGCCTACCATTGAAACAGATGAACTGAGTCAGAAATTCACAGGTTTCAGATGTTCCACAATTCTTTTCCGTCTTTTTCGTTCTCAAAGTCACACTTTTTTTAAACAGCAAAACAAAACAATTATATGGTCTAAGTCCATAACAATGCTTAAACCACACCAGGAGACCACTTTTGAAGTCTGGGGGAAAAAATCTAATAAATGTTGATTTTTGAGAGTAGTTACCCTTTAATTGAAGTGTGCAGGCACGTCGAGCTACTGTTTAATTAGCGGTGGTTCTGTAGCACATGAGATGAAGCTTGCAAAAGAGTTGGCCACTGGATCGATGCAAATAATCGTGATATCATTCTGACAGGTAGGCATAGGCTACTTTGTAGCTAGTTCACATTTAATAGAGACGTTTTTTGGGAAAGCCTTTCCATCTACCAGAAAACTGTTAGTGGTATCATTAGCATCACTATATTTGTCATGTTCCTTAATTGTTTGTAACCTGGACGTTTTACTTTATATTATCAGCCATGTCTTACCTTGCTTCAAAGTAGCCTATAGAAAAAATCCCACCATAGAAACGTGGAGGAAATTATTTTTGATACGTATCAGTGGGGATTAAGAAGTGAGTATAAGCAATGCCCACTGCAAAATAAGTGGGTATACGGTGTATACCCTCCACTACCCCACTGGGGCTGCCTTCTGGGTGTGAGCCAGGTGCCCTGTTCAAGGCCCATGTGACGTAATTAGCACAGAGTAATGAGTAGGATTCTGTTTCCACGTGCAAAAGTGATTGCTTTTGATAAACACTCCTTTATCTGCTTTCCCAATGAAAAGTAGTTCGAAAATTCAAACATATATTTTATGGAAAAGAGATGTATGTTTCTGGACGATGCACCATGCTGCGCTGTTGACAACATGACGGAGCAGCGCACATTACTGCTGGATTTGAGACGGCGCTCCTCCCTCAGTGGTTTTGCCAGTTCACGTCACCGGCCGTATAGACCAGTGCAGCGCGGCTCATCATAATCGAATCCGCAAAATGTCATCGATATCATGCTCTCTTGTGCTGCGAAAAACATGAACATCAATTGGACTTTATGAAGGACATCCATTGATTGGCTTACTTATTTTTCTCATGAAAGTACTTCTTTCTTTAGACTACTAGGCCTGGTCAAACACGAGGCAGACTGAGGCACCTCCTGCAGGGTTGGATCTCCCACTTGTTGACAGCTACAGAGAAAGTCGATATTTTGCCGCAGCTGCAGAGGTAAGAGTTACAATTTCACTTTTAAATGCAGACGGCTTTAAATAACCTAATTGGCACATTGTATAGTCATTATACCATAGTAGTCTGAAACATGTTTCCATAGAATATAAATCACTTTGGCAATGGCTCTCCGAATTAAATATAATCTTCGAGACAGATTTTTTTAGGCATGAGTTAATTAATTTAAAGGGGAATTTTGAGATCGATTAAAAAAAAGATATACCCATTCATTCTAGAAGAATATAATTGATAAATGCCTAATGAGCTGAGTTCAAATGTGGTACCTCATCAGAACCCAAAATATATGCTTGTTTTACTCCATTGTTTGTAAATAAAGTTATGTAAACCAACACGGTATAGCCTCAAAACACGTTTTAAAACTAGAATCTTGTTTCATGGATGGTCAGTTCTTTCATCCATAATTGTGTCTGTGAATTTGAGTGGATACATTTATCCAGTCCTATCCCTCAGTTGTTTACCCAAACAGTGGCGCGGTAACTCCTATGTTGTTTGATCGGCAGATTCCCCCTTTAAACCACATAGCTATTTTAACCTGTCTTCACGTGTCAACAACACGAGGTGTCCTAATATTGCTATTCGATAACATTCATTGTGTCATGATGAACGGTTAGGAATTTGTAGTCCTATTGCTGTAATTCGGAAAAACAGGAAATCCTGTTTTAGTGATGCACTTTAGAGCAGCACATTGATAAAGCCAACCTTTGAGTTCCTCTTTCTTCACCCACAAACACTTTGTTTGAGATTCAATCATATTTTAATTAGAAACAGTAAGGACTAGGTTGTGCATATGGAGTACAGTACCCACTCAGTTTTACAGCTATCCATAGCTCTAGCTCTACCTTCTGTCCCAGACATGTTTAAACTACTCATTGTTTCCCATTTCCCCTATATGCATTTAACAGTGACATTTATCGTGGACTCCTGCTAACTCTGCCTCCGCTGCTGAATATATTGCTAGGGGAAACACTGCTAATTATTAATAAAGCACATGGCTGATGAATGATATACAGTGTGCTATGACAGTGTTTTCTTTAACACCTCACAGCAGCAGAATAGTGTCTGTCTGTCTGTCTACACAATACATGTATAGTGACCACAGCTGTTTCCAGTAAAAGTCCTGTTGGGTCAGACCACATCAGACATTAGTCAGGGTCCTGTGGGTGCTTTCTCTGGCTCCACTGGCACAGACCTAGTTGACATTAGAGGATGGAGGGAGATTGAGTAGCAGTGTGTATTCTATGTTAACTGCCTCTCTCCTGGTCTGATGGGGGTAACGTTCATTCAGGGATAGACAGGCTATACAGGTTGGTGCCATTGCTACAGATTGTGGAGTAGGGGAGTTCCTCACCTACATATTAAATTGCTTTGAGACCTGGTGAGGAATAAAAATACAATCCATTAACATGGTTTCCTGAGCAAGGCGCCGAAGACGTGGATGTCGATTAAGGCAGCCCACCGCACCTCTCTGATTCAGAGGGGGGGGGGGTTAAATGCAGAAGACACATTTCAGTTGAAGGCATTGAGTTGTACAACGACTAGGTATCCCCCTTTCCTTTATTGGTCAGAGTTAACTGTCCTGCATGTCTCTGTAGTTTTAATAACGGCCCTTTCACCAGCTGCACATTCACTTCCTCCTCTTCTTGCGAAACCATGACAACTTCTGCCTCGGTGACAGAGGTATCTGCACAAACCCCTTGACGATGCACTAGAGAGGGCTCTTCAGAGCAGGAATGCCTAAACACCCCTGTAGGCTCTCCTTTTGGGTGTAACTGAAAGTCAGGAGCTGTAAGACTGCAGGGGGTTGGAGACTAAAAATAAGTTGTTTGTAGAATTGGTATTGAGCTACATGCTGAATAAGCTGGTCTACTCACTATGACATCAGATAGATAGCTTGATGTTGCACTTAGCAGAGCAGACCGGTGTCGGGACACTTAGCAGAGCAGACCGGTGTCGGGACACTTAGCAGAGCAGACCGGTGTCGGGACACTTAGCAGAGCAGACTGCTGCTTCTGTGCATCAGATCTGATTTTAGCCTCTTTCCAGTCCCTCCATGTTCCCTGACTGTGTCATCCCAGGGAGAGAAGCCAGCTCTGAAGACAGTCCTCTGTAATGGTGGGTATTGTTTGTTGTAATATTGACCCACAGTAGCACTCAGAAATCTGAACACAACTTGTTATCTTGAAGTGTTGGTGTCCCCGCTGGGTTAGGTGAGGGGCAGATTTGGGTTAAAAATAAGCCCTGGCAACTTCCACTTTTCCCGTATGTCTATTTTAGAGTTATACCTCGTCTGTCCTGAGATTGATTGATGGGGTCTGTTTCTAAGGTTACAACATCTGTCTCCAGATTGATTGATGATGTAAATTGATTGAATCAGATATGGCTTTGGCTTTAAATGGTGTGTGCGTGTGTGCGTGTGCGTGTGTGCGTGTGTGCGTGTGCGCGTGTGTGTCAGAGCTATAGACAGGGTGACAACCCCTCTCATCCATCCAGTAAAATCACAGACTGAAGAGGAGACGGCAGCATTAGTCATTGATTAGGCTGAGGAAAAGATGCCTTCCTCGCATGGTCAGGGATTTAATCAGAGAATTTCATTATAGTGTGTGTGTGCGTATGCAATCACTGTGCATGAGAAAGAGCAAATGGAAGATGAGGCTTAATGTTATCTTGTTGAAATATCTGATGTGTCTGGTTTGGGCCACCTGCTCATGCAGTTGGTAAATAAGTGTGTGGCACTGCGTGTGCTTGGGTGTGTAATCTCGGCATGCACACACACACACACGTGACGTGTCTGTGTGTCTGATAGCTTCTGCAGTGTGTGAGTTTGCACCTGTCTATGCTTTATGTGAATTCACTGGATTAGACAAGCCACACACACATTAGGTGGGCAATCTGAAGCGTTTTATTGGAAATGCACACACTCTTCAGGGATGTTTCCAATAAAAGGAGAGGTGTTGGGCAAACACAGAGAGGGAGTACTTCAGCCATCTCTCTCACACACACACACACACACACACACATTCACAGAGAGAGAGTACTTCAGCCGTCAAACACACACACATTCACAGAGAGAGAGTACTTCAGCCGTCAAACACACACACATTCACAGAGAGGGAGTACTTCAGCCGTCACACACACACACATTCACAGAGAGGGAGTACTTCGGCCATCACACACACACATTCACAGAGAGAGAATTTCAGCCATCACACACACACACATTCACAGAGAGAGAATTTCAGCCATCACACACACACACATTCACAGAGAGAGAACTTCAGCCATCACACACACACACATTCACAGAGAGAGAGTACTTCAGCCGACAAACACACACACATTCACAGAGAGAGAGTACTTCAGCCGACAAACACACACACATTCACAGAGAGGGAGTACTTCAGCCGTCAAACACACACACATTCACAGAGAGGGAGTACTTCCGCCCTCACACACACACACATTCACAGAGAGGGAGTACTTCAGCCATCACACACACACACATTCACAGAAAGAGAACTTCAGCCATCACACACACACACACACATTCACAGAGAGAGAGTACTTCAGCCATCACACACACACACACACATTCACAGAGAGAGAGTACTTCAGCCATCACACACACACACACACACACATTCACAGAGAGAGAGTACTTCAGCCATCACACACACACACACACACATTCACAGAGAGAGAGTACTTCAGCCATCACACACACACACACACATTCACAGAGAGAGAGTACTTCAGCCATCACACACACACACATTCACAGAGAGGGAGTACTTCAGCCATCACACACACACACATTCACAGAGAGAGAGTACTTCAGCCATCACACACACACACATTCACAGCGTACTAGAGAAAGAGAGAGATGGGGGTTATTTAGCTGCCAGGAAACTGGTACTTCAGCCATCACACACACACACACACACACACACTGTGATGTGGAATATTGGCACTCCCTTTCCATCCCCCTCACTTGTCATTCCTCGTAAGACATGTTGTGAAACCATGCGTCACTGTTCAGACAATAGAAGCCTAGTATGTTCGTCTGAGATTGCTAGAGCTGACTTCCAAAGCCAATCTAACACTTGCCCATGTGTGGTTCTGACTGAGAGAGATGTGGTTCTGACTGAGAGAGATGTGGTTCTGACTGAGAGAGATGTGGGTGATAATGAGGATGTTGATGGTGAAGGGGCTAGGATAAGACATTGATGTTGATGGTGAAGGGGCTAGGATAAGACATTGATGTTGATGGTGAAGGGGCTAGGATAAGACATTGATGGTGAAGGGGCTAGGATAAGACATTGATGTTGAAGGGGCTAGGATAAGACATTGATGGTGAAGGGGCTAGGATAAGACATTGATGGTGAAGGGGCTAGGATAAGACATTGATGTTGATGGTGAAGGGGCTAGGATAAGACATTGATGTTGATGGTGAAGGGGCTAGGATAAGACATTGATGTTGATGGTGAAGGGGCTAGGATAAGACATTGATGGTGAAGGGGCTAGGATAAGACATTGATGGTGAAGGGGCTAGGATAAGACATTGATGGTGAAGGGGCTAGGATAAGACTTTGATGTTGATTGTGAAGAGGCTGGGATAAGACTTTGATGGTGAAGGGGCTAGGATAAGACATTGATGTTGATGGTGAAGGGGCTAGGATAAGACATTGATGTTGAAGGGGCTGGGATAAGACTTTGATGGTGAAGGGGCTAGGATAAGACATTATTGATGGTGAAGGGGCTAGGATAAGACATTATTGATGGTGAGAGGCTAGGATAAGACGTTGATGGTGAGGGGCTAGGATAAGACGTTGATGGTGGGGGGCTAGGATAGGACATTGATGGTGAAGGGGCTAGGATAAGAGATCTTGAAACCATAGACATCAAATCCAAGAGTGGGTAGTGGGGGGCTGACACAGACACAGATAGACAGACATACAGACAGGCATTCCCATTGCTAAACTACTGTACTGGAATTTCCAACACATTGGTTCTTATAAAAACAAGAAGTGACGCAGTCAGTCTTTCCTTAATTAACTCTTAGCCAAGTGAGACTGGCATGCATAGTATTTATATCAGCCCTTTGATTACAATGAAGAGCACAACGTGTCGCTCTGTTCTGGGCCAGCTGCAGCTTAACTAAGTCTTCCCTTGCAGCACTGGACCACACGACTGGACAATAATCAAGCTAAGATAAAACTAGTGCCTGCAGGACTTGCTTTGTGGAGTGTGGTGTCAAAAAGCAGAGCATCTCTTTATTACGGTCAGACCTCTCCCAATCTTTACAACCATTGAATCTATATGTTTTGACCATGACAGTTTACAATCTAAGGTACCAATAATGAATTTAGTGTCCTCAACTTGTTCATCGGCCACACCATTCATTACCAGATTCAGCGGCGGTCTAGAACTTAGGGAATGATGTGTACCAAATATAATGCTCTTAGTTTTAGAGATGTTCAGGACCAGTTTATTACTGGCCGCCCATTCCAAAACAGACTGCAACTCTTTGTTAAGGGTTTCAGTGACTTCATTCGCTGTGGTTGCTGATACATAAGCATTAATGGACACACATGCTTTGTTTAATGCCAGCGGCAGGTTATTGGTAGAAATAGAAAGAGTAGAGGGCCTAGAGAGCTGTCCTGTGGTACACCACACTTTACATGTTTGACATTAGAGAATCTTCCATTAAAGAAAACCCTCTGAGTTCTATTAGATAGATTGGTCTGAATCCACAATATGGCAGAGGTTGAAAAGCCATAACATAAGTTTTCTCAACAACAGGTTATGGTCAATAATATCAAATTGAACACTGAAATTGAACAGTACGGCTCCCACAATCTTCTTATTATACATTTATTTAAACCAATCATCAGTTATTTGTGTCAGTGCAGTACATGTTGAGTGCCCTTCTCTATAAGCATGCTGAAAGTCTGTTGTTAATTTGTTTACAGAGGAATAGCATTGTATTTGGTCAAACACCATTTTCCCAACGGTTTGCTAAGAGCTGGCAGCAAGCTGATAGGTCTGCTGTTAGAACCAGTAACCTGCTTTACCAAGCTTTGGTAGTGGAATTACTTTGGCTTCTCTCCAGGTCTGAGGACAAAGACTTTCCTCTAGGCTAAGATTAAAGATATGACAGATAGGAGTGGCTATATTGTCAGCTACCATCCTCAGTATCTTTCCATCTAACTTGTCAATGCCAAGAGGTTTGTCATTATTGATCGATAACAATACTTTTGTTAAAACATTAACTTTACAAAATTCAAACTTGCAATGGCTTTCTTTCATTATTAGTTTTTTTTTTATACCTTAATACCATGGCTTACTGTTCATTTGTTAGCATTTCCTGTTTGCCCGCTTTGCCAATGAAGTAATCATTAAAGTAATTGGCAACATCAAATGGTTTTGTGATGAATAAGCCATCTGATTCGTGTTTTTTTTCTTTTCTTTATATCATTGATCTTGGCTTCATAATACAGTTTCTTCCTCTTTTTGTTGGGTTTTGTCACATTATTTCTCAATTTTCAGTAAGTCAGCCAGTCAGATGTGCAAACAGATTTATTAGCCACTCATTTTGCCCCATTAGGGATGCAGAGTTTCTTGAAAGAAATAACACCAGTCAGCAGAAAAATAAATATATTTTTGACATAGAATTAAGCATAATGCTTATTGCTCTAGATTGCAGGAAAAATGTGTTTCGGGTGTTTGAAAAATCCTAAATTCTCCAATTTACGGACGGGGTTCCAAGCCCCCCTACAGACCACCCCCCCCTAGCCATCCTCATGTACTTTGTGCCCCCTCAGATTTATGGGGTTCATGATGCCAGTGGGTCTATGTGTATCTAACCTAACATAGCGTAAAAGTGTACAGTTTAAGTCGGAAGTTTACATACACTTAGGTTGGAGTCATTAAAACTCATTTTTCAACCACACCACAAATTTCTTGTTAACAAACTATAGTTTTGGCAAGTCGGTTAGGACATCTACTTTGTGCATGACACAAGTAATTTTTCCAACAATTGTTTACAGACAGATTATTTCACTATCACAATTCCAGTGGGTCAGAAGTTTACATACACTAAGTTGACTGTGCCTTTAAACAGCTTGGAAAATTCCAGAAAATGATGTCATGGCTTTAGAAGATTCTGATAGGCTAATTAATCATTTGAGTTAATTGGAGGTGTACCTGTGGATGTATTTCAAGGCCTACCTTCAAACTCAGTGCCTCTTTGCTTGACATCATGGGAAAATCAAAAGAAATCAGCCACGACCTCAGAAAAAGAATTGTATACCTCCTCCAAGTCTGGTACATCCTTGGGAGCAATTTCCAAATGGCTGAAGGTACCACGTTCATCTGTACAAACAATAGTATCTCTGCCCGAGCCTAAAAGAACGGGCACAATGGATTATGGTCATTGTAGTTAATTACCATGTTTCTGTGCTGAACTAGGTTGAAAACTACAACTCCCTTCAGCCCTGCATCCCACATAGTTCTTGACTTGATTTATCTTGTGTGTTGGGCTCACAAAAAAACTAAAAACTAAATGGAATTCAAGTAACTGAACCGACGTCAGCCAATGAGTTATTTAATAACCACAACAACAAAAAAATGGTTAATTGCGCAGTACTGCAGGGTTGTCAACTTTGATGCAATTAACCCACTCCTCTCTTCCCTGTTTCAGAATGTGAAGCTGTTGCCATGTCAATATCCTCTCTAGAAGTGTTCTCTACGGAACTGTTCCTAAATGGAACATTCATAGCAGAAAGTTCCTCCTCTGGACTATACACAGAACCCCACTCGGAGGACAACCTCATCGCCTTGGGCGACAACAATGTCACGGGGTCAGACTGCACCTATCAGGAGGATTTTAAGCGCTTCCTACTTCCTGCCATCTACAGTGTGGTCTTCCTGATTGGTCTGCCTCTGAACGGGGTGGTCATCCTGAGGATCTGGAGGTCACGACCCAACCTGACCCGGAGCAACGTCTACATGCTCAACCTGGCCACGGCTGACTTCCTATATGTGATGTCACTACCTCTGCTCATCTACAACTACGCCAGTCATGACTACTGGCCCTTTGGAGAGCTGGCCTGCAAACTGGTCCGCTTTCAGTTCTACAGGTAGTACAGCTACTCATTAACTGACATATTCATATCATAGTTCTATAGATTATTTGAAAAACTCATACTTACAGTTCTACAAGTAATAATGAGTCATACACTGCATGTTACCTTTCTATGGACAGAGCTTTGAGTGGATTGTAGAGAGAGAACCCTGTCATTATAACATCATTGATGTTATTTATTGTTTCCACAGTAACCTGCATGGCAGTATCCTGTTCCTGACCTGTATCAGCCTCCAGCGCTATGTGGGCATCTGCCACCCTATGGCCGGCTGGCACAAGCAGGGGGGTCGCAGGCTGGCATGGGTGGTCTGTGGGGGTGTGTGGCTGGTGGTCGCCGTCCTCTGTGCCCCCACTTTCCTCTACGCCTCCACAGGAACACAACGCAACCGCACCGTTTGTTATGACCTGAGTCGACCGGAGCACTCGGCTGACTACTACCCCTATGGGATGGCTCTGACCTGCCTGGGCTTCCTGTTGCCTTTTATGGGCGTGGTGGCGTGCTATTGTCGCATGGGTCGCCTCCTCTGCCGCCCGCCGTCCTATCAGGGTGTTAACATGGCCGCCTCAATGGAGAAACGGGACACGGCGGTGAAGATGATAATCATCGTGGTGACTGTGTTCGCTGTGAGCTTCCTGCCGTTCCACCTTACTAAGACCATGTACTTGTTGATACGAACTTTACCAGGTGCTCCGTGTGCGACACGGAACCTGTTCTCAGTGATCTACAAGTGCACCAGGCCGTTCGCCAGCATGAACAGTGTTCTAGATCCTATACTGTTCTATTTCACACAGCCGCGGTTCCGCAGGAGCACCAGAATACTGGTCACCAGGATCACCACTCTCAGAGACAGGGAACCAAGGTGTGAGAAAGGGAAAAACCCCACCAAGAACCCTTGATTATTTATGGGGCGGCAGGTAGCCTAGTGGTTATAGCTTTGGACTAGGTTGCAAGATCGAATCCCCCGAGCTGACATTGTAAAACATCTGTCGTTCTGCCCCTGAACAAGGCAGTTAACTCACTGTTTTTAGGATGTCATTGAAAATAAGAATTTGTTCTTAACTGACTTGCCTAGTTAAATAAAGGTAAAATACATTTTTTTATCAAATAATTTAGAACCCATGTTTTAACTAGAAGCTCATTCAAGGGTAAACTAACTTTGAAACAAAAGAACTAAGGTGTGTGTGAAACATCCATAGTCAACAGTTGTATTACACCTAGATACATGGGTTTTGGGTACCTAGAACCCATCTAGAACCCTCATTGACTTCTGCTCTGCCAGCATGGCAACAAGCCAGTGTGTTTGCTACTGTGTTTGCTTGTGACTGTATGCTAAAATGCATGATGTAGTCAGCCATAACACTGCGTTTGGTTACCATAGTATTATATAATGTATCCTGTATGTCTGAACACACTGCTAGTTGTTTTCTAAATGAGCCACTAGGTGGCGTGTATTATCTACATATCTCATGGCCTTAAAGGGATAATCCACCACAAATTCCTATGATTAACAGTGTTAAACAGTGTTAAATAACACTAATATATGAAAACAATGTTTTTTTTAACAAATGTATCATTTTTTAGCAACGTGAAAGTCGTTGTGCAATCTTTTGCAACTCTACTCCACTACAAAACATGCAATGCTCTCTTTCTGGGCTGGCAAGCTAGCTAGCAAACGTAGCTACACACAACAAGAGCAAAGTCAATATCAGCATGTAAAGTAGCTAGTTAGCTGTAAAATCACCTAAACAAACTGCACTATAAATTTAGGAGTATAGCTCACCGTGTTCAGTTTGCAGTTCCTCTCTGCCCAGAGTGAGTACAGAATGTTGCAAGGCAACAATGACCCATTCCCACGTTTCCCCACAGACACACAGTGCGCATTGCGAGATGGTACTTGAAGGAGAAAACTGAGTTGAATAAATTAGTACAGTGTTTTAGATGTTGCAAATGTCAGAGATACAGACAGTAAGGTTTATACAAATCTCCGCTGTTGAAAACTAAATGTTAGTCTAAAAGAAATGTGAGATAATGTCTAGATGCTTTTTATAGTGGAGATCAAGTTTATACATTGCCTGGCTGGGCTGATGAGACAGTGGATTGCACAGTCAGATGGAACAGAGTAAATAGGCATTTAAATGTCATAGATTTAGCCGGTGGTAACTTGTGGAGTAGACAACGGCTGGAATGCGGTTTTAACCATTCAGCAACCAGGATTATACCCACCCATTATATAAAAATGGATGGATGCGTTCTAGACAAGTATGCCCATTCCATCTATTGGCCGATTTGGCGATCTGGAGTGCATGTCATTGTTTTAAAAGCTTTTGTGAAATGTGATAGTGATGAGAACCATGTAGCTATAATGTGTTCCTACACGATTCACTGATTTCACAGACTGACCACTCCCAAGTTAAATCATGAGGAAATGTTTTATTTGACCTACCGATAGAACACATGCTTTCACCAAATTGACCGGAGTTTGATTTAAAAATACATATATTCTGGGGGTGGATTATCCTTTTTAAATTGACTGTTGTCTGTTTCGACAGTTGTGCTGTTTCCTGTGTGTACTGTACCTTTCCTATCTAATAGGTATTTAGACATTTTAAAAGTGAGAATGTCTGAGACAAACATTTAAAATGTCTTGAAATAAGCACTTGTATGCATGACAAAATGTGTCCCTGACATGTAGATGGATACTGATGATTTGTGGTCTAATTCACTCCTCAATAGTTTTGCCACTACAAGATGAGGTCTAGTTTTAATTTTGTTAAATGTTGCTTAATGTGTTTTGTTTTTCTGTTATTTTGTTTTCAAACCATGGCCTTGTAAATAAATAAGTCTCCAAGAGAATATCACAGGACTAACAGATCAGCTGTTGTCCCTATGTGTATCAGCTGCAGAAGATTGGATTGCTCAATACCACAAATTATTGGCTTGTTTTGGTCAAATGTGAATGACATCTGATATTTTTTGTTCCTAAGTCTGTCTGGAATGTGATTGTGTGCACCTGGGTGTGTTTGTGCGCCAGAGTGAGTGTGTGTGTGTGTTTGTATAACCTCTTCCTTAGCTTAAGGCCCTTAATGAAGTGATAACATAAGTTTGATATGTGGGGCACGTGTCTAATAGGAACCAACGTAGATGTCAGATGCTCTTCTTGGAGCAACTATATTTCCGAGTCAGTGTATTCTTTTTTTTACAGTGAAGTCTTATTTTTATAACATAGAGAGAACTGAATTATATTTTTGTTACAAATTTGTTTTATTTTCTCACTTATGTTTTTACATGTATTTATTAGTTGTGCTGTTTCATACATGCTTTGTAGCTCTCCAATTAACAAGCCTGTTGACACGGTAAGAAACTTGCTGTTGTCAATAAAGATTACATGTATCAAACAAATGTGTTTATTCTGGTATACAGTTAATATGTTCATTGTAAATGTTCTGTTCCTGCTCTGCCCCTCATCTACAAAAACAGAGGGAGCAGATTTTTGGGAGAGGCAGGGTAGGTCATAGGCTCGACACTAAGAGCAAAAAGGATGGTGAACTTCTATACATTGGCCGTAAGATGGCGCTGTGGTCAACATTCCATCACCCAGAGGACGGTATAATATCCCTGCTCGAACAAAGAGCTACTTTACCACAGTCGTGGGAAAAACCATGTCATTGTGCAGGAGAGAAAATGCTTTAACGTTGACACAATTCACAAACACTACACTCACGACCCCGCGTGAGTCAGCACTAATAATCACTTCATGAAATACACTGACAGTGGGAAGACTGTTACCAAATGTTATTCTAGTTTAATTTTAGTTTCAAGTAGAATTTCTCAGCGCTCCAACGGTTTACACGGTCCTGAGCTATAATTATCCATCTCTGTCCGCAATATCTGTGTTCTCCCATCTAAAGGGAAATGCTTTTTTCTGCCTATTCCCGATGGGCTATGACAGCCCTTATACCCCGACTAGTCCCGCCCACGACTGTTCTCTCGTTCTCAGGCATTTGCATGCAAAAACACAAGTCACTCAATTATGTCAACAAAAATAAAGGAATATAGCAACAGTTCGGGATTATAGTGAGTTGTGAGTTTAGGGCCATCCGCGTGGATAACGCGATGGGAAAGAGTCGGGAATATGGGGGAATCTATGGAAAAAAAACTGCATAGTTGAAGGGAGGAACATTTGGACAAACTAGCCCTTTTTCTTCGTGCTTGGATGCGATTCGAGAGGACAACATGTTGTAAGGTCAGAATGCAGAATAGTTATCTATTTCTTTCACTTTGTTTACTCCATAATTCACTCTCCTTTTAGTGTAAACCCTTTGGCCTCTTGTTTTGGCCTATTTTCAGTGGATTAGAGAGGAAAAACCCTTGCCAGCAAGTTGTGGTTAAAGTAGCCTATTGTACTAGGTTGAAAGGGGGTGAAAACCTAGGCACTGCAGAAAGAAAAAGTGCTGTATCAATGAATTAGCAAAAGGAGATACACGAACAAAAGAAAGACGTGCACAATGGCAGAAAAGGAGAAGGTGTATCACGGTGTCTCTTTCAAAAAGTTAGGTTGTAGCGCGAACAAAAGTCACTGTGAAGAACAACTAAACAAAACAAGGAATTTGGAGGGTAGTAGCGGCGCCCTTCCCCCTCCATCTACTGCAGCGGCCGAGAAAGCGCAGCCCTCGGCTATGCGTAATGTTAGTGTGTCAAGGAAAGTTTCCAAAATCTCCGCTGCCAGCCTCCCAACCGCAGAGCTAAAGAAAGGCTCTTCCACTCCTCTCTCCTCCATTTCTCCCTCTATTCGCCAACTCACTGAGAAGTTCAGTAGCACTAATTCGTCTCGAACGCATGGAGCTCCGAGCCCTGGCAGGAACGTTGCCTGGAAAAGCACAACTTTACCCCGGGTTAAAAGCAGCAGGGGAGAAGGGCCCCCAACTTGGAAATCATTCCATCAGGACAGTGGATATTTACAAGTTACTGACACGGTTTTAAGTGTGTCTCCGAATGACTCTAAAGTTCATGAACAAAAGTTTTATTCAGGCACAGACTCGGTCTCTGGATCGGATTCGGAGAGAAATCAAAAATGGACTCGCAAATCTTCTCAAGACAGCATTGGGGCTGGTAAAATAGATTATTCCCAAATTGATCCGTCTGACTCTTATAACAATAACTGCAGTAAGACTTCGAACACTGAGGATTGCGTTTTTGTCAGTGGGGTGCCTGTCTGCAAGTCACACAGGAGCTATTTTCCAAGTCACCATGGAGATCCTCCTGTTCACGTTGACCTAACCTACTGGCCCAGTGTCACCAAGATCCGAGAGCTTTTTGATGCAGAGGATTTAAAATGTGCTAACCACCTCCAGCACTCCGCCAGCTCTAAAGAGAACTCTTTAGCAGACATAAGCGACAGCCCAGCCCCTGACGCCACTAGCCTCTCACTGTCAGACAGACACCTCAGCAGGGCTGCCTCCCTGGGCAGAGAGAGGAGACACCAGGGCATGGACTCAGCCTTTCACCCTGACCAGCATTACTCAGACGAGGCAGAAATTGAGCCAGCCAGCACTAGTATTAGTAGAAGTGGTAGGTTTTTTAGGGTGGCCCAGCCATCAAACACGCACAGAGCCCACAGCCCCAGCAGTGGAGGAGAGGGGCCTGAGACCGGGACTTCTTGTCTGAACTCTGACCCTCCACCCTCTGTCCTCGCCGCTGCACCCTCTCCCCCACCTCGGAGCAACTCCGTGGGCCTCTCCTCCTCCCGTGTCCGCCCCTCTGGAGAGCAGAGCCAGGGGGCCGGTCAGCCCAGGGACAGTTTACATTCCTCACATAGCTCCTCCAGACCAGTGGCCCCCTCCTCTGATAGAGCCTCAGCCAGGGCAGCCATTACAGCCCGCTGGAGGTTCAGCTCAGGAGACGAAGAAGAGGAGTACCACCGAGCAGGAGGAAGGAGCACTCACTCGTTAGGTGTAAGCGGAGGTTACCTCTCCCGCGGTAAGAATGGCTGGTGGGGTGGTAAGGTCCTCGGCAGGTCTTCAGGCAGTGAGGAGGACAGCCCTGCTTCACTAGGACCCAGCCGGGACACCGTGAGACGCCGCTCACTAAGAAAAAAGAAGAAGAACAGCGATGTTTCCGTAGCAACGGGGCGAGACGATGGCGAATCAGACGACAGTGACGACGAGCAGACTGGTATGATGGAACACCTTAAAGGACAACAACAGAACGCCGCCGCCACCGCGGAACAGTCTGGGAGCTGCCGGAACCGGCTTAGAGAACCCGAAGCCTCTAGCACCTGTGCAGCACAGTGGGGACGCAATTCCACTCCTAACCAGATGGGAGCGCAGGGGAGCTACAGACGCAAGTACACATCAGGTGGGCCAGGGACATCTCACATGACCACACCCCTCCCAGGGGTGTCGCGGGTGTCAAAGGTCAACATCTCGTCATTTATTTCGAGTCCCGGCGGCTCGCAGAGCAGCAGTAGATACTGTAGCACAGAGACACTGAAAGAAGAGGACCAAGCTAGCTATGCTAACCGAAGGGCGAACACTAACGCTACTACCACGACCCCAGGCAGTGTGGTTGGTGCATCCTCCTCCATGCTCAGTAAGACCTACCACGGGAACTTCACCATGTACCGCTCCCCCAGCTTTGGCCACGGGGATAACTTTTCCCACGCCCCTGTTAGAGGCCAACCCAGCATTCTTCCCCCTGTCCATCCCCCATCCCTAGCCACAGGGTACACTGGAGGGGTTGCTAGGGAAGAGACTACTGTGTTCCGTCGGTTGCTAAGTGGTGGCGTAGTCGGTGATAAGGACAGGAACAGGATGTCAATGTCAAACCCGGATATAGCCTCGGAAACAATGTCTCTCCTCAGCTTCCTGAAAAGTGACCTATCAGATCTCAGAGTTCGAAAGACGGACAGGTCAGGGTCAGGGGTTACTGAGGGGTCATCTACGGTGTACAGGATGGGGTCAAGAGGCCACTACCCAGGACTCCGCCCATCATTAAAGGACCTCACTGCAACTCTCAGACGCGCCAAATCCTTCACTTACTCCGATAAACCAGTAGGGAGGCAACATCTAGCCGGCTCCTCGGCCAAAAGAAGCTCTTCTGAGCAACGTCTGGATCAAGGCGAAGAGAGGGATGGAGGGAGGGGGGCGGTGCCTGACAGAGAGGTGGAGAGTGATGGAGGGGACTGCAGAGCAGGGGGTTATGGGTATGAGGATGTGATGCCCACTCCGCTGCAGGACCGGTATGTCCAGGAGGCCAGACAGGTAATCAGAGATATTTGCCAGATGAGCGCTCGCGAGGATGCTGACGATGAAGATGTGCTAGCGACAGATGGCACTGAAGACAAGGGTTTCAAAAGAAAACAAGTTGAGGAGCAGGAGATAAAAGAGAGCGAGGGAGGTGAATTAAAAGATGAGAGGAGAGCTAGAGAGGCTGAGGTTGCCATTTCATGGGGAAAAGAGAGGAGGGAGGAGGAATGTGACAACAGAGAAAGGGAGAAGTGCCTACAGAAGGGAGATTCTGAGGAGAGTGCGTTTTATGACCGGTCTGTTGATGAGCTATCGGGGCACGAGTCGAGCCTCACTGATGAGGGCATAGTCACAGAACCAGAGACTGGACTGGGTGACCCTGAGAGGTTATTTGTCGGGTCAAGTTTAGGATCATCGTTGGCCAGAGATGTGCTGGGTCAACCCCTGACCATCTGGAAGCAGTCTGCTCTGCATGAGGAGGAATGGCCAGGGTTAAACGAGGGAATGAGAGAGGGATCAGGGTTACACGCAGGAGCAAGAGAGAAACGAGAGAACCCTGTCTCTGTTCCAGCCCTTGGGGTTGAGAGTGAGAGCGTTGATGTAGTAACAGAGATGAGCGGCGTCAATAGCAACAACAGTACTAGCGGGAGGGCCAACGTATCCCAGAGTGCCTCAGTCCCAGGACTTGAGGCTCCTCCCACTCCGGGCGCTATCCGTCGCCGCCGTAAGTTCTCCTCAGCAGGGAATACGGGCTCTGACTCCAGTAACGGCAGCAACGGGGAGTCCAACGGGAACGGGGATCCTACTGTTTACCGTTCGCTAAGCGACCCCATGCCTCACCGGCACCGCTCTGTGTCCGAAGAAGGGAATAACAGTTTCTCTGTGGATAGTAACCTGCTGGGGTCGCTCTCTCTCTCCTCCAAGGGGGCAGGAGGAGTCGGGGGAGGAAGTGTCCCAGAGTCGTCCTCTGCAGCTGATCTATCAGAGTGCACGGCCAGCGCGGCCAGCGACCTATCGCTGTGCAGTGATGGTGGTCTCCGTGACGATAGTCTCCGTGACGACTACAGCAATGTGATCCGGAACATTGTTGCGGAGCCAGGAGCGATGGACAGACTGATGACGGATGACAAGAACAACGGGAAAGCCACGAAGAAGAAGTCCTTCTCTGACCCCAGTCGCCGTGGTGACGGCCCCCTGCTTGACGAACCAGGGTTCAAAAGTCACCATCACCCTAAAGAACCAGTCAGTGAGCTGGATCAGCCTGGTCAGATCCCGCCCTCCAGCAGTGAGCCAATCCTGAGTGAGCAGAGAGACGAGCTGTGGGAGCTCGGAGATGAATGTGGACGCCCATTACTTAGTCGCCATGGCAACAATGAAGACGGGAAATTCCGCTCCCAATCAGAAAGGGAGCTGCGCTCCTGTCTCCATGGTGATGACACAGACGGAGGGGGACGAGGGGAGATATTGAACTCTGACCTCAAATTAGCGGAGGTTGTCTCTCCCAGAATGGGCCGGCCGACCTCCAGGAAACGCCCCAACTGGGTCACCCAATCAGCATCAGAAGAGCCGGACCACTCGGAACCAGGTCCAGAAGACCAGGATCCAGAGGAGAACCAGGATCAAGACCAGACTGATCTCATCCCCCCATTGCCCCTGGTCCCCCCCAAACCCCAAACTAGGTCCAAGCACGTCCGCCACGCCAGCGAACCTGCTACCTTCATCCCCATCTCCCCACCTCCACAGCCCCAGCGAGCCCAGGGGGATCCGCCTACCCTACTACCCACCTGTGAACCCTCCATCCTGGGTAAGCCCACCAGTGAGGAGGCCCCCTCCCTGGAAGATGTGACCAAGCGGTATATTCTGGCCCTGAATGCTCCAGGGGGCGAGAGCGAGCCGTCTGGTTCTGAGTCTGGGTCTGGGTCTAGAGGAACAGTGCATGTACCAGACGGGTCCAACTCCAGCCCTGCTACTCCAAGTGGTGCCAGAGAACCCAGACCGCAGAGGAAGAGCAGCGAGGAGCTGACCACAGCAGCCCCACAGAGAGTCAAACCCAGAGTGGTGAGTAACATGGCCCATGTGTGTATATATGTGTGTCTGAGTGGTCAGTGTGTTTTGATGTTGAAGGAGAGGAGGCTGAATGTTGTCATGGATGAAAAGAACACAGCTAGATAAGGTTGTGTTCTGACATGTATCTCTCCATATTAGGCTGGTAATGATGTGTTCAAGGAGGGGCCCTATCAGGATGCAAAAACCTTAAAGAGCTGCGCCAGGATTCTCTGTGTGTGTGTGTGTGTGTGTGTTTGTTGTTTGCATGTGTGAGTGCTTGGTTTTGTGTGTGTGTGTTTGCTTGTGTGTGTGCTGTTTGCATGTGTGAGTGTGCTGCTTGCACGTGTGAGTGCTTGGTTTTTTGTGTGTGTGTGTGTGTGTGTTTACTCAGTAGAATGTTATAGCGATGGAGTGTTTGGAGCAGATATGGAGGAACGTTTGCCAAGCTCCTTATCTCTATAGCGCTGGGGGAGAGAAGCTGCTCTGGGGGAGAGAAGCTGCTCTGGGGGAGAGAAGCTGCTCTGGGGGAGAGAAGCTGCTCTGGGGGAGAGAAGCTGCTCTTCTCACTGTCTTCTGTTGCCTGGGTCTTGTTGAGTGCTGTTTTTTCAACACACACACAGGCTCTCCACCACCAACACACACACATGCCTCTAATGCCATGAACATACTCCAATAGTGTATTTGTTAGCAGAAACTTTAAAACACACATCAGACTTTTACAAGCGTTAAACAAACATTTGTTAGAACAAGTGTTAAACATGCATTGGACTGGGCACATTAGTTTCTGGACTAGCGCCTGCTGCTAATAGGACTGGGCACATTAGTGTCTGGACTAGCGCCTGCTGCTAATAGGACTGGGCACATTAGTGTCTGGACTAGCGCCTGCTGCTAATAGGACTGGGCACATTAGTGTCTGGACTAGCGCCTGCTGCTAATAGGACTGGGCACATTGGTTTCTGGACTAGCGCCTGCTGCTGTAGGACTGGGCACATTAGTGTCTGGACTAGCGCCTGCTGCTAATAGGACTGGGCACATTAGTGTCTGGACTGGCGCCTGCTGCTAATA